>CM042695.1:317709761-318093503 GCA_023614405.1 Avena insularis | reverse complement strand
GAAGGCCAATTGATAGTTGGATATATTACTAGTGTTCTCCCTACCAAGAACACTAGTGGTAAGATAATAGGTGAAATCGTGATGCACGGAAGTTGAATGTTCTTTATCTTCCCTCGTTGAGCTACATGTGGTCATCATCATTGGTTATTCCTCGGTATAGTTCCAACAAATCAGCGGGGAAGAGCTATAATCTTCTTTGATGACCCATTTGTACCAAGTCCAGGGCCTTGCAAAATTTCTTCAGGACATAGAATGAGCCCTGCCATAAAGTCGAAAGACAGAAGGATTGAACAAACTATTGGTGAAGGAGAAACTCTCCACAAATGTTTTAGTAAGTGAAGCATATTGTGCACTCTCATCCTGCATGAAACTTGTTAGACTAGCCCTCTCAATCAAAGCCATGAAATCATTAAGAATCCAGCCTTTAAGAAAGTTTTGACAAGGAAAGGTGGAGGGTGAGCATCCCCTTCATCTCCCTAAATCACCAAACAGCAGAGTGATGAGATCCTCATTGTATGAGGTCTAGAACCCAGTAGATGACCTTGGAAGCCTTGCCCTTCTAGGTGCATCACTCTTAAAAATGTCACCAAAGGTGTGGTGGTCCATAACTTCCCTTTGCTGAAATTTTTAGACAACCATCAAACCAAGTGATTTCTAAGTTGATAAATGATAAGCAGCTACTATAGGAACTTGCTAGAGGACTACACATGCATCAAAACAAATTTTCTAAACATAGAACAAGCATGCAAGCTCAAACAACCTGTCACCTATAGTAGCAAAATACTCAAGATACAATCTACCAATCACAAATCTAATTGGACAAGTGGAGGAGGCACATACCAAGGAACAATCCCTCCAAAAACCAGCACTTGAGATGGACTGAACAAGGAGATCAAAAATCGCGAGCAAGAACAGCAAGAACTCGAGCTTGAGCAAGTTTTTTGGTGTTTTTCGGGAGAGAGAAAGAAGGTGGCTTTGAGGAGGCAGCCTGGAGGGGCCCGGTGGTGGACCCCTGGCGCCACCACTAGGTAGGCCACGCCTACCATGGGTGTGGGGCCTAGGCGTGGCCCCCTGGGTCATCTCAGATGCCACTCTGCCCCTTTTTTCGAGGAAAAAATTATTTTGAATTTTCTGGGATTTTTCAGGAAACTTTATTTTGGCCAATTTTCAGGGTATGAAAATTGATTTTCTCATGAAACAGATTTTTTTTTTTTAAGAAGCAAAAGCAAACCAAAGCCAAACTATAGGAGCTCTAAGAAACTCAAACAAACAAACAACTAGCAAAACTAAAGCTAAAGCAAAGACTAGGAAGGAGAGGAAAAAAGCAAGTATAACCACGGTGGAAGCATTATTTTGTTCATTAAAATCCTTTTGTTAACAAGGTTGATCAAGTCTTGTGCCAAAACAATCTTATATGAAGAAAAACTTTGCATTCCACAAGGTGATTATTACCTCATACTTGATAGCAATGGTCCCAATCATAATAGTTTCAAAATTTTTCTTGTGGAATGGGACAATATATTTCTCCAACCTTGATGCTCTCAATATTTTTAATAGAATTCGGGTAATAACTGACAACCTTCTTGAGAAATACACGGTGCTCTTTGTCATTAATGTTGAAAGTTACTTTCCTTGATTGCAATTGATGACAACACCTACAATATTAAGAAAAGGTCTCCCAAGAATAATAGACATATTATCATCTTGGACATTCAAGCACAACAAAATCAGTTAAGACCATGCAATTATGAGCAACTTGAGCAGGAACATCCCTAACATATATACTTGAGGGGCCCGATGTAGTTGACTTATCGACCATTTGCAAAGATATGTCTGTTGGTATCAACTTTTCTAGCTGGAGTCTCTTATAGAGAGAAAAATAACACTAAATCCGACTCCCAAATCATATAAAGCGGTTCTAACATAATTATTCTTAATGGAGCAAGGAATAGTTGGTATACCTGGATCACCAAGTTTCTTTGGAACCTTACCATTGAAGGAGTAATTAGCAAGTAGAGTAGAAATATCCTCATTAGGAATATTCCTTTTATTAGAGACAATATCTTGCGGTTCAGTGGTTCCTCAACTTTCTTATGTTTCTTTTCTTCCTCTTACGAGGACACCTATCCTCACCTTGTTGGGAATCTGCTCTATTCTTTAGGGTTTCCTTCAGGATATAAAGGATCTTGAGTAGCTACACCACTCCTAGTTCTAATTCCATAAGCATGTTTTATTTCTGAAGCATTAACTAGCATATCCTTTTGCACCTTAGCAAGTTGATCATGTTGGGTTTGAACCATTTGAAAGTGTTTACAAAACATTTTAATATCATTAAGTTCTTTCGACAATATCTTTCAACTCATGGATATCTCTAGAGTTTTCCAATAAATGATTCTGAACTTGTTTATTAGCATTGACCTTGTTTAACAATAAAATGTCAAGTTCCTCTAAGCATTGATGGGAGGCTTACCATGAAATTTCACCTTCATCAAAGTGTTGGAAGTGTACCTCAATAGTAGATGAGTGGGAATTGGCATAATTCTTCTATAGGAGGTAGATTCTTCACATCTTCAGCTCTAATACCTTTCTCCTTTAGACACTTTTGCTTCCTTCATCACTTCATCATTTAATGCAATAACTCCCCTCTTCTTTGTTGTTGGTGTTGGAACTGGTTCAGGAACATCTAGTTCGGGAGTAATAAGCTCAGGTGTATTTAGCTCAATTGAAGTCCAATCATCATAATTCTTGCTTATCTTGTTCATTAATTCTTCAACATCTGTCTGAGTCCTTTTCCTTAAAACACAATCAACAAAGCTATCTAGGTAGATTAGAATCATCCAGTTAAGAGAGTCCATTATAATAAATATCAAGCTCATTCTGAGGTAATGGACATCCGGATATGCATGAATCAAGGAACATAATCTATTCCATGACTCGAAATTTCTCTTCTTCTTCTGTTTGAAATCAAAAAGTCTCCATGAAAGTAGCATGTCTAGCTTCTTGGGAGGAAAATATTTATGGAAGAAAGAAGCAATCAAATAATCGAACATCAATGGAACCAGGAGGTAATTTATTGAACCAAGCCCTAGCTTCTCCCAGTGAAAAGGAAGATCTTAGCAACAAAGTACTGCGCATTTTAAAATCATCAGAGAACAAAGCACTCATAGTAGAAAGCTCATTCATATGAGCCACAACACTCTCATTTTCAGTACCACAAAAAGGTTCTTTCTCAACAATATCTAAATAAGATAAATAAAGAGAGAAATCATAATGTTTATCTTTAATATCTATGGGAGGGTGGCAAACTTAGGATCATAGGAATTCTTGGGCATAATAAATGCGTCTAGCAAGGAGACTCTTAATGGCACTAGAACCATGTGTGTTTGCACTCTTCAACAAATTCATCAGTGAGCTCCATGTAACCATCATTAATATCATAACTCTCACTAGACTCGGGTGAGCTGGCAGGTGTAACAATGTATTCACTAGGGTTTGGTATTTCCTAGACTAACCATAGAAGCATCTAGAAAAGGACAATGAACCACTCGCATCAAAGCATAGTAGAAGTAACATCATGAGTATCAAAGCAGTTTGATTTAGCGATGGTAGCAATGTGTGTAGCATGAGCATGTGGTGGTGGTGTGACAAGCTTACTTATAACAGACGGTGAATCAAGAGCAACAAAGGTGTTTAGAATGTACCTCTTCTTGTAGTGGATGGTAAAATGGGGAACTTTCCATCAAGACTTCCCCATGATGAAAGGAGTAGCATGAACAATAATAGATCCAAGTGAACTTACAAATAAAGCTATGCTCCCGGCAGCCTTGGCCTTGGAAAATAGTCTGATAACCCACAAGTATAGGAGATCATAGCAGTCTTCGTGGGTAGTATTACCCAATTTATTGATTCGACGAAGGGAGCCAAAGAATACTTGCAAGCCTTAACAGCAGGTTGTCGAGTTCTTCTGCAGGAAATAGTTCTTGCTCAGAATTTTGCTCGTGTAACAGTTTGTAGTAGCTTGACAACAACAACGGTGAAACAGGAGCAATAATAATGATAGCAGTGATGGGTTTCAGTGAGGTAGGCATAGGGATGGATGGACGGGCGTTGCATGGACGAGTCTAAACATGTAACCTCAAGAACTAGGGCATTGCAGATAAATATAACAAGCATCCAAGTACTAAACAATCCTAGGCATGTGCTCCAAACATAGTCATACGTGCTCGTAATGAGAACTTGCACAACATCTTGCACAACTACTGGAAATTAAGGTGCTCCTTTTAATAGAGCACCGGAGCAAAGCATTAACACTCTTGTGAACACATGTGATCCTCACACAACCATCCCCAGGTTGTCCCAATTATTGTCACTTTGGGGCCTTTGGATCGAACAATGATATGTGTACACAAGTTGTAGATAAGATCACAAACAATACTATCATAATGATTCAATAATAAGTTCAGATCTGAGATCATGGCACTCGGCCCTAGTGACAAGCATTAAGCACAACAAGTTGCAACAAAGTCAAATAGCACTAATAGAGATACTAGGCACTATGCCACGGATCATATTCGATTACATGATAGAACTCATCCAATCCCTACCATCCCCAAGCCTACTGGGGATTACTCACCATGGATGAGTGAAACATTGGTGGTTGATGGAATCGTTGGTGATGGCGATGGCAATGATCCTCTCCAAATTCCCCATCGGCGAGGTGCAAACGAGTCGGATCTGAATCTCGGTTTTGGCGGTGGAGCGGAACTCTTTCGAAAACTATCGAGCGGAGTTATCATTGCTTGCAACTTAATACTAGAGGGGGTTCGGATGATAACCTGAAGGTGGACTTCTAGTCATAGATGTAGTTGGATGGCGGTCTATGTATATTGTTGTATTGCCCAATTGAATCTTATAGGATCTTTCTAACTAGTAATTGCATTGTTAAGCCTTGATCAGTTCCTATCAATTGCCCTGCTGTAATTTGTTTACCCTTCATGCCATGTTGTTTATATAAGGAGAGCACCTCTAGTAAACTATGGACCCTGGTCCAATCTTTACCATTGATACATCTTCCACTATTACTTGTTTACTTCTTTGCAAACCATTACCTTCCACACCATATGTTTAATCCTTTGTTACAGCAAACCGGTGAGCTTGACAACCTCACTGATTCGTTGGGGCAAAGTCTTGAGTTTGTGCTGTGCAGGTATCCGTGTTGTTTACAACACATGTGTGGCGTTCCTTCCTCCCTCTTGGTTCGATAACCTCGGTTTCTTCGAGGAAACTTGCTGTTGTGCTTCATACCTTGCTCTTGGGGTTTCCAGCAGGCGTCCCACGACAAGTGTTAGGCGCCATCAGGGCCTTGGAGTGCGGTGCGGATTGTTGTTGGTTTGTGGTGGATGATATAGGATCCGCTTGGATAGGCTGGTGGCATTGGCCCCATTCTAGCGTTGAAGATCTGGCTCCTCCCGGTGATGTTCTTTAGCAAGAGGATAGATCTAGTCTTATGGGGCTGGTGGTTATTATGGCTCGGTAACGTCTCATGGCTAGGGGTTTCTTCAGTGCCAAAGTGTGGACCAGCTGCTGGTGATCTTCTTATTCTTCTCCGACGACGGTGAAAGATTTAGGTTCTTAGTAGTTGTGACAAGAACTGTTTGCAGCTGTCCAACCGTTTGTTTTCTCCTTGTTTTTTTCTTGTATGTGTATCAATTTTGTATTACTACAATTATAAATGCAAGTAATGTATGCCCACGGACTTACATAGTCAAAAAAAGTGTACTATTTGTTGAGATATATATTATATAGATATAGATCCCCGTGTATTTCAGGGTTGTACCTGTAATTGTGTCTATATATATGAGAGCAGTCGGCCCTATTGGGCCTGTGCATTGTCCCATATTATTCTACATGGTATCAGAGGTCCCTCCGGTCCTCCTACCCTAGCTGTCGCCTCCTCCACAGCGCCGGCTTGCTTCTCCCTAAACCCTAGCCGCCTCCTCAGCGCCGCCCTCCTCCCTCCTCTCCAGCCGCGCCTCCCGATGCGCCCTCCTCCCCTCCATCGCTTCCGCCCCTCCCCACCACTATAGCTTCCGCCCCCGACGCTGTCATGGCCGATCTCAACTCCCCGTACTTCGGGAACCCCTTCAGCGACACCGTCTCCGGGAGCAGCAACCCCTTCGCCAGCCCCTCCGTCGCCGTCATCCGCGACGTCCCCATCCCCGAGCACATGCCGGTGAAGCTCTCTCACATCGCTGCAAACTTCTTCCCGTGGAAGACGTACTTCGGCCTCCTCTTCCGCGAGTATGATCTCCTCGATCATGTCGACGGCACCATCGACCTCCTCGCCATGCCGCATGACCCGGCCGTTGGCCATCGACGCGACCATCATCCGCTGGTTTTTCCAAACCGTATCCAATGAGATTTTCCGCACCGTCGTCCGCGACGGCGACTCCGCGCACACCGTATGGACCAAGATCATCGGCCTCTTCACCGACAACAAGATCCAGCGCGTCACGTTCCTCCAACAGGAGTTCTTCGACACCCACCAGAACGACCTCTCCCTCGACGACTACTGCCTCCGTCTCAAGAGCCTCTCCGACGAGCTTCGCGACTTGGAGTTCCCGATCGATGACAAGATCATGCTCTCCACGCTATCGGACGACCTCGGCGAGTACCTTAGCAACGCCGCCTCGAACCTCACACTCCTCACCATGCCGATGTTCGAGCAGGTCGTGGCCTATCCCCGTCTCGATGAGCGCCGGATCAAGCACCTTCGGGCTCGGGCGGCCCACACCGCCTTCGTCGCCGGCTACTCCAGGGGTGGACGCGCCATGCGCACTGGCCCCTGCCCTGGGTCCGCCCCCGGGCTTCTACTCGCCCCCGTCGCTCGCGCCCATACCACCTCCCCACGGTGGTAGCAACGGAGGACACAACGGAGGGCGTAGCGGTCGTCGGCGTCGCAACGGTGGCGACAACGGTGGTAACCATGCCGCTAACAACGCCACCACGCCTCGTCCACCGCAGCAGATTGCCCCACGCCGCCATGGATCGCCAGTCATAACCCCTGGACCGGGGTCGTCCACGCCTACACCATGCCCGTGTCGCGCGCCCCATACCCAGGCACCATGGTGCAGCACCTGGCCCTGCACCAGATGCTCTACGTCGTGGCGCCCCAGCCCGCGCTGCGATTCGACGCGCCCCTGCTCCTCCCGCCTACTATACGCACCCGAGCCACGGCCGTGGGACCCTGCCCTAGCCGCCCTCTAGTCCGCCTCACGGCGGGCGTAGAGATGGCGGGGTTCATTCATGACACCGCGCCTCCAAGACATGGCGCCCCACCCGGTAACCTCACTAATTCCACTTCCGCCTCCACTTCCTCTCGCATAATCTTCGGCAACGGTCATTGAAAGAACATGTGGGCCCCTATGTGTGGTTTTGGTAATTAATGACAATCTTTATGGACTAATGTGTGTATTAAGTTATACTTGTAGGATTTGTCCATTGGCATCGCTTGGAGCATGTGTTGGCTTCAAGGTCGATGAAATGAGAAGAAGATGTGTTGTGCAAGCTCAAAATGCGCCGTCTATAGAAGATCTCATGTTTGATGCTTGCCATCCCCGCTGATCATGGATCGATGATGAGAAATTAAGAAAGGCGTTCCATCTTGAGAAGGTCAAGTTCGTCTACATCGAGTTCAAGTGGAACGCTCAAGGCAAAGGTATAGTCTTGATAGGTTTTCCCTTTTGCCGGTCTCTTGTTGTGTGTAGGAGACCAGGTTTAGGATAGATAACCGTACTATCAAGAGGGGCTCTCAAATGAGTAACTCGATCACATCGTTCGGAGAGAGCTCAAACCTTTGCATACTTGCATCATCACATTTAGTTGTTATTTGGTCTTATCCATATGAGGATATAGAGCTTGTGCTAATCTCCATAACAAGCTCTTGTTCATCAAAATCGGATCTTTCGTTTGTATCTTGTTGCGATTTTGATCTTGGCGGTTTTTCGGTTTCTCACCAAGTGAGGTATCCCACATTATTCTACTTGATACTTTATCACTTGGTGATAATCAATAGTTCCACTTTTTATTGGAAAGCCCTTGTTGTCCTCTATCCAACGCAATTGGAATCGGGTCAATCGGAGTCTCCAATCAAAAGTTATGACCGTTTGTATATTTGCTTTATTTAAATTGAAAAAGAAAAAGAAAAATATCTTGTCTGGGCCGAGCGGTACTACCGGCCGGCCCAGTTAATGTCTATCCCTGCTCCCAGCCGCAAGCTCCCGCATGCGCTGCTTTCTCTCTGCCGCCTGGCCCGCCTAGTCTCGCTGGCGCGCAAGCCGCCGTGCGCAGCCGCCCGATTCGCTCGCGTTGGGCCCCGCCGCTGCACCAGCTCACCTTGCTGCTCCTGCGCTCGCGTGGCTCGCTTTGCTGCAGCATTGACCCAGCAGCGCTCGCTTCGCTTCGCCTCGCCGCCGCTTGTCGCCGCCAGCGCATACCTGTTGCAATCGCGCCACTGCCATACGCTGGAGTGGCCCTTGTTGCTACGCTCCGTTGCCGCTACGGTGTGTTTGATGCCCGGTACTACCGGTCGAGCAAATTAGCGGCCGGCGATGATTTTTCAGGCCTCTATTTAAGCTTTGCCCGTTTTCAGTTTAGTTAGCTCCTCTCTTATCGATTAGGCTAAATTTTGTCCACACTTGCTCTAGATCTTGAAGCTTGCCTAATCTTTTCCCTCCGATGATTCTTGCCCATATTTGAGTGGAAGAGAGAGGAGATCTAGACCCATGTTTTGACCTAACCGATTCATCTCTTTGTGAGTGCATCTTTGGGGTCTAAATTTTGGGGATTTTGTGTCTCTCTTTGATTCCTCCTCTCTTGTTCCCCCAATAGCTTTAGTAGCTTTGTTGGAACTTGAGAGTGAGGATTTGAGCATCTTTGTGGTGTTCTTGCCATTTGCATTTGGTGCATCGGTTTGAGTTCTCCTCGGAGGATTTGGTTTGAGTTGCTCATTGAGCTTGTCCCTCTTGGGTTCTTGGAACCCTAGGCAGTTTTAGGCCTTGGTGGCATTGTGGCCTTGGTGGAATTTGTTGAGGCCTTTTGTGGCGTTTGTTGGGAGCCTCTAATTAAGTTGTGGAGAAGTGCCCCAACCTTGTGAGAGGTTCCGGTTGCCACCGACAAGTGCACCGATAGTGGAAACGTGGATCGATCCCATTGGGGTGAGATTCATCGGAGAATAAGGGAGGCCTTTTGTAGCATTGGTGGTTTGATACCACCCCTCTCCAAACGAGGCGTACTCCATGTTGGGAGGAACTCGGTAAAATATCGGTGTCCCCGCGTGCCTCGGTTATCTCTATACCCGAGCTCTTTACTTATACACTTTACATTGTGATAGCCTTCGTTCTTGAAGTAATATATATCTTGGTATCACTTTGTTGCTTGTATTGCTTAGCATAAGTTGTCGGTGCATATAGGTGAACCTTAGTTGTTTCTAGGTTGTGCTTAACAAAGTAAACACTAGTTTTATTCCGCCTTTGTTGAGCCAATCTAGGAAATTTTTTAATCGCCTATTCATCCCCCCTCTAGGCGACATCTGTATCCTTTCAGTCATGCTCTTCCTATTACTCACTGGCTCGCCTATTTTCCCTCCACCTCCACCCTTCTTTCTCTCAATCATGTCATCGTTTCTCCTTAGTTAATCCAAAATCTTGTTTCATTCGTTCTCTTGCTCGCGACAATAATGTTTACGTGGAATTTGGCGCCTCTGGTTTTTCTGTTGGGGCAGTGTACTCAGATGCTTCTCCACATGATGATAGCCCGCGATTTGTACCCTGTTTGGTCGTCCTCCACCACCGCCAAGCAGTCCACTCACCCTCTCCGTCGGTGTCGACCTATAGCACGCTTCGCCTCGGCCATCCTAGCTCTACCACCATGCGTTAAATACTGCAAGGATTTGATTTTACTTGTAATAAAACGGATGCTCATTCTTGTGAAGCATGTCGTCTAGGCAAACATGTTCGTCTTCCGTTTACTTATTCCTCCACAGTCGCGTCTTTTCCTTTTGAGCTTATTCATAGTGATGTTTGGACCTTGCCGGTTCCGAGTAATTCTGGTTATACCTATTATCTTGTGACTTTGGATGATTACTAGCATTTTGTGTGAACTTTTCCTCTTCGCCGAAAATCCGACGTCCCCACCACTCTCACCGCCTTTTTTCATCGCCTCCACTCAATTTGGCTGTCCCATCCACGCCTTACAAACTGATAACGGCAAAGAGTTCGACAACATCACCATCTGCACCCTTCTCGCCTCCCATGGCGCCATCTTTCGTCTCACGTGTCCATACACTTCCCAACAAAACGGTCGTGCTGAACGCATCCTTCGTACTCTCAACGACTGTGTGCGCACCCTTTTGTTCCATGCCTACATGCCCCCACGGTTCTAGCTAGATGCCCTCGCCACGACGACTCTTCTCGTCAACATCCGCCCCTGCCGCGTGGGTTGGCAATACACGCTGCACCAGCTCCTCTTCGGTGTGCCGCCCTCCTATGATGACCTTCGCATCTTTGGCTGCCGCTGCTACCCTAGCATTGCCGCCACCGCCGCGCACAAGCTCGCGCCGCACTCTCTCCCTTGTGTGTTCCTCGGCTACCCGGCCAACACCAAGGGCTACCGCTGCTACGACCTGGTCTCGCATCGTGTCTTCACCTCACGGCACGTTTACTTTGACAAGTTGGTGTTTCCGTTTCAGCAGGTACCCTTGACGACGACCTCGGCGCCCGCCGGCTCTCCTGCGGCCGGCCCTCCGCGCCGACGAGTGACCGCGGCGCCCCTCCTGGCTTCGCCCCGCCTGGTCCCTCGGCGCCTGCTCCTGCGTCGCCCCCTGGCTCGCCGGCCTTCGAGGCTCCGCCCTCGCCCGAGCCCGCACCCGCGCCGGTGCCCTCGCCCGCGCCTTCACCAGCGCCCGCGTCGTCGTCACCGCCCGCGACGCCGCCGTCTGTGTCACCCCCGACAGTGCGGCCTCTTCTTCGCCCGCTGCTCACTGGTGTGCTGACCAGCGTCTTTGGTCTGGCGGCGTCGTCCGCCATCCACGCTACCCCGCCGATTAGTACGTCTGCACAATGTCTACACTATTAGTTGCCAAACTATAATCAAAATTTAGAATTTAATTGCGGCACCTTAACTTTTAGAACCTGAAATATTTGGTCAACGGGAGTTTTACATGTTTTTTCAATTATCTAGAATATGCTAACGAATTTTATGAAAATCATTACCTAGCAAGTGATAAGAATTAGAAAAATATCTTCTAAATTTTATCCAATTACATAATTTCTCTCAAATAATTATGTAAGTTATCCAATGAAACTACTCTTATGATGACATGGTTGCGGCTTCACCAAATGGGTACATGGTAGCCTAGTCAGTATGAAAATTGAAAACTCATAAAATGGATCTTTTTCAGAACCGTATACAGATCTAATTGGAGAAGAATGGGAGATTCTAAAAAAGTCGGGAGATTCCATGAATCTTACAATGCATAACTTATAGAGGAACCATGTAACAATTTGATCAAATGTACTCCCCAAAATATAAGACTTTTAGCTTTGTAAGACAAATGTATCTAAACTTGTTTTAGTATGAAGGTTCACTCAGATTTAGAATGAATCTACACACTAAAAAAAGTTTAGATTCATTTTTTCCACAAACCTAAAACATCTTATATTTTGAAACAGAGGGAGTAGAAGGTATTTTTCTATTTATTGAATTCATATCATTTCCTAGATCGTTGGGTTTTCTAAAAAATTGCGGACACACTATAGATATTTGAAATAAAATGTGTTGTCACCTAGTTTTTCTTTCTTTTCTACTTTTCCTAACATTGTTAAGAATATGTTGAAATATGTATGTTCCTTAAAAGATCTTAGAAGGAAAAACTCTTTCCTTTTTAATGATTTTATATCAATAGATTGCTCAATACCACCAGACTTTTTGACCGGTGACCACACAGCTTTGATAATTTATACACAAAAAAGAGTATGATTCAAGCATTTGCTGCGAATGATCCAAATGAAATTGCCGCCAACTCATAGTCAAGAACACATCCGATTGAGCAAAAGATCGGGGATGGAGCCAGGAAAAAAAAGTTGAGGGGGGAGGGGAGGGGATTGAACATTTGGTTAGTTGGAGGGGACCATATAGACAATTTCTAACAAATTTAAGGATGTGTTCTTGAGCTTTCAAGAAAAATTTCGATGTCGCGGATTTGTCTAAATTTATATTTATCTATACACTAAAGACATGTCAAAATACATGTGAATTTAGATAAATCTGCGATATTTCTTTTTTGGGGGAAAAAGGTAAATGGTTTGACATTAGCAACCATTTTTCGTTTTAAGGACTACAAAAGCACTTTTCTTAGAACACCACCTCGTCGTTTTTCAGAACTTCTTTCGATGGAGTAGAAGCAAATACTAGGTTCGAGGAATCAAGAGTTTATGCTGGTATCTTGCTTGGGGGGAGTTAAAATGTATTTTCCTACAGCTTTATTCTTGTGTCATTTGCATTCTCTGGCATTCGTGAAGGCGATACGATCGAAGAGGGTTTGAGAGGAGGCGAAGAAAGCACCTTTTTATTCCCCCCGGGAGCACACGAGATTGTTCTTCTTCCCCACGTGTTGGTATCTGACGACCACGCATTTCCGATTCCTTCCTATACATTTGTGTGCTGCTGATGCTTTCTACACTCAAATCGGCGAAGAACAATTCGGCGCCATATATCCTGGCCGAAAATCGGCCTGTCGGCAGCGGAGTCCTTCCATACGTTGCCATCAACGGTACGTTGGCACATCTTCCCTTTGGGTTTCTACTACTACTACGGCAGTCTTGGTTCAGAGAAAGCAACTTGTCAAATAGGTTAATCATTCTCTCTGGTAAGATAAGATAGTTTCGGCTACCACACTTGGATTACAGGATTAGGAACGGGAGAGTAATAAACTGTCAAATCCAGAAGGACATGTACTTGTATTCTTCGCGGTGGTTAGGGCATGGCACTAGCCCTATCAGTGTGCAGTTAGTTAGCCATTTTTGTTGCTTTGAGTAGGTTTTGTCCCTATAATAAAACAAGGAAATGACGTGTCCTGCCTGCGGAAATCATTGAACTGAAAGCTAGCGGCATCTCCGCGCATTTGATGTGTTCCTTTCTTTCCCTTTAACTTTATTGATTGATCACGCAGTCATGCTGGGCCACTGGCGACCTCATCTCATCAGCAGAAAATGAAATCCAAAAGGAGGTTTTCCATTTTAATTAATCGTGTCCTTTGACTTTGACGCTTCATGTGTTTCATATGGTGCCCATGAGAGGTGCATCGGCTAGAGGGGGTAGTGGTTCGGCCAGTGGGTTATGGAAAGTACCATTAATTTGAGAATTAATGTTGGCTGGTGACGGGAACAGCTGCAACAACCGGCCGCAGCTTGTTCAGACAAGTGCAGAAGACTGTTTAGTTTATTTTAACCCTGTTGGTACACGGGGATTTGGTCTTGCACATAGTATATCATTCCGCTTTCGAAATCCACCCAAAAGTAAAAGGAAAAGGATACGTATCCTCCTAAAGATATCGTGGCTCCCATCCCCGGGTGAGTCGCATCGCATCGTGGTGGCTCCTCTGCGCAACTTCTGTTTCTTCTGAGTTGAACATGACACCCTGTCGGGCCTCCATCGTCGCCGCCATGCCTCCACCGTTGCCGCCACGCATGCCGTCGCCGTCACGCACGCCTCCGCCTTGAGCTACACGTCCTCCCAGCTTGCAGCGCCATCGGATTTCGTCGTGCGCCGGCCGGAGCTCACCACGCCTTCTCCTTTCCCCGCGCCGCCGGAGCTCACTGACTTCCCATCTTGCGGCCAGACCTCGCCGCCCTACAGGTCGATGGCGAGCACCGGTCCTAGGAGAGGAACGACGGTACTTCTCCCTTGCACGGGCTCGTCTCTGATAAAGGCGTCGCCGGACAGCCCCCCTGCTCTGACTTCCTGCGAGGAACACTGGTTTGATGTAGTGGTCGTGCATGCTACCTACAGTGAGAGATTTTGCTATATACGTTCGGCGGTTTTTTTTGCTACCGACGGCCATCGTTAGGGCCGACGGCCGATAAATTTGCTATGTACGGAGCGGCGGATTTTTATGTTGGGGATTTTTTTGCTACGGCCGCAAGATTTGCTACATACATGTATATTTTTTGCTCCAACCTTTTATATTTTTGTTATAATATTGTAAAAAGTTGGCTACAAGATGACCGACGATAGTCTTCGGAGAAGTCGTTTGGCTAGGTAGAATTTTTTTTGCTACAAGTTCTCCGGCGATGTCTTCGATGGAATCTTTTTTTGCTACATTAGCATATTTTTGTTTGCTACCGCCGTTTTGTGGTTTTACTACAATAGTGTATTTCTTTTGCTACGAGGTCTCCGACGAGGTTTTCAGCGGCGAGTCGGTGATATTTTTCGTCGAAGTTGGTTTTGCTACATTAGAATATATATTTTTGCTACAAGATCGCCGGTGATGTCTCTAGCAAACTCTTCGGCGAGGTCTAGCTTGTCTGTTCTTTTTTGGCCCAAACCGTTTTCTGCTACATGTAGCAAAAACAGGACTACTTATAGTAAAAACGGATCTGTTTACAGAAAAACAAGACTACTTATAGCAAAAACGGGCTGCTTACAGCAAAAGAAGGATGGCAGGACGGAAAAAAGATCTGACCGTCGATCCGACCAGATTAGACGGCTGGAACCCGGGGATGGAAAGTTTTTATCCCGGAGACGCCTGGCAATATCCAAAGTAAAAGCAAGTTGGGTCGGATGATAACCCTGCTTTGTTCTCTGCTAGTGACCCGTAAGAGGCACCGGAATATTGAATATATGCACCTCTACCTGCTCCGGCCTCAGGAACACGAACGCAAGCTAGCTTGTGCTCCTCGTTAGTTGAGAGGTTGCTCGATCGATCAACCAATCCCTTTTATCCGAAACGAGATTGCTTGATCTTCCCGAACTACCATCGTTTTCACTGTCCTTAGCATTGGCCGGCCGTATGTGTTCTTCCCGCCCGTGTCGTGGCGACAGCGACGTCATTTGGCCTGCGCGCCCATAGCTATCGATCTTCCGATGCGATATCTCGGTCGCCCATATCCCATCACCTAACTGACCTAACAGAGTTTTCTCCAGGCCTCGACATGAAACTCTAGGTTAGGCTGGGTCAAAATGTTCAAATTCGCAGCCCGACACAGCACAGGAGATCGGTGCACGCCAAGCTAGCGTCAGCACGCTGACCTCCTTGTATCTTCACGTGACTGCAAGATGAAGCAGATTAGTATGGGAAAATGTTTAATTAGCAGCAACAGGTTGATCAGGTGAGCAGTCATGCAAGTCGGTCTCATCCAATCATGCAAATCGAAGCAATAGATCCGGCTAGCTGACTGCGGCGAATAAGGGCTTTCACACGAAGCTAGGCGTAAGAATAACGTGAACGACGTGCGTCCGACTTGCTTGGCTCGATCTTCGTTACTAGTCAATGTCATATGATCCATGTACAGCAACTACGTATGTTCTAGATTGGCAATGCCGATATAGAGAATTTACTAATTTTATATAGGACTACAACTACAAGTTTGGTGCTCATTCGGGCACTCAATGCCACGCCTGTTATGTGAAACATCCTTTGGTGGAGAAGTTCACTTCTCTTCGGCACCATGGAAAATAAAGGCACGGAAACAGATTCCAACTTGAGAAGCGTGCGGAGAAAGAAACGTAAGAATTTTTGAGCATCACTTCAATCCTATAAACATACTCATCGATCAAATTAAGGATAAAACGGAACTTTGGTCATTAGTAAGCTCAGGTCGTCTACAACTTTCATGAGAATAGCCTTTTGGAATTTCATGAGTTTTGGGCCGTTGTCCATTAGACAAATTCTGAAATTTTCTTTGGCCCACTTGTATATGTCATATATGGCTTTAGTGGTCTTAAAGTTTAGCCATCTTTAGTTGAAGAGAGTTGGACCACCTTATATAGTGAGTGTTGTTCCACTCACTAAAGTGTGCCAAAAGAGTAGTCCTCGCACACTCCTCCTCCGGCGCCGCCTCGCCACGCCACGCCACGCCTCGCATCGTCACGACGCGCGCGCGCCGCAGGTTGCGGGAATCTCGCCGAGCCGAGCTTTATTTTTCTGGTTGAAAAAATTGATTATGAGTCATTAACGGACGTTAATTATAGCTGTTACCAACTTCGACGTGGGCTGAGCCCACGATCTGCTAACCTGCACTATATAAACGTCGGGCTAAACCTAATCGGCACCGAATCAATCCACACACGCGCTATCTCCAGAACCTTGCGCCGCCGCTTTTCCACATCCCGGCTTGCAGCGTGCACCGCGAATCGGGACATGAGGGCATCCGGACCCGCCTCTTGTGAACCTGTGCGGGTGAGGCGATCAGGTTTTTGGGGCGCTCATGTACGACTCGCAACTACGGCGTCGTCCGGCGCGAGTTCCCGACGACGACTTCTTCCCGAACGTCACCAATCTCTTCGACAACCTGAACATGGACGATGCTGCTGCGACCGCTGCGGCTGCTTTTCAGCCTACACTGTACGTGATATTCAACTGTCTTTTTGGATTATGCTAGAGTTCTTTGTTCTAGCGTTTGGTGTAGATGTGATACATTTATCTCCTATAGATGTAATCTGTTCATCTACTTTGTTGATCTGCATAATTGGTTTTAGTACCGTTTGTATGATCATGTTTTATCAATTATTATTCGGATTAAATCATATGGATTATTGCTTATATTTCCAACAATCCAAAAACCTGATTATAGACAACTGAATTCCACTGGTGTAGCCGCGGCTACTAGGCCGCCTCCTTTTGATGGCATGCACTATAAGAGATGTCGCAAGAGAGCAGTTCTCTGGTTGAAAACCTAAAGCGCTATAAGCGCCACTCTTGGCAAGCCTGAAGAAGATCTTTCTGCTGAGCAGGAAGCGGACTTTAAGAAAGCCGATACCATGTTTATGGCGGCTTTATTCAATGTTCTTGGGGACAACATTGTTGACCCTTATATGTCATTTGATAATGGCAAGGACGCGTGGGAAGCACTCGAGGCCAAGTTTGGGGTCTCGACGGCAGACTGAGCTGTATGTCATGGAGCAATTCTATGACTACAGGATGGTTGATGAGCGCTCCGTCGTTGAGCAAGCTCATGAGATACAATCACTTGCCAAAAAACTTAAGCAGTTCAAGTGTTCCTTACCGGACAAATTTGTGGCTGGTGGCATTATTGCCAAGCTTCCTCCTTCGTGGAGGAACTTTGCTACTTCTCTGAAACATAAGAGACAAGAGTTTTCCGTTACGGATCTCATTGGGTCTCTTCATGTGGAAGAGAAGGCGAGAGCAAAGGGCAAAACTTCTCGAGGACTTGAGGGAGGTTCTACTGCCAATTTAGTTCAGAGGAAAAACTTCCAATCCCACAAGTTTAAGAATAAGAACAAAACTGAAGGAAAGGGAAAGTTCGATGGCAAGAATAAGGCCACACACTCAACCAACTTCAAGAATAAAAATGATAGGAGGAAAGGCTCTTGCCACGTCTGTGGTGATCCTGATCATTGGGCTCCTAGATGCCCTAATCGGTTTGACATGCGTCAACATGGGAACAGCGGCAAGACCGCGAATGATGTAATTAGTGATACTGAGATGAAGGATGCTGGGTACGGTATTTTACCTACTATCCTTTCAGTATGTCATTCTCCTGATTGGTGGATAGACACGGGTGCTAATACACATGTATGTTCTAATATTTCCATGGTTTCCTCTTATCAGGTCTCAAGGACCTCTTCCGTGCTGATGGGAAACGGCTCACGTGCTTCTGTTCATGGTGTTGGTACGGTAAATCTGAAGTTTACTTCAGGGAAGACCGTACAGCTGAATAATGTGCAGCACGTTCCCTCCATCAATAAGAATCTCGTCAGCGGTTCGCTTTTATGTCGAGATGGCTTTAAGTTGGTGCTTGAGTCCAATAAAGTTGTAATTTCTAAGTATGTACAATTTGTTGGAAAGGGTTATGAGTGCGGAGGTCTGTTCCGCTTGTCTTTGTTATACTCATGTACCAAAGTTATTAATCATGTTTGCAACGATAATGAGTCCAATGTTTGGCATTCACGACTCTATCATATTAACTTTGGTTGCATGACGCGGATAGCCAATATGAGTTTAATTCCGAAATTTACCCTTTATCAAAGGTTCTAAGTGCCAAGTTTGTGTGCAAGCAAAGCAACCCCGCAAGTCTCATACGACTGCGAAACCGAGAAACTTAGCGCCGCTAGAACTTATACATTCAGATCTTTGTGAGATGAATGGTGTGTTGACAAAAGGTGGAAAAAGATACTTTATGACGTTGATTGATGACTCCACTAGATACTGCTATGTTTATCTTCTGAAATCTAAAGATGAACCTTTGAACTACTTCAAAATCTATAAAGCTAAGGCAGAAAACCAACTTGATCTTAAAATCAAGCGGCTTAGGTCAGATCGTGGTGGAGAGTACTTTTCAAATGAATTTGATTTATTCTATACAGAACATGGTATTATACACGAGAGGACGCCTCCCTACTCACCTCAGTCAAATGGGGTGGCCGAAAGAAAGAACCACACTCTAACTGATTTGGTTAATGCCATGTTAGATACATCGGGTCTTTCCAAGGAATGGTGGGGGGAGGCGCTAATGACTGTGTGTCATGTCCTAAACCGTGTTCCTGTAAAGGATAAAACCATGACTCCATTTGAGGAATGGGAAAATAAAAGGCTTAATCTCTCTTACTTACGAACTTGGGGTTGTTTGGCGAAAGTCAATATTCCAATACCCAAGAAGCGAAAGCTTGGACCAAAAACCGTTGATTGTGTTTTTCTGGGATATGCTTTTCATAGCATTGGCTATAGATTTTTTATAGTAAAATCTGAGGTATCCGACATGCATGTTGGTACAATTATGGAGTCGAATGATGCGACTTTCTTTGAGGACATCGTTCCTATGAAAGGCATGTCTAGCTCATCAAATCAGGAGATGACTAGTTCATCTAGTCAGGATTTTTCTATAATTACTAAACCCACTATGCCGATAGAACACTCTGATGATCCTGTGGAGGATGACAATGAAGCTCCCAAAAGGAGCAAGAGACAAAGGACTGCAAAGTCATTTGGTGATAATTTCATTGTGTACCTTGTGGATGATACTCTCACTTCTATTTCAGAAGCTTATGCATCTCTAGATGCTGACTACTGGAAGGAAGCTGTCCGAAGCGAGATGGACTCCATCTTAGCTAATGGTACTTGGGAAATCACTGATCGTCCTTATGGATGTAAACCTGTAGGATGTAAATGGGTGTTCAAGAAAAAGCTTAGACCTGATGGTACTATTGAAAAGTACAAGGCACGTCTTGTGGCTAAGGGTTATACCCAAAAGTAAGGTGAAGACTTCTTCAATACCTACTCACCTGTAGCCAGATTGACCACTATTCGAGTACTACTTTCCTTGGCTGCCTCACATGGTCTTCTCGTTCATCAAATGGACGTTAAGACAAATTTTCTAAATGGAGAGCTAGATGAGGAAATTTATATGGAGCAGCCTGATGGATTTGTAGTAGATGATCATGAAGGAAAGGTGTGTAAGTTAGTGAAGTCTTTATATGGTCTTAAGCAAGCTCCTAAACAGTGGCACGAGAAGTTTGAAAGAACTTTAACTACTGAAGGCTTTGTTGTAAATGAAGCTGACAAATGTGTGTACTATCGCCATGGTGGGGACGAGGGAGTTATTATGTGTCTCTATGTTGATGACATATTGATATTCGGGACCAACCTCGCTGTTATCGAGGAGGTCAAAGGGTTCCTATCTCGCTGCTTTGAGATGAAGGACTTGAGAGTGGCTAATGTAATCTTAAACATCAAGCTACTAAAGGATGACAATGGTGGGATTACCTCGCTTGATCTCACTATGTGGAAAAGATATTGAGTCGCTTCGGGTATAGCGACTGCAATTCTTCTCCAACGCCTTATGATCTGAGTGTGCTACTTCGAAAGAATCGAAGGAATGTTGAACATCAATTGAGATATTCTCAAATTATTGGCTCGCTCATGTATTTAGCCAGCGCTACTAGACCTGACATCTCCTTTGCTATAAGCAAACTGAGTCGATTTGTGTCAAATCCTGGAGATGACACTAGTGGAAACGAGGTCTTTTGTTGATCCCGAAAAGGGGCTTTAACACCGGTTCTTCTACGAACCGGTGTTAAAGGGGGGGCGTACCAGCGTGGCCCCTGACAAAAAGGCCCCTTTAACACCGGGTTCGTGCCACGAACGGTGTTAAAGGTCCTAAAGCGATGTTGCACCCCTTTTAACACCTTGGTTCGTGGCATGAACACATGTTAAAGAGGGGCTATATAAGACACCACCCCAGCCCACACCCCACTCTTCCATTCTTTCACATTTTGGAGCCTAGCAAGAGGGTGTGAGTGCTAGTTTGTGTTTTTTCATATGCACTAGAGGTGTTGGTGAAATGCCCGAGAGCTCAAAATAAGCTTTCTTGTTGCTCTTTCCGTCTCCGAGGTTAGAATCGGCAACTATAGTTTCATGTGTCATTGATGTACTATATATATAAATGGTCATCTCCCTATTATTTTTTGATATATACTACATATTAATGCAGATGAATCGGCAATGGATGTACGGTGGCCGCCGCACTTCCGAGTACATTACGGGCCTCCAAAATTTCATCGTTGTGGCTAATGCAAACCGTGGTCACAATGGTTTTATGTGTGTCCGTGTGTTCCTTTGTCGAACAATAAAGACTACTCAAATACCAGAACCATTCACGCCCACACGCTTGATCCGGTTTCATGCCCAGCTATAATTGTTGGACCAAGCACGGAGAAAAATGGGTTGTGATGGAAGACAACGAAGAAGAAGAGGATGATGAAAACTATCATAATATGTATCCCGAATATGATGATAATGCAACGGAGGTAGATAATGAAGATCAAGAGGGAGTAGATGGCCCCGCTGATGACGATCTTGGTCGGGCCATTACTGATGCAAAGGAAGAATGTGAAACTGAAAAGGAGAAGGAGAAGCTGGAGCAGATGTTAAAGGATCACAAAACATTGTTGTATCCAACTTGCGAAGATGGCCACAAAAAGCTAGGTGCCACTGGATTTGCTGCAATGGAAGGCGGAGAATGGTGTGGTGACAGCGCATTTTCAAAGTTGTTGGTAAAAATGAAGAATCTTCTTCCAAGAAATAATGAGTTGCCCGATTACATACCAAGCAAAGAAGGTTGTACGCCCTCTAGGATTAGGCGTCACGGAAGATACATGCCTACATTAATGACGCATCCTCTACCGCGGTGAGAATGAGAATTTGGATGCACGCCCGGTATACCTTTGCTGCTGCGGTATAAGATCGACGAGGCGATCTGGCGATGTTGAGGGCGAGGCCCCTAGGAAGAAGGTTCCCGCCAAGGTTATGTGGTATGTTCCTATAATACCACGGTTAAAACGTCTCTTCAGAAATAAAGAGCATGCCAAGTTGTTGCGATGGCACATGGAAGACCGTAAGAAAGACGCGATGTTGAGACACCCCGCTGGTGGGTCACAGTGGAGAAAAGTCGAGCAAGAGTACCGGACTTCATGCGTGGCGCAAGGAACTTAAGGTTTTGTCTAAATCTGACGGCATGAATCCTTTTGGTGAGCGAGCTACCGCACACGGCACTGTGACCCTATGTATCTATAACCTTCCTCCTTGGTTGTGTATGAAGAGGAGGTTCATTATGATGCGATGCTCATCAAGGCCGAGGCAACCCGGAACGATATTGATGTGTACCTAAGGCCATTAGTTGAAGAACTTTTACAGCTGTGGGCCAAATCAGGTGTACGTATGTGGGATGAGCACAAAGGGAGCCATTTGACCTCTGAGCATTGCTTTTCGTAACCATCAATGATTGGCCTGCTCTTAGTAACATTTCAGCGGACAAACAAGGGATACAATGCATGCACACACTGTTTAGATGATCTTGAAAGTGTATATTTGGATAAATGTAAGAAGGTTGTGTACCTAGGGTATCACCGATTTCTTAGAACCTGCATCGATGAAAGAAAGGCAAGCATTTCAAGCGTCTGCGAGAACCCGGAGGAAGCTTGTCCTCTGCATCGGTGAGGAGGTATTTGGTATGGTCAAGGACCTCAAGTAATCTTTGGAAAAGGTCTGGCGGTCTATCATTCGAATGATGATGCGGACACGCCCATGTGGAAGAAGCAATCTATATTTTGGGACCTACCCTATTGGAAAGTCTTAGAGGTCCGCTCTTCAATCGACGTGATGCGTGGAAGAATGTTTGCGTGAACCTGTTAGGCTTTCTAGGAGTGTATGGGAAGAAAAAGATACACGGAAGCACGACATGACCAGCAACGTCGAAGGCCCTGAAGAGCCTATGCATCCACGAGAGCGAGAAGATGCGATGCCACTTAACTCCTGCCAGCTACGCTCTTACCAAAGCAGAAGAAATCTTTTTGAATGTCCGAAAGCGGTATCAAGGTCCGTCGGCTTCTCGTCGAATATAAAGGGAATAATAAATATGGCGAGAAAAAATTCCAAAACCTGAAGTCTCATGATCGCCACGTGATTATGACACAATTGCTTTCGATTGCATTGAGGGGCTTCTACCTGAAAATGTTCAGTACCCATTGTGAAGCTATGTGCATTCCTCAATGCAATATCTCGAAGGTAATCGATCCGGAAAGCCTACCGGGGTTATAAGCAGATGTGGCCCAATGTCTTGTCGACTTTGAGTTGGTGTTCCCACCATCCTTCTTCAATATTATGACGCATCTCTGGTTCACCTAGTAGAAGAGATTGCCATTCTCGGTCTGTATTTCTACACAATATGTTCCCCTTTGAGAGGTACATGGAGTCTTAAAGAAATATGTTCATAACCGTGCTAGGCGAGAAGGAAGCATCTCCAAGGGCTATGTAGAGAGGAGGTCATTGAGTTACGTGTTGATTTTATTCCTGACCTTAAGCGATTGGTGTTCGAATCACGACATGAGGGAGCTGCATGGAAAAGGCACCCTAGGATGTAAAGCAATGATATGTAGGACGGGCATTCTCTCAATCAAGCACACTACGGTTTTACAAAGATCTATCTTGGTTGCCCGTATATCAATGAACACAAGAATTTAATCGCCTCAAACACCACAGACGGTCGATGAATGGATTATAAGTGAACACATGGCGAGTTTTGGCGGTGGCTGCAAAGACTTCTCACGAATAACACCACTGTTGGGGATCACCTGTACTTGTTGGCGAGACACCATCTTCGACTATATGTACTTTCCAAGTGCGAGATAAATGGGAATACATTTTACGATAGGCCAAGATAAAAGAGCACCAACCAAAAGCAGTGGTGTCCGCCCGATGCAAAGCGAAGACAATGGGCAAAAGACCACGTATTATGGGTTCATAGAGGAAATATGGAACTTGACTATGGACCTAATTTTAAGTTCCCTTGTTTCGATGCAAATGGGTCAAGCTAACGGGAGGAGGGGTTGAGGTAGACAAGAATGCGGAATGACAGCGGTGGATCTCAACAATCTTATGAAGAACTTAGACGAACCATTCGTCCTAGCCAATGATGTGGCTCAGGTTTTCTATGTGAAGGACATGTCCTCCAGACCAAAAAAAAGAAAAAATATGCAAACGAATACATCATATGATGAGCCAAAGCGTCACATAGTTCTTTCAGGGAAAAGAAACATCGTGGGAATCGAGGACAAGACAGACATGTCAGAAGATTATAATAAGTTTGATGAAATTCCGCCCTTCACAGTGAAAACTGACCCAAGCATTCCGTTAAGTAAAGAAGATGATCCATGGTTACGTCTGAAGCGATCATAAGGAAGGACATATGCCAAGAAGTTCATGCTCATATTATGTAACTCTAGTTCATGTTTTTAGTTCTTTTATGTATCTTAATTTTCAGTTCCAGTTCGGCCGATTGTTACTTAATCTGGCCATGTATCTTAATTTTCAGTTCTTTTATGTACCAACAGGGGGATCTAAAACCTTTAGTCACCTCGGTGAAAAGACAAATTCCTACCGAATCGGCGAAAGTGGGTGAGATATGAACTACAAGTACATGATCGATGCTCATGATTTTTACAAAATCATTTTTAGGTTCACAATATGCTATTTTATCAAAAACAATGCAAGTTGAGCGAGGCTTGGTGAGATTCAAGTGTATACAAAAGATCGACATTTAAATATCCAATCAATTCAAAATGTTAATACAAAAATGCGGCATTAAAATATGATTTGATCTAATAAAAATCATTTTTTAGATGCTTAATATTTCTTATGTTCAAAGTTTTAGGATTTAACAATTTATTTTTGTTTGAATTGAATAATCAAAATTTATATGTAAGTGTTTTAATTATTTTGAAAATTTTCATGTAAAGTAAATATAAAATGATTTACATGAATGGATAGATATTATTTTTCTGAAAATTATGATATATTATTCATATTTTTCTGAGTTGAAATGAAAAAGATATGAATTTTCTAAATTCATATCATATTTTGCCCCTTTAATGCATGAAATAAATGCCCCCCACCTTTAACACCGGTTCCAGACAGGAACCGGTGTTAAAGAAAGATATTTCGTTTCAACCACACCCTTTAACACGGTTCGTGGCTCGAACCGGTGTTAAAGAAATATCATCTTGAATGGATCCCTTAACACGGTTGAGCCACGAACCGGTGTTAAAGGGGGGGTATTAATTCACCTTCCCCTCCTTTCTTCCCCCTAGAGCAGCCAGATCGATCGAACACCGCCAGCCGCGCGCAGAGAGAAGCGCCGCCGCCCGCGAGCGTCTCGCCACCGCCACCGCCACCGCCACCGCCAAGACCGCCACCGCCACCGCCACCGCCAAGACCGCGCGCAGAGAGCAGCCGCGCCGGCGCCGCGTCCTCGCCGGAGCCGCCACCGCCACCGCGCGCCAAGACCGCCACCACCACCGCCACATGGCAGCACAGAGCAACCTGGCGGAGCCCTCGCCCTCGCCGGAGCCGCTGCATTCGCCCTCGCCCCTCGTCGGAGCCGCCGTGTCCTCGTCCTCGCCCTCGCCCTCGCCCTCGCCCTCGCCCGAGCAGCCGTCGTCGGATTAGCTAATATATATGTAATCTTGAACTTTTGTCCGCCAAGCTGAGCGACGGTAACGCTCTCGGTCGCTTTGTATTGTGTGGCTGTCGCGCCGCCAGACGGCCATGCATGGTAGCAACGGCAGCAATAGTACTACTAGTCTTAGAACGAAGTCTAGCTCAATTAGATAGATGGGCACAATTAACCCGCATGCGTTAGAATGAACATGTAAACACGATTAGAGACAAACTACTCATTATTCAACAACACTTAAATAAATTTATACTATAAGACACACACACTATTTGTGATCCAGCAACAATACTATCAAGTATATGTTGGCAGGATCGGAATGGAGGGAATACTCGTGAGTATAAAACCAATTAAAAATAGTGAAGTAATCTTCATCTGTATCAAAGAATAACAAGCGGAATGTAAAAGGCCAAGCGGGACATATATGGATGCACTTGTTGGCACTTGTGTAGTACTTAATTTTTTGGTGCAATATGTCGGTGATTATTGAAATCAACACCAACTATTAAAACCAGTTAGTGCGAATAATCGAAATTGAAGATGATCTTCATCCTAAGAACACACCGGCGTGGTCATCACAAGCGATCTGAAGTAGTTCCCCATGTCGTGGTCCAACAGAGCAACCATTTCACCAGTCTTGCTTGTCTTTTTAATATAGTGTATCATTGCACATCTCACTAACATCGGAAACTTCGAAACTAAGATGGCATGTAATTATGGAGGAGTAGTAGTATAGATAGGGTGTCAAGCGGGGCGGGTTCGCGGGCAACATAGTTTCATCCTGATTAGGGTTTCGACCCCTCGGAACTCGTTTAAAATGATCAAGCATCCTTAGGGTTTTAATTTCATTTGTGTATTTTTGTATGAATAATATGTATATTTGTGTATGAATCCAAGTCCACTTGAATGTTTACACTCTTACTCTAGATAATATTATTGTTTTAGAAACTATGGATCCACTTAGTAGAAACCTTGAAGAAGAAGAAATAATGGAGAACATTATTGATGAGGACACCTCACAATATCTGAACTTGGAGGACATGATGGCGACAACTCAAGTACTAGTCATGGAGAAGATGAAGACTCGGTGAGCATGATTTAATGGTTACAAAGTCCGGCGAGGTATATGCATTGATTAAGCCTCTGCTGACTTCCACCAACAATCTTGTTCTACATGTATTAATTAATTAACGCTTCTTTCTTCTTTTAGCCCTCTGGATCGACCAGCCAGCAACCATCTTCTTCTACGAAAAAGAGCAAGCGAGGCGCGAGCCAGCGGTTGAAAGATCGTGCAAAGTTCACGATCGAAGCAGTCCGTGTTGATGGCAGGCCGATGGAGCCCAAGAAGGCCGCGAGCAAATTTGTCGTCAGTGGAGTTCTTGTTAGGGACCAAATCCAATCATAATTGAAAATTGGAATAAGCCAAAGAAGGGCGACGGTACCTTTGTCGATGATAGATCCAAAAGCGCTTTGGAATTCGTTGTTGGTAAATTTCACCTTCCGCCAGAGGAGGATGAAAACAACCCGGTTAGAAAGGAAAAGGTCAAAGAGTGGACTCTAAAGAAGATGGCTGACGCTTTCCGCAACTGGAAGACAAAATTGAACAAATTTGTCAATGATGGCGAGACTCCAAATTTCAAAGACGCATATTATGCGAAGATAAGACCTCACTGACCCGAATTTGAGACATATAAAAAAAGTGCTATAGCTAAAAGAGGTCGAAACCAATACGCTTAATGCCTGAAGAAGGAATATCACGGAAGGGGTCGGTGGCTACATATCTCGAGGCCTAAGTGGGAGGAAGCTGAGAAGGCCTGCGAGAGAGGATCACACCCAGAGACGGATGGGTGGGACCTACGTGCAAAGACTTGGTTCTCTGGAATCGGGGCAAGGTTGGACCCGAAGCAGGATTGTGTATCTTCCCAACCCTCCTTGCCAAACCCGTCCTGAACTCATCACGGCATACGAGGAAACATCCGGGACCTTCCATCCCGAGAGAATGACCAGCTCACATGCGCCATCGGTAAAAGAACACCTGGACATGCACGAGGCACGGGGGTATAGCGTGGAAGGATGGGTTTGCCGACTGGGCGACTCTTACAGATGGCGGGCGAGAAAAGAAAAAGCGTCTGAGCGTATGACACAGATAGAACATGCATTTGCGGCGCTGCGGCGCAAGTGAATACTATGAGCCATCAAGCTACGGCCCATCTCAGCGGCGAAGAGCCTGCATTGGAAGCTGCCAGCCCGGACTTCTGCGGAAGCGGTGTGGCTTCCACGGAGAACGCTTGAAATGAAATGGCGGGTCCTCGATACCCGTGGATGAGATCACGGAGGCGAACACTGAGCTGCATGTGAGATTAATGGGCTTATCCATTAAGGTGGCCCTCGGCTATGCCTTACCTCCTGTAGCTGGTGGAACTTACCACTGCCGATCGATTCCAGATGGCTATGCTATTGTCGGGGTGGATGAGGTTGTGAAGGAATATGAGGAAGCACAGCTTGACCATGCTACAGGTGAAGGGAAAACTCAACTCAAATTTGCGGTGAAAACAACCATTCTTTGGAAGAAGGAACACATTGTGCTTCCAAATTGGAGGTCTTGGCACCGCCATCTCCATGGCGTCGTGATCTGGCCGCTTCAACTATCTCCTGCTGGCAGCCATCTCCGGCCGTCGGCCATCTCTGTCTTGCGGCAGCCATCTTCGGCCCGTCAGCCATCTCCGGTGCTTCAGCCATCTCCTCAGCGTAAGCGGAAGAGCACTGCCACGAGGAGCATCGGTAGCACGCCACAAAGAAATCCATGAGGAAACCGTCGCCAAAGAGTTCAAAAACTACGTCCGCAGCCTTCCAAGCCATTGCGGTTTTACCGTGGAATCGCGATGACGAGGAGACCAATAGGATCTCGGAAGAACAGGTCAAGAAATTCTTTGCACCTAGGCGGGCGAGCCAAAGGAGAAAATAGATTGGCGGTGGTGGAGAAGTTTTACAAAATCTTTGAAACCTGAAACCCCACTTGTGCTTGGGACTACGGCGCCAGATTTTGAAGGCGGATGCAAAGGCAGTAGGGAGACTGAAAGTAGCGATCGTGAGGCACCCGAAAACAGTTCCCATGCTCGGAGAGCAAGAAAACCAATCATGTGCCCGCTCCAAATGTTCGACACAGGGCGCTCTTCCGTAAATGATTACGAGCTACAAAGAAAGGCCAATGAGATGGGGATGACTTACATTGCATACTTGAACATCATGGGAGACAACTTGCCCAAATGCGATGCCAACCCCATACAGCCATGGAAGTATGGGAAGAATCTCGTCAAGAAAGAGGAGCTCAAGACTCTACCAACAAAGATGCGAAAATTGCACAAGTGGTACCTTCATTTCTGCAAGACGAGAAAGTTAGAATGGATCACGGCGCATATAAGAGATGATATTTTCTTCTGCGGAGATGACGCGATCGACTTCAACATTCAAGACTTGCATTTTCTATTCAATCAGAAGGAACTCGACAAAGCTGCCATCAGCCTTTATTGTGTGTAAGTACTATTTCTATAATTTATATCTCATCTCATTCACTTTATTAATTGCATGTATATATATATGCTCACCATATATGTATATACTATTATGCAGGAAAAAGATTATGGAATGCAGGAAAGGAGGCCCTTTTGACATTGGGTTCGTTGACCCAAATAGAGTTCATGAAGAAGTGGTAGAAACCAAACCCGGGCAAACAGAAGATTACTTGCTAACGTCTTTACTGAGACAACAAACCAAAAGGGAAATACTATTGCCTTACAACTTCTCGTGAGTACTGTTACCCTCTCTCTTGTACACATTCTATTTCAGCTTACTCGATGTTAAGTGTAACTGATGATGAGTTATGCGTCGTAGGTTCCACTTTATTCTGCTAGTCATTCAACCCGACTCAGGAAAAGTCCTTGTCATGGACTCGTTACGAAAAGAAAAAGAGATATGGGCAAACTTTAGAGAGATGCTCCAGAGGTAATTTCAATCATATTATCGCACTAGATCGGCAACTTTCGTGACAATAAGTAATTAATTACTCCTTAATCCATTTTCTTTGTCGGACAGAGTTTGAAAAAGGTTCACGGGCAGGGCCGTGGGTGAATGGTTAGAAGAACTAAAATTTGTAGACCAAAATGTAAGTAATACTAGCTAGCTTCCAATTCCATTATATCATGCTTTATTGATTATTATTTTGATTGAACTCTCTATTCTCGTAAAGTACGCGCATCAGGGACACGGCAATAACTTATGTGGGTACTATGTTTGCGAATTCATTCGCAACACGATATGTGCGACGGGCCAAGCCACACTAGAAAAACTTAGAGTAAGTAAACAAAGTCCATAACATTATTTTATTACCATCAATTGTGTTGAATTTTATTCTTATATATATATTGACGGCCCATTCTTCATATATATTCAGATCGAACGGATGCGGGACCAACTCCTACCATTTGAACGCATACGAGCCATTCAAGAGGAATTGGCGGGGTTCATACTTGATGAGGTCGTCACGCCTGGCGGAGAACTCTTTAGATATCCACCAAAATGAACGATGACGATGTATGTGCCGATGACGATGTATGTGCCGATGACGATGTTTGTGTATAATAATAGTTGCTTAATTATTCATGTACTCGTATGTACCGATGACGATTTATGTGTATACCGCTCCCGATCGATTCCCCTCGCCCCCCTCCGCAGTAAATCGCCGAGCAGGCGGGCAGAAATGCGCGCGGCGAGATTTAGGCGTTTTCACGCATGGCAGAAAACGGCCTAAATCTCCGCCACGAAGAACCTTTAACACCGGTTCGGATACGAACCGGTGTTAAAGAGAGCTCGAAGCTGCAGCGACCCCATGGCGCCACCCTTTAACATCGGTTCGTATAAGAACCGGTGTTAAAGGCCCCCCCCCTCTAACACCGAACCCTCAACAGCGGTTGGGGAACCACTGTTAGAGGGCCCTCCCAACCGGAGTTAAAGGGGGGGGGCTGCACTAGTGTGATCATTGGCATGCTCTTGAAAGAGTTTTGCGCTATTTGAAAGGCACTGCGAGTTACTGTATTCACTATACTGGGTATCCATGGGTACTTGAGGGTTATAGTGATTCAAACTGGATATCTGATGCTGATGAGATTAAGGCCACAAGTGGTTATTTGTTTACACTTGGTGGTGGCGCTGTTTCCTGGAAGTCTTGCAAGCAGACCATCTTAACGAGGTCAACAATGGAAGTAGAACTCACAGCATTAGACACAGCCACTGTTGAAGCAGAGTGGCTTCATGAGCTCTTGATGGACTTACATATGGTTGAAAAACCAATACCTGCCATCCCGATGAACTATGATCGTCAAAGTAAACAATTCTAAGGATAATATGAAGTCATCAATGCATGTGAAAAGGAGATTGATATCTGTCAGGAAACTGAGAAACTCCAGAGTTATTGCGTTGGATTATATCCAAACATCTAAAAACCTGGCAGATCCCTTCGCAAAGGGATTATCACGCAATGTGATAGATAATGCATCGAGGGAGATGGGTTTGAGACCCACGCTATGAGTTGATTCCAGTGGCAACCCACTGTATGTGATCGGAGATCCCGTGAATTAGAGATGGGAGATAAGCTGTTGGTCAGCTGAGAGGAGAGTATTCTCATATTATATTTACATCTCCATAAAGATGCAATACTCTCTTAATCTGCATGACAGGTTGATATTTATCTTAATGTGTTCTGAGTGGCTTTTATCAGCGGAGATGTTGTCCTGCAGAACATCTCTTGAGGAACACACCTATATGAGTCTGACTGTCAAACATCGTAGTCCGTGAGAGTTGGGTGCTCTCTAACAAACTCATGAAAGGCCCTGGAGTATGACGCATAAGCTTCAAACCGCGGGGAAGCCGACGGTAGCCCTGTATCGGTCTAGATTTTGTATGAAACTAGCGCGCAGAAAACTTATAGTTCAAGGCATAGTCCACTATTCAAATTGCTAGCTAGTGTAGCATGAAGTTTAACGTGGAAGTTCAACTTAACAATCTCCACTACACACCAGTATATAAAACAATGTTCTGGAAGGAAAATGATGTGATGTGCCAATGAGACTTTGTGGGGGATTGTTGGAATTTGATGAGTTTTGGGTTGTTGGCCCATTAGACAAATTCTGAAATTCTCTTTGGCCCACTAGTATATGGCAGCATATGGCTGTGCTAGTGGTGCTAAAGTTTAGTCCCACATTGCTAGTTGAAGGGGGGTTGAACCATCTTATATAGTAGAGTGTTGTTCCACTCACTAAGGTGTGCCAAGAAGAGTAGCCCTCGCACACTCCTCCTCCGGCGCCGCCCGCCTCACCACACCACGCCACGCCACGCCTCGCCTCGTCACGACGCGCGCGCGCGCCACAGGTTGCGGGAATCTCGCCGAGCCGAGCTTTATTTTGATGGTTGGGAAAACTGATTATGAGTCATTAACGGACGCGTTAATTACAGTCGTTTCCAGTTTTTATGGACGTGGCTGTTACCGACTCGGACGTGGGCGGAGCCCACGATCTTCCTAACCTGCACTATATAAGCGTACAGGCTAAATCTAATCGGCACCGAATCAATCCACACACGCGCCTACCTCCAGAACCTTGCGCCACCGCTTTCGTCTTCCCCATCCCGGCTTGCGGCGTGCACCGCAGATCGGGATAGTAGGCCTCCGGAACCCTGCCTCTTGTGAACCTGTACAGGTGAGGGGCGATCAGGTTTTTGGGGAATGCTCAAGCGCGACTACTGGAAACTACGACGTCGTCCGACGACGAGTTCCCGGACGACGACTTCTTACCGGACGTCACCAATCTCTTCGACAACCTCAACATGGGCGACGCTGCTGCGACCGTTGCGACTGCTTTTTAGCCTACACTGTACGTGATATTTAACTGTCTTTTTGGATTATGATAGAGTTCTTTGTTCTAGCGTTTGGTGTAGATGTGATAGGTTTATCTCCTATAGTTGTAATCTGTTCATCTACTTTGTTGATCTTCATAATTGGTTTTAGTACCGTTTGTATGATCATGTTTTATCAATTTATTATTCGGATTAAATCATATGGATTATTGTTTATATTTCCAACATATCCTTCTTGTCTCAGTTTTTTGTTGGGTTAATCTGTTTCCTTGTTGGCCGTTTAGTGTTGGGTTATGGTCTTTCTTTGTCTCTAGGTCATGTTGCTATTTTTTATTTCCTTGTAAGACTTTAGCCATCTCTATGGCTTTCCCTCTTCTAATATAACACATGCAAGGCTCTTGCATGGTTCGAAAAAAGAAGCATATCCCCATCTACGTACTAGAAGTAGAAGCTTATAGACACGAAGATAATAATAGATAGTTCATAATAGAATATTCTCCCCGACCTAACCCTAGGAGCCGTCGCTGCCTCCTCTTCCCCTTCCTCGCCGCTGCCGGATGGGCCAGTGGGCAAAGCCCAGGCACCCCAAGGAGGCTGGCGGCGGGGATCCCTCTCCCCTGGTTGGTGGTGCGACACGGGCTATTGTCATCGGGAGAACAGGCTGCCGCCGGTGTGGCAGACATAGGTGGAGGCTGGTGGTGGGCACCATGGCAGACGACAGCGATGAGATGACCGGTGGAGCTCTGGTGGGTGTGGTTGCCTGGCCCTTGGATCAGGGTGTGTCCAACGACGGGGATTTATTTTTCATTCATATAATGGCTTGTGTACATATTTTTAGAAAACGAAATGCATAAGAAAAATACTGTACATAGTACAGAATCTAGAAATACATAGTAGATAACTAGGCTAGTCGTCGTTATTGTGCTCGTCCTCGTCGTTAGTGTGGTACTAGCGGCGACACATGGTCTGATACGTTGGAAACGTATCTATAATTTTTATGCTCCATGCTTGTTTTATATCTACTTTGCTTTACTTGTCTACACTTTGAGGTGCTTTTTACATGTTTTCTGGTACTAACCTATTAACAAGTTGTAACAGTGCTAGATGCCTGTTTTCTGCTGTTTTTGGTTTCAAAAAAGTTAGTAAAGAAATATTCTCGGAATTGGACGGGACGAAGGACAAAGTCAATAACTTTCCGTGGGGAACAAGAAGTCCAGAGGAGAGCCGGAGGGGATGGCCAGGGGGGCCAGACCCACCCCAGGCGCGAGGTCAGGTGGACCCGTGCCTGGGTAGGGTTTGCCTACCCTGGTTGCTTCCCGGACTCCCCCCTTTGCCTATAAGAAGCCCCCGATACAGAAACTCTCGGAACCCAATCAGAAATCCACGAAACCGTCTGTAGCCGCCGCCACCATCGTCCCTAGATCGGGGGGTCTGAAGCTCTTCCCGGCACCCTGCCGGAGGGGAGATCATCCCGAAGGCCTTCCCTCCAGTATGATTCGTGAGTAGTTCTACCTTGGACTATGGGTCCATGTAGTAGCTAGATGGTTGTATCTCCTCCTTTGTGCTTTCATGTATAGATCTTGTGAGCTCCGTTCATGATCAAGATTTAATCTATTTGTAATCATGCATGTTGTGTTTGCGGGGATCCGATGGATATTGAGATTATTATGTTGGTTTGATTAATGGTTTTATCTTTATGATTCTATCATGTATGTGTTGTTTGTGGTCTTGCATGCTCTCCGTTGCTAGTGGTTATCTTGGCCAAGTAGTTGCTAGTGACTCCAAGAGGGAGTATTTATGCTCTATAGTGGGTTCATGCCTCTAGTTTTCAAGGGAAGTGACAGAAATATCTTCGGTTGTAGATGTGCTGTTGCTACTAGGGAGAAAACAACGGTCCCTTGTTCATGAAACATGTGGATTGTTTACCTTACACACTTTGCTTAAAGCAGTTGTCTGTTGCTTGCAACTTAATACTGGAGGGGGTTCGGATGATAACCTGAAGGTGGACTTATAGTCATAGATGCAGTTGGATTACGGTCTATGTATAATGTTGTATTGCCTAATCAACTTCATAGGATCTTGCTAGATAGTAATTGCATTGTTATTGAAGGGTTTCGCAGCATAGTAAATCAAAATTTTCTACGGAAGCGAACAGAGGGAAAGCCAAGATCTAATCTAGGAGATGCAAACAACGAGAGAGATTGGATTAGATCTTCATACCCTTGAAGATTCAAGACAATGAACGTTCGTCGGAACGTGGGTGATGTAGTCGTGCTTCTCCTCCTCGCGATCCGATCTAGCACCACAAGTGGCGGTGCCTCCGTGAGATGCACACGCAAAGACTCGACGTCTCCTCCTTCCTTGGACCAGCAAGTATGGTGGAGAGATGGATTGGATCTACAACACGACGGCATGGTGTATTTGGTGGAGAATTTCTGCAGCAGGGCTTCGCCTACAAACAGTCGGGAGGGAGAGAGGAGGGCAGCAGGGCAACTAGGGTTTGGAGAAAGGTGTAGGGTTGGGGGGAGGGGGCGCACCAGCCCTCTATATATAGAGGGGGGGTGCGGCCAGCCCTTGCCCATCCTCCAAGCCTATCTCTAGTTTAAACAATTTAAACTCTCCCTTATCTAGAAATCCTATCTCTAGTTTAAACAATTTAAACTCTCCCTTATCTAGAAATCCTATCTCTAGTTTAAACGAGTTTAAACTTATCTAGGATAGGATGTGAACTATGGGGCCTTGTTCCCATGGCCCAATGCGGCCAGGACACTCCCTCATAGGCCCATGCCCCTCCGGAAGGTGGGGCCACGTTGGCCCCTTCCGGAAGGTTCTAGAAGCTTCGGTACAATACCGATTAATCCGGAACAATTCCGAACTCCAAAAACTGCCTGCCTTATATGAATCTTATTCTCCGGACAATTCCGGAACCTCTCGTGATGTCCCGGATCCCATCCGAGACTCCGAACAAAAATTCATAAACCAATTATCCAATCTATCCTAGCGTCGAGACACGTTAAGTGTGTGACCCTGCGGGTTCGAGAATATGCAGACATGATCTTCTATCAATAATCAACAGCGGGTGCAGGCACCCATATTGACTCCCACATTCATCGATGATCATATCGGATGAACTACGATGCCAGATTCAATCAATCCCATATATATATTCCCTTCGTCTCGCGATATTTTACTTGCCGAGATTCGATCGTCGGTATCGTCATACCTAGTTCAATCTCGTTCACAGCAATACTTTACTTCCGTAATCCGATATCACTTTGTGATTAACTCCTTAACCACATGCTTGCAAGCGGTGTTGATATCGATTACCGAGTGGGCCGAAGTATATCTCTCCGACTTGGGAGGGACAAATCCCATCTCGATACATACAACCCAACAGATACTTTCCGATCACCTGAGAGACACCTTTATGATCACCCTCTCATAGGATGACGTTTGATGACCTCAAAGCTTTCTTCCGATACCAGGGAGTTGTATTATCTCATGGTCTAAGGAATACAATATTTGACATAAGAAAAACTTCGCAAAGACGAACACGATGACACGATCTAATTGCTTCGCTTAGTTTGGGTCTATCCACCATATCATCCTCCAATGATATGATCTCATTATCAATTGACAACTCATGTCTATGGTTAGGAAACCTTAACCATCATTGATCAATGAGCTAGTCCATAGAGGCCTACTAGGGACACGGTGTTGTTCACAAACCACACAAGTATTAAAGTTTCCGCTTAATACAATTCTAGCATGGAATATAAACTTTATCATGAACAAGAATTATAATAATAACATCTTTATTATTGCCTCTAGGGCATAATTCCAACAGTTATGCCTTGCTCAGTTCCTGTAAATTGCCCCGCTGTAATTTGTTTACCCTTCATGTCATGTTGTTTATCTAAGGAGAGCACCTCTAGTGAACTATGGACCCTGGTCCAATCTTTACCATTGATACATCTTCCACTGTTACTTGTTTACTTGCTGCAAACCATTACCTTCCACACCATATGTTTAATCCTTTGTTAAAGCAAACCAGTGAGCTTGACAACCTCACTGATTCGTTGGGACAAAGTCTTGAGTTTGTGTTGTGCAGGTCTCCATGTTGCCAGAAACACCTGTGTGACGTTTCCTACCTCCTTCTGGTTCGATAACCTCGGTCTCTACTGAGGGAAACTTGCTGCTGTGCTCCATCACACCTTGCTCTTGGGGTCCAACGAAGTGCTCCACATCAACAGTTGGTGCACGCATCAAAGATTTCTGGCGCTGTTGCCGAGGAGGCTAAGGACGTTTTCACTAGGGGAGTCCTTCACTTCCTTTCTCTTTACTTTGTTTCTAGTTTGCTTAGTTTCTTTTGCTTTTTTTTGTTTGCCTCTTTTTAAAAAAACCAAAAAAAATTAGTCTAGTTTGGTTTGCTTGCTTTATTCAAAAACACAAAAAAAATAGTTTCTACTCTAGCTGCTGCTACTGTTTTTGGCTTGCCCACCTTTGCCAAAATGAACTCTGCTGAGAACACCAAGTTGTGTGACTTCACTAGCACCAACAATAATGATTTCCTAAGAACACCTATTGCTCCACCTTCTCCTAATGACGACTTTTATGAAATTAAGCCTGCTTTGTTGAATCTTGTGATGAGAGAGCAATTTTCTGGTGCTGGTTCTGATGATCCTGCTGCCCATCTTAATAGCTTTGTTGAACTTTGTGAGATGCAAAAGTATAAGGATATAGATGGAGACATTATTAAGCTCAGGCTTTTTCCTTTCTCTTTGAGGGGAAAAGCTAAAGAATGGTTGCTATCTTTGCCTAAAAATAGTATTGATTTTTGGACTAAGTGCAAAGATCTTTTATTGGAAAGTACTATCCTCCTGCTAAGATTATTGCTACGAGAAGTGACATTATGAAATTTAAACAGCTTGATAGTGAACATGTTGCTCCTGCTTGGGAAAGAATGAAATCTTTGGTTAAAAATTGCCCTACTCATGGACTCACTGCTTGGATGATTATCCAAACTTTTTATGCAGGTTTGAACTTCTCCTCAAGAAACCTGCTGGATTCTTCTATTGGAGGTACTTTTATGGGACTCACCTTGGATGCTGCAACAAGACTTCTTGATAATATGATGGTTAACTACTCTGAATGGCATGTTGAGAGATCTCCACATGGTAAGAAGGTAAATTCTGTTGAGGAAACTTCCTCTTTGAGTGAAAAGATTGATGTTATTATGGCTATGCTTGTTAATGGTAAAGCTCCTCTAGATCCTAATAGTGTTCCCTTAGCCTATTTGGTTGCTCAAGAAGAGAAAGTTGATGTGAACTTCATTAGAAACAATAATTTCAACAACAATGCCTATAGGAATAATTTTAGTAGCAACAACAATTATAGGCCTTATCCTCCTAATAATGGCAATTCCTATGGAAGTTCTTATAATAATGCTAGAAGTGCCCCCTCTGAACTTGAAGTAATGCTCAAGGACTTCATTAGTAAAAAAAACCACTTTCAATAAGGCTATAGAAGAAAAGCTTTTAACTGTTGAGAAAAATATATCCTCTTTGTCTGAAGCTCAAACTTCCTTGGTTAATAAAATGGCTGCTAAACCTGAAACTATGGAAAACACCTTTGCTACTGCTCATGCCATACAAGTTACTATTGATGAAAATGGTAGACTGTTAGCTCAACTTCATGCTAGGTGGGAAAGGGAAGCTGAAATTGATAGAAACAATAGTGTGTGCACTATCACCACTAAACCACAAGTAGCCCCTATTCCTCCTCCTACTATGCCTAAGCCTATTGATCCTACTACTAGTGATGCTAAGTTTGATTTTGATATCGATGGTTGCAATATTTTTGAAGTGATTATGTTCCTACAAAAGCTTGCTAGAAGTCATGATGCTAGTGATATGCATGTTGCACAAATACATTACAGATGCTCTTGTTAAGATTAAGGAAGAGAAGATAAAACACAAAGCTTCTATTCCTAGGAAAGTAGAATATAGTTGGGAACCGATTATTAATGTGCAAGTGAATGACTTTGATCTCAAAGCTTTATGTGATCTTGGTTCTAGTATCTCTATTATGCCTAGGAAGATTTATGAAATGATTGATTTAACACCATTAGAATATTGTTATTTGAATGTCCCACACAATGATAATGCTAAGAAGAAACTCATGGGGAGTACTAATGATGTTATCATAATGGTTAATAATGCTTATGTCCCTGTTGATTTCTATGTTTTGGATGTTGAATACAATGCTTCCTGTCCTATTACTTTGGGAAGACCTTTTCTTAGAACAGTTGGTGCCATCATTGATATGAAAGAACGCACCATCAAATATCATTTTCCATTCAAGAAAGGTATTGAACACTTCCCTATGAGGAGAGAGAAGTTGCCTTTTGCTCCTCCTTCGAAGGCAAGATTTGATGTTAATGCTTCCTCATTTTAAAATACTTGATTATTCTTGCTTCTTGTGCCTAACTTAAAGGCGTTAAAGAAAAGTATTTGTTGGGAGATAACCCAAGAGTTTCCTTGAGTCTTGGAAGTTATTACTACTGTAATAACCTCTCATTATCCTTTTTGTTTGCTTTTTGTGCCAAGAATAACCTGTAATGAGAGGGAACTAAGATTTGGGGAGTTGCTGTCCCGAAACAGATTTTTGTCCTCCACCAAAAACATTCATGAGGAGGATCTGTAACTCGGATTGAGCTCACAATTTAATAATAAATCCCCCAGTATGTTGGCTAACTTTCATTAGTTCAACACTTTTTGATTTGAGCAACAGAAGATGTTCAAAAAAATTCATTTCTACCTGCTGGTCTGTTTTGACAGATTTCTTCCATTATTTATATTTGCTTCTTATTGATTCCTTTTTGAGCTCTCTTCAGGTAAATTGAGTTTCTTTGAAGGAGTTACTACAGTAGCTTGTGTTTTTAGTGAAAAGCCTTGTTGTTCCAGAGCTTTGCCCGCGGTCTAATACCTTTTGAATAAGCTAATGTTGCTAATAAAAATTGTGTGAAGTTTTGTATGAAGGAAAATTTCAGGTGTAGAGAGAGAATGATGCAATGAGACGAAGAATGGACAAAAGCTCAAGCTTGGGGATGCCACCATGGTGTCACCCCAAGAAATATCCAAAAGGTACAAGCTTCATAGCTTGGGGATGCCCAAGGCATCCCCTTCTTCATCAATAAAAAGCTCAGGTCTGTCTAGACACTTCACTTTTATTGTTTCATGCACAGTTGTGTTGTTCTTGGAGCGTCTTAGTTTTTGTTTGCTTAGTTTGTTTAGTTTGCTTTAATAGTTTGGACCCCCGCTCTCGCTGTGTTGTTTTACAAATAAGTTTGCTTGGTGTTTGGAAAGGAGTAGTAAGTTCTTGCTTGAAGTGCAAGAGGAGCTTGCATTGACTATGACTAAGGCTTTAGCATGACATGCTAGGTGTTGTTTTTGCATTATGCTTAGTAATTATTGATGTAGCATGTCTTGTTCCAAACAATTGGGGTTGCTTAGTGTTCCTTGAAGAAATTATGCATTGTTTTAGCATGCAAAAGCATAGTATTGTGGTATTCTCCTTTGATGTTTTGCTTGGGTTGACTTGGCACATGCTTACACCATGTTATGACTATGACTAGTCACCATTAGCCTCTATGATCATTTAGTCCTTGACTTGTGTCAACACCCGGATTTTTAATCCCAGATGCCTGTTATGCCATACATCGCAATCCCAGGATTACCATTTTTGCGAGACATAACAGATTTGTATATCATAGTACATCATCCATTACAAACCATACATAAGGTCTTATACAAATAAGGATCTCATGATCCAGTTCTTAATACAACTCAAGCAGCGGAATAACGTAATATTAAAGGTAGCGTAGGAGAAGCTCCATCTTTGGGGTCACAGGCAATGCTGACGATGGGAGATGATCCTAGTTGTCGTAACCTTCATGTGGTCCATCATCCTGGTACTCCTCTTCATAGTTTGGCCACGGGAATAGCCAGGGACAAGCCATGCGTACTCTTCAAGTACTCGCGAACTAATACTAACAGTTAAGGGGGTTTTTGTAGTAGGACACTAAGCTCTAGGGTTGTTTTGCAAAAAACCAGATTTACCTCTACTAAGTTCAGAAGCAAAGAAAGTTGGTTGAAGTTTTATATCACCTAAGTGGGAACTTGTATTTCATGTCACAACTCTGTTGTGGTCAAGTCAAAGTCTCAATTCATTTCACAAGTCATTTTTAAAACATCTGACGGGGGAACAGTATGGCCACTCCAACTGTCCATAATCGCGGACGCGGCTATTCGAATAGTTTGACACTCTGCAGAGATTGTACACTTTCACCACAATATTCGATACATCCGTCAGGAACAAATCCTGAATTCACCATACTCGATGTCACGGATAATCAATCCCAACCTTTCAATTACACGCCCTAGTATAAGCACCTCTCCTGTGAGTTTGGCCTCCCAACCATGACCAACTGTCATCTTGGGTACTGCACAGGTGGACAATCTTCACAAGGTAGCCTCAGCTCAGACCTTGGCCGTGAGGGAACCCATACTAAGGTATATAAGTTTCCAGTCAAGCCCTACCCAAATTTCGGGTATTGTGGTTGTACGGTAAAATTGGAATGGTATCGCATCTAGACAACCATCAGTTTTATAAAGGGCTAAGGCTCATGCCTCAACATTTTCATCATCAAAATCATTTGGTGTTCGGAAACACATGTCAAAACATCTCAGTAGAATGACTAATCATTCTAAGGTTTTCATAACCATTTTCACCAAGTATTCCCATCTAAAGTTGATCAAGTTTTATGCTTAGCACTAGCATCTACAAGTGGGGTGAGTACTAATGAAGGGTGGTAAACAAGTGGAGTTTAACTAAGTTCAGTCTCATGCCTTAGGATGACATCAAGATTATCTAGCTTAGGCCAAATTTAATGCTCTTTATGCAACCTTCAATTATCTTCCTAGAATCTACAAGTCACTTAAGTAAACTCTAAAAGAAAGCTTTGATAAAGAAAATAAAGTAAAAAGCTTGCAAGTAAAAATAGGATTTGGTTATCAAGTGGGTATGATCACATAGGCTTAAGGCATCTAGTTGGCATGGTAACACGCAAGTATTAGCTTGCATAGGTCAACTTGATTAGTAAGGCTTACATAAGTATCAGTATAAGCTTGTTAAGTTAATAGCGTGCAAGTATTGTCTTGCCTTGTGCAGAGCAGTGGTTGAAGTTCTCCTCGGCTTCTTCTTCGTAGTATCCTCCTTCCTCCTCGTATCCTTGGTTGGTACTAGCGTCTATGAATAAATACGAGGTACACAATCACCAAACAATACTTAACTATTCTCAATCATCACACAAAGGTGTTCTATAGATGATCTAGTATCATCACTAACATTACAAGATTAAAGCTTTTGTCTTGTTTATTTTATTTTTAGAAAAGTAATTTCTACTCATTGAAAAACTACTTAAGATTTAATATTCTCCAAACCAAACATGGGATCATGTTGACACATGTCATCACCACATATTTCAGTATATGGGAATGTGATTTAAAGTGGTGTCACAATTTAATAAGGTTTAACCTTTTTATTTTAAATAAATAAAGTGACTAGAAATGCCTATGTGGTATTCTTTTATTACTTGGACATTATTTCTGTAAGTAAACCCATATGTTTCTATATATTCTGAAAGTTATGATCAAATGTGATTTTTGAGAGTTGGAATCAACTCAAAATCTATTATGGTTGAATTTTGAAAAATGTTTGAATGCAGAAAAGCTTCTGACTTGTTATTTTTACCAAGGGTGATCTACAGATCCAAATGATTTGAATCCAACGGTCTTGCATTAAGCATTTCAGTACCTTTCTAACTAAATTTGTTCCATGCAATTTGGTTCACTGAATCGAGCTGGGTTGATTTTTGAAACTAGGTACAGAACTGAGTTTGAATGAAAATAGAAAAATCTAAATTCAAACGGTTGGGATACGCGGGAGATGCTAATGGGCCAGCCCAGTGTCACTCCACAGCGCGGGGCTCAGCTGACAGGGGGTTCCACCAGTCAGTGGCTCATAACACGCGAAGCGGTACGGGGCGGTGTGGTTCGTTGGATTAGAAGTGAGATCAATGGCTGAGGGTCATCGTCGAAGATGAACATGTCACCGGCAAGCTCGAACCCTAGCGGCTCAGTCGGGGTCGTGGGAGGCTCACCGGGGCTCAGGCAAGGGTCGGTGATGGGGGCGTATGACAAAGTCGACGACGGCGATTCTCCTGGCACCGGCAGCTCCTCCTGGGGCGGCTTCAATCGACGGCTCCCTTCTTCTCCAGCAGCAGCGGGCTCCAGCTAAATTCCGGTGATGCACTGCTCGCCTTGCTCCGGGAAGAAGTGGGAAGTATCAGTGAGAGGTGGGGAGTGAGATGGTGTGGCGAATTCGAGCGGTGGAGGCCTCTATTTATAGTGGAAAGAGGGGACCGGCGAGCGCGGGCTGAGCTCGTCGTGGTCGACGGCCCAAAGGGCTACTGCCATGGGCGACGGTAGGGGGCGGTGCTGATCGGTCGGAACACTTCGACGCTCTGAGCAGGTCTGATGGAGGTTTTGATGGCGCACAACACGTGTGGTCCGCGCGGCGGCGAACGGGTGTGTCTGCAGGGTTGCTGGGGTGGTGGTGATCATGCGTGCACGCGACGAGGGTGGCCTGCGGTCTGTGGGCGTGTGTCGAGGGTGGCGCTTTGACACGCTCTCGGCATGCTCTTAGAGAAGCTTGGAATGGCTTGGGCGTGTGGTCCAGTGGCTTCCAGGGTTCAAGCGCTGGACAGGGGTTGGCGGTGGACGGTGGCGTGCATCCTAGACATGGTGTTTAGGCTTGTTGCTTGCTCTGGCTAGCTAGCCATGGTCGGCTGGCAAGGGTTCCTTCGGGTTGGCATGGCATGGTGCAAAGGGTAGGGGCTAGGGGTGGTCAAGGCACTGGTTGGCACTGGGGGAGACAAGTGTGATCAATGGTGAACAATGCTTAGCCAAATTACTGCTCAAAACAGTGAAGTTTGGCCAATTTGATTTTCTGTCTCCAAGTGTTTGATGAAATAGCCGCAAGAATTTTATTTTTGAATTTTGAAAAGATTTTTGGTGGGTGTGCTAGGAATGTGTTGAGGATTCTATGGGTGCTTGGGTTTTGAAAATTGAGCTTGTTTGAGTGGTTTTTGAAATAGTGGGATCTTCCCATATGAGATAGATTCACTTTTAAATTGTCATTTAAACTGAGCATTTGAATGTTTTTGGATGATCACAAAGTGGGCCTTGGTACCTTATTATGAGTACTCTCAAGGGGTGCAAAGGTCCACAAATGTTTCTGTTGAGTTTTGAAAATTAGAGTTAGCCAAAGTAGGCATGGGAGTTAATTTGGCCAAAGTGACCATTCACTTAATTTGTTTATTTTGAGTTGTTTGTCTTTGGGAAAAGTTTTGGGATTGTCTATATGATGTTTATTTAACCTAAGAATCATTTTACAAGCAAAGAAACACAGAATCATGGTAATTCAAAAGAATCCAAATTTTGAATACACACACATATGAATGCTTTCATATTTTTAGTTGGGAAAGTTTTTGTTAACCCTAATTTTGATGATTAGAGTTTGATGATCCAAGTTTAATATTTTTGGGATGTTACAACTTGTAGTACCACTCTTTGCTTTGATTGGTTTGCTTTGTTGCATTGCATAATTATGGCCATTATTGCTCACTTAGTTGGTTGCTCCCAGTCTTTTGCTAGCCTCCGCTTGTATGGGCATGTTCTACTCATGCTTCCAACTCCCAAGAAACCAAGTTATTCCAAAGTGTCCACTATAAACTCCTATGCATGGTGTGTTACACCATTCCAAGTATATTCTTGTTTTCAACTATCTTCCAATTAAAACTATTTTGTTATGTGAAAACTTAGTGATTAAAGCCCTCATGAACTTGTAGGGATTCGTAGCATGGAAAACAAAAAATTTCTATCGCATACAAACAAACAAGCCAAGATCTATCTACTAGATTGTAGCAACGAGTCGATGTAATAACTCACCCTCGAAGATTCCAAAGTGTTTAACGAGAGCAGATTCTCGTGGGTGATGTAGTTGTACTCTTCCCGATCTCAAGATCGTGTAGACGATCCTTCCGACGCTGCGTTCCGGCAGCGCTCCCGCAGTCGGTCACACGTTCGGTACTCGACGAAGACCTTCCTCTCCCTTGTTCCAGCAGGCAGTGGAGGTTGTAGCACTCTCCTCGCGATTCCAAGGCGGCTGTGGGTACCGGAAGTAGAGGGGAGATCTCGCAGGGCTTCGCCTTAAGCCGGAGCGAGTATGGTGGACTATGAGAGAGCCCTTGGTGTTCTAGGGTTTAGACACACCAAGGAGGGGGCTAGGACAGTGGCTAGGGTTTGACCTAGGCAGCGGCGGCGAGATGCCCTAGGCCGGCGACGGCTAGGGTTAGGGTTTAGAGGTAGGGAACTTGTGTGCTAGGAGGGGAGCCCTGCCCCTCCTCTTATAGGAGGGAGGCGCCGGCCAAGGGGAGGGGAGTCCCTCCCCAACTCGGCTTCAATCTGGGCGGGCGGTGGAGGGGAGGAACTCCTCCCCAACTCGGTTTCCACATCCCTCTCCACTTCCCAAAATAGCCGTTTGACTTTCAAATTGGCGTTTGACTTTTTCAAACTAGGATTTGATTAAACCCTTTATTTTGTTCAGCGATGACACCTAGTACATGATGCAATCATACCAACTTGATATAACACATTCATGCACCCTTCCCTTGGTCTTGGGACATTCCGGAACCTTCTAGAACATTCCCGATGAAAACACCGGAACCATTCCCCAACTCCGAAATAGGACTTTCCTTATATGAATCTTATTCTCCGGACCATTCCGGATCTCCTCGTGATATCCCGGATCCCATCCGAGACTCCGAACAATATTCGGTCTCTTTCTCATCATTCCATAACTACTCAAACAACGTCGAATCCTTAAGTGTGTCTCCCTACGGTTCGTGAATTATGCGGACATGATCGAGACACTTCTCCGAACAATAACCAATAGAGGAATCTGGAAATTCATATGGCTCCCACATATTTCAATGATTACTTTGCGATCGAATGAACCACTTACATACGATACCAATTTCCCTTTGTCTCACGATAGTTTACTTATCCGAGGTTATGATCGTCGGTATCTCTGCATACCTAGTTCAACCTCGTTACCTATAAGTACTCTTTTCTCGTTCTAGTGATATGTGATCCCTTGTGAGCCAGTCACATGCTTGCAAGCTAATTGGATGACATTCCACCGAGAGGGCCCAGAGTATATCTATCCGTCATATGGATGGACAAATCCCACTCTTGATCCATGTGTTTCAACCAATACTTTCCGAATACTCAATGCCACCTTTATAGCCACCCAGTTACGGTGTGGTGTTTGATGTCATCAAAGCATCCTTCCGGTGAAGGTGATATGCATGATCTCATGGTCAAAGGAATTAGGTTACTATGTATCAGAAAGCATATAGCAATTGAACTATTTAGAATGACTTGATCTTTATGCTACGCTTATCTATAGGAGTATGTCCACCATATCATTCTCCTAACGATATGATCTTGTTGTTAATAACATCTCAATGTTCATGATAGGGAAACCACAATCATTTATTAACCAACAAGCTAGTATTATATAGAGGCTTTACCAGGGACTTCAATTTAAGTTTACAAATCACACAAGTATTAATGTTTCCTTGTTAATACTATTATAGCATGAATGTAAACATTTATCATAAACACAAAGATATAATAATAACTACATTTATTATTGCCTCTAGGGCATATCTCCAACAGTCTCCCACTTGCACTAGAGTCATCTAATCTAGATTACATGGTAATAAACCGAACACCCATGGCAGTTTGGTGCTGGTCATGTTTTGCCCTCGGGAGAGGTTTAGTCAACGGATCCGCCACATTCAGATCTGTGTGTACTTTGCAAATCTTTATGTCCCCATCTTGGACATGTTCTCGAATAGCGTGAAAACGTAGCTTGATGTGCTTCAGCTTCTTGTGTGACCTTGGTTCTTGCGCATTGGCTATGGCGCCCATGTTATCATAGTAGATAGACATTGGGTCCAGCGCACTAGGAACCACACCCAGCTCTGTAATGAACTCTTTCATCCATATCGCTTCTTGTGAAGCCTCCGAAGTAGCCATGTATTCTGATTCAGTTGAAGATCTCGCCACAACGCTTTGCTTTGCACTCCTCTCCACTAATGCTGCACCATTCAAAGTAAATACGTATCCAGATTGTGATTTAGAATCATCCAGATCGGTGTTCCAACTAGCATCGGTGTAACCATTAACAACGAGCTGTTCATCACCTCCATAAGAAAGAACCATATCCTTAGTTCTTCTCAAGTACTTAAGGATGTTTTTGACCGCCTTCCAATGATCCACTCCTGGATCACTTTGATATCTGCTAGTTAAACTAACAGCATATGCAATGTCGGGTCTAGTACATAGCATGGCATACATTAGAGATCCTATGGCTGAGGCATAGGGAGTCTTACTCATCCTTTCTCTATCTTCTGCCGATGTCGGACTTTGAGTTTTACTCAAGGTCGATAGCAACATGGGCAAGAACCCTTTCTTGCTATCTTCCATTCCAAACCTCTTTAGAACTTTGTCCAAATATGTACTTTGTGACAATGATATTTGGCATCTCGATCTATCTCTATAAATCTTTATGCCTAATATGTAAGCTGCTTCGCCAAGATCCTTCATTGAAAAACTATTATTCAAATATTCCTTGACACTATTAAGAAGGTCTACATCATTCCCAATCAACAATATGTCATCTACATATAGTATTAAGAATGCTACAGAGCTTCCACTCACTTTCTTGTAAATACAAGCTTCTCCATAAGTTTGTATAAAACCAAAACTTTTGATCACCTTATCAAAACATTGATTCCAACTTCGGGATGCTTGATTCAATCCATAAATGGACCGTTGAAGTTTGCATACCTTGTTAGCATCTTTAGGATCGACAAAACCTTTTGGTTGCATCATATACAACTCTTCATCAATGTCTCCGTTGAGGAATGCTGTTTTGACATCCATCTGCCATATCTCATAATCATAATATGCAGCGATTGCTAACATAATCCTCACAGACTTTAGCTTCGCTACAGGTGAGAAAGTCTCATCATAGTCAACTCCTTGAATTTGTCGAAACCCTTTTGTGACAAGTCGAGCTTTATAGACAGTAACATTACCATCAGCATCTGTTTTCTTCTTGAAAATCCATTTGTTCTCGACAGCCTTCCGGCCATCCGGTAAGTCCACCAAAGTCCATACTTGGTTTTCGTACATGGATCCAATCTCGGATTTCATGGCATCTTGCCATTTATTGGAATCTGGGCTCATCATCGCTTCCTCATATGTCGCAGGGTCGTCGATGTTGTCCACCAACATGACACTCATAACGGGATCATACCAATCAAGAGTGGTACGAGTTCTCGTTGACCTGCGAGGCTCTATAGCAACTACAACCGAAGTTTCATGATCATCATCATTAGCTTCCTCTCTTATTGGTGCAGGCACCACAGGAAATTCTTCCGGTGCTGCACTACTCGCAATTTTGAGAGAAGGTTCGACAACCTCGTCGAGTTCTACTTTCCTTCCAGTCACTTCTTTCGAGAGAAATTCCTTCTCTAGAAAGTATCCATTCTTGGCAACGAAGATTTTGCCTTCGGATCTATGATAGAAGGTATACCCAATAGTTTCCTTCGGGTATCCTATGAAGACGCATTTTTCCGCTTTGGGTTCAAGCTTGTCCGGCTGTAACTTCTTTACATAGGCTTCGCAACCCCAAACTTTAAGGAACGGCAATCTAGGTTTCTTCCCAAACCATAATTCATACGGTGTCGTTTCAACCGATTTAGATGGTGCCCTATTTAAAGTGAATGCGGCTGTTTCTAATGCATAACCCCAAAATGATAGCGGTAAATCTGTAAGTGACATCATAGAACGAACCATATCTAAGAGAGTCCGATTACGACGTTCGGACACACCATTACGCTATGGTGTTCCCGGCGGTGTCAATTGTGAAAGTATTCCGCATTTCTTCAAATGCTCACCAAACTCGTAACTTAGATATTCACCTCCACGATCAGAACGTAGAAATTTAATCTTCTTGTTACGTTGATTCTCAACCTCACTTTGAAATTCCTTAAACTTCTCGAAAGTTTCGGACTTATGTTTCATGAAATAGATATACCCATATCTACTCAAGTCATCCGTGAAGGTAAGAACATAACGATAACCATCAGCTGATGCTACACTCATTGGACCACACACATCGGTATGTATGATTCCCAATAAGTCCGTAGCTCGCTCCATCATACCAGAAAATGGAGTCTTAGTCATTTTTCCCATCAGACATGCTTCGCATCTTTCAAGTGATTCGAAATCAAGTGATTCAAGAAGTCCATCGCAATGGAGTTTCTTCATACGCTTCACTCCAATGTGACCAAGACGACAGTGCCACATATAGGTCGAGTTATCGCTCGATTTCAAACGTTTAGCCTCAATGTTATTAATATGTGTATTTCCACTATCGAGATTCAATAAGAATAGACCATCTATCAAAGGTGCATGTGCATAAAACATATTACTCATATAAATCGAACAACCATTATTCTCAGACTTAAACAAGTAACCGTCTCGCAATAAACAAGATTCCGATATAATGTTCATGCTTAACACAGGCACCAAATAACAATTATTTAAGTATAAAACTAATCCCGATGGTAGATGAGGGGTAGCGTGCCGACCGCGATCACATCAACCTTTGATCCGTTTCCCACGCGCATCGTCACCTCGTTCTTTGCTAGCTTTCGTTTATTCTGCAGCACCTGTTTCGAGTTACAAATATGAGCAACCGAACCAGTATCAAATACCCAGGCACTACTACGAGTACTAGTGAGATACACATCAATAACATGTATATCGGATATACCTTTCTTCTTGATGTTGTCGTTCTTCAAATCCGCCAAGTACTTTGGGAAATTCCGCTTCCAGTGACCTTCTCCCTTGTAGTAAAAGCACTCAGTATCAGGCTTAGGTCCAGCCCTGGTCTTCTTTGTCGGCGTGGTAACTTTCTTACCACCATTCTTGAAGTGTCCCTTTTGCTTAGACTTGCCTTTCTTGAATTTGGTGGTCTTATTGACCATCAACACTTGGTGCTCTTTCTTGATCTCCACTTCTGCAGATTTCAACATAGCAAACAGTTCTGGCAACTGCTTGTTCATGTTTTGCATATTGTAGTTCATCACAAAGTTCTTGTAACTTGGTGGTAGTGATTGGAGGACACGGTAAATCCCCAAAGCATTAGGAATCACTATACCCAAGCTTTGAAGTTTGTTTGCGTGCCCAGACATCTTAAGCACATGCTCACTTGTGAGCCCTCTTCCATCTTGCAGTTAAAGAACTTTTCAGAAGCCTCATAGCTCTCAATTGCCGCGTGAGTCTCAAAGATAAATTTGAGATCACGGACAATATCATGTGGGTCTGAGTTCTCAAACCTTTTCTGAAGCTCCGATTCTAAACCATACAAGATAGCACACTGAACTGTGGAGTACTAAGTCTTCCGAGCGAGGTAAACATTCTTTACTTCGTCGGCAAAGCATCAATGCAGCGGGTCACCAGTGTGCATCCAGCACATAGGTCAAATTACCAGCTGTGAGGACAATCCTCAAATTGCGGAACCAATCCGCGAAGTTGCTTCCATTGTTTTTCCACTTTTCTTTCTCTAGGAACGCATTAAAATTGATGGTAGGGGCCGCCATTGATCTACAACATATTTGCAATAGTTTAGACTAAGTTTATGACAAATTGAGTTCTAATTAATAGTTAAATTAATCTAGGTGAACTCCCACTCAAACAACATCCCTCACATTGTTTTAGTGATCACACGAACCAAATCCACCACATCATAACCGATCATCACGAGAGTTGATATAGTTTCAATGGCGAACAATCGACATGTTCATCATATCTACTATATGATTCATGCTTTACCTTTCGGTGATCCATGTTCTGAGACCATGTCTGTACATGCTAGGCTCGTCAAGATCAAACCTTAGCTTCCGCATGAGCAAATCTGGCTTGCTCACGTTGTATACACTTGCGGAATCTAACACACCCGATCATCACGTGGTGCTTCGAAACAACAAGCTTTAGCAACGGTACTAACCAAGGGTGAACACTTTATTACTTGAAATTCATGTGCATGAGGGATCATCTTATAATGCTACCGTCGTTAACTAAGCAATACAAGATGCATAAAGGATTAACATCACATGCAATTCATAATATGTGATATGATATGGCCTTTCTTCTTTGTGCTTCCGATCTCCATCTTCAAGCACGAACATGATCTCCATCATCACCGGCATTGCATCAAGGTCAATGACGCTTCTCCATGGTTGTCGTCCACCGGCTTCAACTATTACAACTACTTTGAATAGACACGCGGGTCTTAACATAAATTAAAGACAACCATATGGCTCCTGCCGGTTGCCAACTTACAATAAGGAACATTGCATACATCAAATATAATCACAATCATGGCCATATCACATCACTGGACACCCCTGCAAAACAAAGTTAGACGCCTCTACTTTCTTTGCATGTTTTACGTGGTTTGGGGCTTTCAATAAGTGTCGTTCTAACTTACGAACAAGAACCACAACATTGATACTAGTATTGTTAATCACCCGTTGTAAATTGGATCTTAACTATGCTAGGAGAAACAGGCACCCGCAAAGCCACTTATGCAATACAAGTTGCATGTTAAGCATGGAGCAAGTCTCATGAACGATGTCATGTAAGGTTAGCCCGGGCCGCTTCATCCCAACATCCCGCAAGATGCAAAGTACACAAGAAGCAATCGACAATAAAAGCATCAACGCCCACAATGACCATTGTGTTCTACTCGTGCAACAGATCTACATATAGACACGGCTCTGATACCACTGTCGGGATTCGTAGCATGGAAAACAAAAAATTTCTATCGCATACAAACAAACAAGCCAAGATCTATCTACTAGATTGTAGCAACGAGTCGATGGAATAACTCACCCTCGAAGATAAGTGTTTAACGAGAGCGGATTCTCGTGGGTGATGTAGTCGTACTCTTCCTGATCTCAAGATCGCGTGAGCGATCCTTCCGGCGCTGCGTTCGGCAGCTCCCGATCGGTCACATGTTCGGCATCGACGAAGACCTTCCTCTCCTTGTTCCAGCAGTGGAGGTTGTAGCACTCTCCTCGCGATTCCGGCACATGGCGTGGTACCGGAAGTAGAGGGAGATCTCATGAGCCGCCTTAAGCCGGGAGGGTATGGTGGACTATGAGAGAGCCCTCGGTGTTCTAGGGTTTAGACACACCAAGGAGGGGCTAGGCAGTGCTAGGGTTTGACCTAGGCGGCGAGATGCCCTAGTCGGGGCGGCTATGGAGGCTGGCTAGGGTTAGGGTTTAGAGGTAGGGAACTTGTGTGCTAGGAGGGGAGCCCTGCCCCTCCTCTTATAGGAGGGAGGCGCCGGCCAAGGGGAGGGGAGTCCCTCCCCAACGCAGCTTCAAGGTGGGCCGGCGGTGGAGGGGAGGAACTCCTCCCCAACTCGGTTTCCACCTCCCTCTCCACTTCCCAAAATAGCCGTTTGACTTTCAAATTGGCGTTTGACTTTTTCAAACTAGGATTTTATTAAACCCTTTATTTTGTTCAGCGATGACACCTAGTACATGATGCAATCATACCAACTTGATATAACACATTCATGTACCCTTCCCCTTCGGAGTGCCGGACATTCCGGAACCTTCTAGAACATTCCCGATGAAAACACCGGAACCATTCCCCAACTCCGAAATAGGACTTTCCTTATATGAATCTTATTCTCCGGACCATTCTGGATCTCCTCGTGATATCCCGGATCCCATCCGAGACTCCGAACAACATTCGGTCTCTTTCTCATCATTCCATAACTACTCAAACAACGTCGAATCCTTAAGTGTGTCTCCCTACGGTTCGTGAATTATGCGGACATGATCGAGACACTTCTCCGAACAATAACCAATAGAGGAATCTGGAAATTCATATGGCTCCCACATATTTCTACGATTACTTTGCGATCGAATGAACCACTTACATACGATACCAATTTCCCTTTGTCTCATGATAGTTTACTTATCCGAGGTTATGATCGTCGGTATCTCTGCATACCTAGTTCAACCTCGTTACCGATAAGTACTCTTTTCTCGTTCCCGTGATATGTGATCCCTTGTGATCCAGTCACATGCTTGCAAGCTAATTGGATGACATTCCACCGAGAGGGCCCAAAGTATATCTATCCGTCATATGGATGGACAAATCCCACTCTTGATCCATGTGTTTCAACCAATACTTTCCGAATACTCAATGCCACCTTTATAGCCACCTAGTTACGGTGTGGTGTTTGATGTCATCAAAGCATCCTTCCGGTGAAGGTGACATGCATGATCTCATGGTCGAAGGAATTAGGAGAATGCCTTGATCTTTATGCTACGCTTATCTATAGGAGTATGTCCACCATATCATTCTCCTAACGATATGATCTTGTTGTTAATAACATCTCAATGTTCATGATAGGGAAACCACAATCATTTATTAACCAACAAGCTAGTATTATATAGAGGCTTTACTAGGGACTTCAATTTAAGTTTACAAATCACACAAGTATTAATGTTTCCTTGTTAATACTATTATAGCATGAATGTAAACATTTATCATAAACACAAAGATATAATAATAACTACATTTATTATTGCCTCTAGGGCATATCTCCAACAGAACTTGATGGCACATTTTATTCTTTGCCCCTAATAAACTTGAACCATTGAGGCAACTTTGTTGTATATGCTTGCACTTATAAGTTGGGATTAGTAGAACCGTGCTGTCACGGGGAACGTTTTCAACATTGCACTTGTACTTTTTGTACTCCGTTGATATCATGCTCTTTTGTCTATGGATGTTACTGGTGTGAAATGAAGTGGGAACTTGTAAGTCCATGGAGTTTGTATTATGTGTTAGAGAAACGCCTGGGCCGCTAGCCTAAGCCATGCCTAATCATGGTGGAAACTTGCAGCATCACCATAGTGAGATATCTATGAAGCATCCTCAATAAAAAGCTATGCATATGGTAAATAAAAAGATTGCTGAGATGCTCATTGTCGGCTTGCCTTGTCATTTTGGTTATGTGAAAGCTCCTGTACCATGTGCAAGGGGTACCCCGTTGGCGGTTCTCAATGATATGCAAATACTTACAGTGGCAAGAACTTACCTGGGCCCTAAGTTGAGTATCCATGAGGTGTAGCCCTCGTAGTGAAGGGACTTGAGATTGCCAACTTATACTTTGTCAAGCATATACTCCAGATTTGCCACTTTAACCTTAACCACTTCAAGATGCTTATGATAGGGGCAATGAGGACTGAAAGCTAATAAGTACCATAATTTTTGGAAGCTCTTTTTGAAACTTGTAATCACTGTTTCCTTTACAAAAAGGCCTTTCTTTCACCATTATTTGAGTCTCCACCTTCTACCTTTAGGCACCATTAAGATAGCATAGTTGTCATTCTGTGTGCAATGTTCCAAAGCTTACTAATTGATGCATATTGTGTTATTACTTGTTATTGTGCTACTTGTTTCTAGTCACCCTTGTGAACTTTGCAGGTGTCCTATGCATTTATATTTTTATTCTATGAGGGACAAGCTGATTGCCACTATGCTATGTTCTCTTCATGTGAAACAAACAAACGTTTTCAATGCATATTATTCATGATCTTTGTTTGTAGCTTGCCATGTTGCATGCAAAGTTACTATGTCCTATTGTTAGAACTCCATATTTCATGCACATGTTTAGAGTTCTTTGATCCCAGCTTTCAATGCTTGCAAATGGTTGGATCTTTATTGTGAGGGTGCATGTTCACCTCAAAAATTATTCTTTTATCACTTACCTACTCGAGGACGAGCAGGAGTTAAGCTTGCTTGGGGATGCTGATACGTTGGAAACATATCCATAATTTTTGATGCTCCATGCTTGTTTTATATCTACTTTGATTTACTTGTCTACACTTTGAGGTGCTTTTTACATGTTTTCTGGTACTAACCTATTAACAAGTTGCAACAGTGCGAGATGCCTGTTTTCTGCTGTTTTTGGTTTCAGAAAAGTTAGTAAAGAAATATTATCGGAATTGGACGGGACGAAGGACAAAGTCAATAACTTTCCATGGGGAACAACAAGTCCAGAGGAGAGTCGGAGGGGCTGGCCAGGGGGGCCAGACCCACCCCAGGCATGGGGTCAGGTGGACCCGCGCCTGGGTAGGGTTTGCCTACCCTGGTCGCTTCCCGGACTCCCCCTTCGCCTATAAGAAGCCCCCGATACAAAAACTCTCGGAACCCGATCAGAAATCCACGAAACCGTCTGTAGCCGCCGCCACCATCGTACCTAGATTGGGGGGGGATATGAAGCTCTTCCCGGCACCTTGCCGGAGGGGAGATCATCTCGGAGGCCTTCCCTCTGGTATGATTCATGAGTAGTTCCACCTTGTACTATGGGTCCATTTAGTAGCTAGATGGTTGTATCTCCTCCTTTGTGCTTTCATGTATAGATCTTGTGAGCTCCGTTCATGATCAAGATCTAATCTATTTGTAATCATGCATGTTGTGTTTGTGGGGATCCGATGGATATTGAGATTATTATGTTGGTTTGATTAATGGTTTTATCTTTATGATTCTATCATGTCTGTGTTGTTTGTGATCTTGCATGCTCTCCGTTTCTAGTGGTTATCTTGGAAAAGTAGTTGCTAGTGACTCCAAGAGGGAGTATTTATGCTCGATAGTGGGTTCATGCCTCTAGTTTCCAAGGGAAGTGACATAAATCTCTTCGGTTGTAGATGTGCTGTTGCTACTAGGGAGAAAACAATGGTACCTTGTTCATGGAAAACATGTGGATTGTTTACCTTACACACTTTGCTTAAAGCAGTTGTCTGTTGCTTGCAATTTAATACTGGAGGGGGTTCAGATGATAACCTGAAGGTGGACTTCTAGTCATAGATGCAGTTGGATTACGGTCTATGTATAATGTTGTATTGCCCAATCAACTTAATAGGATCTTTCTAGCTAGTAATTGCATTGTTATGCCTTGCTCAGTTCCTGTCAATTGCCCCGCTGTAATTTGTTTACCCTTCATGTCATGTTGTTTATCTAAGGAGAGCACCTCTAGTGAACTATGGACCCCGATCCAATCTTTACCATTGATACATCTTCCACTGTTACTTGTTTACTTGTTGCAAACCATTACCTTCCACACCATACATTTAATCCTTTGTTACAGCAAACCGGTGAGCTTGACAACCTCACTGATTCGTTGGGACAAAGTCTTGAGTTTATGTTGTGCAGGTCTCCACGTTGCCAGCAACACCTGTGTGACGTTTCCTTCCTGCTTCTGGTTCGATAACATCGGTCTCTACTGAGGGAAACTTGCTGCTGTGCTTCATCACACCTTGCTCTTGGGGTTCTAACGAAGTGCTCCACATCAACAGTTGGTGCACGCATCATGGTCACAGTCGAAGACCTTGATGGTGAATATGTAATGTCTGTCAAATTTTAAGACGAGGAAGTGCCCAACCTCATGGGAATGCACGCGGGAGAAACATATCGTAGTCGCGTTGGAGGTACATGTGCCCTTCGCGTCGAACAACACCTCCACGTCCTAGATGCGGCACCCGAAGCTGTGCTCCCACACCATCAGAATCAAAGTCGAAGAGGTCCACAGTGAAGGGCTCGGGCGACGCTGGTGGTGACGACGACGGGGATGATGATGGCATTGTGTGCTAACCTCGTCCCTTGCCTCCTCGTCGACCTCGTCCTTGGCCACACCCGAGGCCCAGGGGTTGTCCTATGGTCCTCCTCTCGATCCTATGCCGCTGGCCATGGCAACCGATGTGGTGGTGTGGGGAGATGGCCGTTGGTGGCCTACTTAAAAAGGCAAGCCAGCCATGGCATTGGAGTCAACGACCACTATAGGCGTCGGACAGCACAGTCAGAGCAGGCGTCAGGCGGCGCGGTCAACATAAAAAATCAGATAGTGTTGGAGATATGCCCTAGAGGCAGTAATAAAAGTGGTTATTATTATATCGTTGTGTTTATGATAAATGTTTACATTCATGCTATAATAGTATTAAACATAAACATTAATACTTGTGTGATTTGTAAACTAAATTAGAGTCCCTAGTAAAGCCTCTTTATAATACTAGCTTGTTGATTAATAGATGATCGTGGTTTCTCGATCATGAACATTGATATGTTGTTAATAACAAGATCATATCATTAGGAGAATGGTATGATGGACATACTCCTATAGATAAGCGTAGCATAAAGATCAAGTCATTTTAATAGTTCGTTTGCTATAAGCTTTCTGATATATAGTAACCTAATTCCTTCGACCATGAGATCATGCTAATCACCATCACCGGAAGGATGCTTTGATGACATCAAACACCACACCGTAACTAGGTGGCTATAAAGGTGGCATTGAGTATTCGGAAAGTATGGGTTGAGACACATGGATCAAGAGTGGGATTTGTCCATCCATATGATATATAGATATACTCGGGGCCCTCTCGGTGGAATGTCATCCAATTGGCTTGCAAGCATGTGATTGGCTCACAAGGGATCACATATCACGGGAACAAGAAAAGAGTACTTATCAGTAACGAGGTTGAACTAGGTATGCAGAGATACCGACGATCAAAACCTCGGATAAGTAAACTATCATGAGACAAAGGGAAATTGGTATCGTATGTAAGTGGTTCATTCGATTGCAAAGTAATCGTAGAAATATGTGGGAGCCATATGAATTTCCAGATTCCTCTATTGGTTATTGATCGGAGAAGTGTCTCGGTCATGTCCGCATAATTCACGAACCGTAGGGAGACACACTTAAGGATTCAATGTTGTTTAGTAGATATGGAATGTTAGTAGGGATACCGAATGTTGTTCGGAGTCTCAAATGGGATCCGGGATATCATGAGGAGATCCGGAATGGTCCAGAGAATAAGATTCATATAAGGAAAGTCCTATTTTGGAGTTCGGAAAAGTTTCCGATGATTTTATCGGAGAGGTTGTAGAAGGGTCTAGAAGGTTCACCGGTCCGGAAGGAGAATGGTCCATGAATGTGTCATGGGTATGTGGAATGATTGGATCATATCCAAGGTCACTTGGTGTTGGCATATGAAAGAGAGAAATAAAGCTCTAAATTGAAAGTCAAACGGGAAGTTTGAATAGTCAAACTGGAACAATGGTTTCCTAGTAGGAGAAGAAACAAGTCTTTCTCTCAATCCAACTTGGGTTTGGGTTTGTATTCAAACCCACCCCTCCCAAGGCTGCCCCTCCTTCTCATAAATAGAGGGGGAGGGCTGCCCCAACACCACAAGTTCCAAGCCCTCTCCACCCGAGCCCGCCGTCGCCGACCCGCCGCCGTGCCTCCGCCCGTGCCGCCGCCGACACCTCCTTCTCCTCCCGGATTTCTAAACCTTAGATTTCCGGGAAACCCTAATCCACCGTAACTCGCATCCGGCTTAAGCGAAGCCCTGCGGGATCTTTCCTCTACTTCCGACACCATGCCGTCGTGCTGCCGGAATCGCGAGGGTGAACTACAACCTCTGCTGTCTGCTGGAACAAGGGAGAGGAAGGTCTTCATCGAAAATTTAACGTAGTGACCGATTGCGAAGCGCCGAACACAGCGCCGGAAGGATCGTCTATGCGATCTTAAGATCGGCAAGTGTACGACTACATCACCCACGAGAATCTGCTCTCGTTAACCGCTTTGGAATCTTCGAGGGTGAGTGCTTCTATCGACTCGTTGCTACAATCTAGTAGATAGATCTTGACTTGTTTGTATACATGCGATGGAAAATTTTCGTTTTCCATGCTACGAACCCCTACAGATAGGGCAACATATGGAGGCATGACTAGGACATATGCCCCAATAGGCACACCGGCGTCGGCACTCCCATAAGGGCCATTGGACGCTGCTAGTGTACGCCGTATCGGGGGAGGTCTCGAGATGCTCCAAGGCGATGGCCGAGAGCAAAATCCGTGCATACACATGGGACCGAAAAAAGAAGAAAAGGAGAGATGGGCGGATGGGAGAGAAATATTTTTTTTAAAAGGTGAGATGGAAGAGAAAGCTAATGGACCCGAAGACACGCATCATGCATCACGAGTTGGCGACCAAAAAACCCACAGTCTCTTATCATTGGGCCGATTCCTGCAGAGCAGAGCGCGCGTGCAATGCATAACAATACACAGTCTGTGGTGTAGCCATTATGAGGAATGTAATTGCAAACCCACGAGTTCGTGTGAGGTTACGTGGGAGATGCATGGATCGTCCAATCAAACGGATTTTGTACTTTTTAGAGTTCAGATGTTTTTTTTTGTTTTTGAGAGTCGGTTGTGCTAGATTTTTTTAGGAATAATCGGTTGTGCTAGATAAATCCTAATCATTGTGCCATTCAATCTAATTTATGGATACTAGCTGAATGCCCGTGCGTTGCCACAGTTACGAAATTGATATTTTTATTTTTAACAGCAACACCTTTCAGCCGTGGGAAAGAGCAATCTAGTTTCTTATCTTTTGCAAATATCTGTGAATTAAATTCCTTTTAGTTCATCTTTGATCGGCCAAACTAACAAGACTGTTGCACACATGAACAAAGACAAAGAAATCAGCTGAATGATAAAAAACCTTGTGGGTAGAGAATGCACATACCTGGCTAATGACAAATCAACAAGATTTAGCCTCTACAAAGTTGAAGCAATAGAACTTTAGATAAATGCTGAATTCAGAACAGGTCAAGTTATTTTGTGTGTAGGTGAATTAATCAATTTCTTTCTGTTACGGTCGGAACCTGGCAGCTGAGACCAAGGCACCAAGCAAACCAGCCAATGGTAATAATGCAGGTTAAATAGCATGAAGTCAATTTCATAAAAGGGGGAATTCACTTCTTCGTGTCCCTAAAGAAAATAGTACCTGCAGACTGGCCTGATTTAGAGATAAACTTCCGCATGTGTTCTTGGTATTTGTACAAATTGTTCCCAACGACCGAAATAGAATCGCAAAGGAAAGGGATCACAAGGTGAGACAATTTATTAGATGATCTGACTCCTACGCTCTCTCTTACACACCATTTGGCTTCGTAACCCGGCAAGAAACCAACCATGCATCAATCTCTGCAAAGTTCTGATCGAACGCACCATAACTTGCTAAAGCAGCTTTAACTAAAATATACGATTCATCACCGATGCTCTTAATTTGTGAATGCGACATGATGTCAATCAGTGGTTGCAAATGCTTGTACATCAATTCTGGAACTCTCTTTGGGTTCCTGCGTCCCTCAAATTGCCCTGAATACTTAACTTTTTTTTTTTGAAATGGGAAGAGGAGCCCCGGCCTCTACATCAAGCGATGTATCCAGCTTTATTTTTTATTAGAACCATATTGTTTGGCAAAGGCCACTATAAAGATCATACAAACCGGAATCGCCCAAACAAAACACCGAGCAAAAATATTAACCGTATCGCCAGCTCTCAACGAGATCTATCAAACACCTAGCTGCCTGTTTCGACCACGCCCTAGAGTCATTCACACTGTTGCCGCTCTCCAAGAGAAGCTGGAGTGCCTGAGCGCGGCGGCTCGAACTCAAGAAAAAGAAGCCCTAGAACCGCATATCATATCCACGGGCGGCGCCCACGCACACGCTGCGGATGTCGCCATCTTCATAATCTTCCGCCAACCCGTCGCCCACCAGCCACCGACACCACCGCGGTGCCAAGCAGCACCACCCTCCGCGCGCTAGCCGCTCCACCTCTCCTGCCACTTCCATCCAACACTGCTCCACAGGTGATGCTCTCAGGAGAGAACACGATACCGGCACCGTCATCGCCCGACCCGAAGATCTTAGGGCTTCCCTAGGAGTAGCGCGAGTGAGGTCGACACAAGGTGCACGGCGATGCCTTCATCAAGGTAACAGCGTGGTAACGCCGCCATCGCCTGCCAATGGCTCGGTTTTCACCGGTACCTTGGTCTCCCCGCCTCACTGCTGGGATTGGAACACGGAACGCGAGATCCGCCAATCTAGCCACAGGCCGGCCATATTCGACGGAGAAAATGTCCACCTCCACCAAACCGAGGGCCTCCGCCCGGGGCGTCCTCGTGATGCAAAGTAGGCCCTAGAAGACCTTCGGACGACACATGTCGATGTCGAGGAGGCGAAGAAGACGGCGATCTAGGAACCCTAGATCTCGCCACCATCCGCCGCCCCGCCGCCCAGGGACCGCTGCCGCCAGAACTCACCGGCCGCCGCCCACTCACCATCATTGCCGGAGTTCCGCTGCCCGAAACTTGAGTCGCCGCCACCATGGAAGGGGCGCACGCGAGGGCTGGGGCCGCGCCGCCGCCGTGCCGCTGGAACTTAGTCCAGCGACGGAGCTGGCGATGGAGGAAAGGAAGGGGATGAGCGGCATGGGGTGGTTGGCTGGGGCGGGAGCGACGACCCGGTGCGGTGGCGACGCCGCTGCACAGGGTCGGGAGGGGCCCTGAATACTCAATTAATAGAGATAATAAGCACTGTTGCTCATCCTTGGACAGTTCCAACATGATAGGTGGTATAACCCTAAAGAAGTCAAATGGTCCATCAAAAGAGTTTGGCAATTGGCATTACCCTTTAAAAGACAAATTAAAGATAATCAGTGCACAGAATTATATCAGAATCGCAACGCTATAAATTGCAAAGAAACGCCAACCGTTAAATGCAGTAGATGCAGAGAACAAAGACAAAGGCCAGGGATAGTGGAATAATATATTTATACAAACGTATTAAAAGGTATATATATGGAGCGTAATAGAATATAACATGCACGTACCAAACAGAGCCAGGGAACATCATGCAACTTCGAGTCAAAAACCCTATCTACCGCTGCTGCATCTTTCAACTCCAGATCTTGCTTATGTAAGCCCCATATCTCACACAGAGTGGTAGCATGGTCTTGCTCTTCAGATTCGTCCTTAGCCTGCTCAATATCAATTCCACCAATAATAATATCATCATCCTGATCGACAACACCATATCTCTGTTTCTTTTTAGGAGGCTGGCAAAGCTGGGGTGTCTCTTTGGACTACTCTACGGATGCTCAAATAACTAAGCATGAGGGGGATGACTGTGGTTTAATATTGCAGGGGAACTCATTCATGTATGCCGAACAAATAGAAAGCCTCTTACTCACAATAGCCAGCAACAAATTCTTGTGGTGAATCACCTCAGTAGCTTTCAACTTCTTCATGAGATACAGCAAACGTTTGTCGTTACCTCTCAAGTGTGAGGATGGCATCAATCCATTTTTTTGGATCAGTGCAGACCATGACCAACACTTGATTGGCAGGTCAGCGGCTTCCCTGCATCCAAATTTCCTGATATCAGGCTCAGCTATTCCAGTGTGGCACTTCCAAAAAGGACACTCCGGATCCCTGGTGGGTCAAGTGACTCCTCTGCCAGAACATCATCCCGCAATGTTGATAGGACAAACACGACAGTATCGGTATCATCTTCTCCAATACCACATAGCACCCGTGAGTAAAGCTCCCTCTGCTGAAGGACCCATCTTAGTAGCCTTGGGTTCCCAACCTGCAGAAAGGACATGGCAAACCCAACAAGTGATCGTCTTGCATACCCAAAATTAGCACCCTTTTTCTGATTCCTCCCATCTCGGCCCCCTCTCTTCTTCTGTATCCCTGCTAGCTGCGTGACAATATCTATATTAAAATCAAAGCTCTCGGCAACCTCTGAGCCAACCCTCAACCACGCCTGATAATGGCAGCAAGCAAATCCAGTGCAACATTCTGTCACATGGGCGTTTAGCAAAACCTAATGAAATTCATTTTTTCTCTACACAATCAATAAAGCTCCCATAGTCTCTCGCCTACCCGAGGACAGCTGTTCCCGTGTGGCACTTCCGAGCGTGGAGGAAACTACATGGAAAGCAGCAAGGGCATGAAGTGTTAGATGTATATATTTGTACTGTAGTTTTCTCATATGTTAGGGGGCTTCCTGCATATTTACATCTGTACCTGTATTATATATTGTGGCCTTTGGCCTCCAAAGGAATACAAGTTGCCTATTCCTAACATGGTACCAGAGCCACGTTAGCTCTGTCCTCTTTCTCGCAACTTCGTCGGCCGCCACCGTCCATGTCGCCGCCGGCCTTGCCGTCGTCGTCGCCGCTGGTCGCCGCCTGTTTTGCCCCGTTTTCATATCTGGATCGATTCCCTGAACTCCCTGGATCGATTCCCATTCCTGCCTGCTCGACGCCAGCAGTCAGATCCAATCAAGACTCCACCTCCCTGGATCGATTCCCGTTCCAAGCTGCCTCCCCGACCGATCAAGACTCCACCTCCCTGGATCGATTCCCTGCTGCAACTAAGGTCTCGATTCCCTGGATCGATTCCCTGCTGCAACTCACTCGACGCCCTGCTGCCTCCCTGACGACCAAGGCGTCACTGGTATCGACGGGATCGACATGATCTGTCGCCTGCCTGCTCGCTGTCGCCCGTCGCCTGCCCACGCGGGACCCGCCTCTGCTCGACACCACGCGCGCGTCTACTCGACGCCGCCTCTACCTCCGTCCGAGCTGCTGGCCGCCTGCCTCCCTGTCGCTCGTGTTGCTTCTCGCCCGAGCCTGCTGGCCATCGGCGGGCCCATCCAATCCGCCTTCTCTTCCGGTCTCAATTTTCCCCGGAATAGGTTCGCGCCGCCTCGATCTACCTTGTTCTAGTGCTCAGATCACCGTTGGTGCCCTGTTCTAGGAGAAATTGGCCGGAGATTGCTGATTTGCGAGCGTTGACTTCCAGTCAGATCTAGTCAAAAAAAAAATCAAAGAGAGAGAGAGAGAGATGTCTTCTGCATCGGGCTATGTTGCGATTCCTCGCTGCCCGGTGATCTTCGATGGCGCGAATTATCCTGATTTCGCTGCCTTTATGCGCGTTCACATGCGCGGTCTCCGTCTTTGGGGTGTGCTCTCTGGCGAGGTCCCCTGTCCGCCGTGCCCCCTGCTCCTGTGGCTCCTCTTCCGCCGACGCCGATTGTTCTTGGCGTTGATGCTTCTCAGGAGGCCAAGGATGCTGCTCAGAGTGCTGATGATAGTGTTGTTGCTGCTTATAACCTGAAGTTCAAGCAGTACTCTGCTGATCTCAAGTCCTATCGCCATGCTCTGACTGCCTACACTCAGTGGGTCGATGAGGATGCTTGTGCTGCTGCTGTTCTCACCTCTAGTGTTCTGCCCCAGTATGCTGGTGAGTTCATGAGTCTTCCTAGTGTTGCCGCTCAGTGGGCACATCTTCGTCAGCGCTATCAGCCGTCTGGGGATGCTCTTTACCTGTCCGTGGTTCGCCAGGAGCATGCTCTTCAGCAGGGTGATTCCACTATTGATGAGTTCTATACTCAGAGTGCTGCTATCTGGCGTCAGCTTGATTCTCTTCGTACTGCTGTTTGTGGCACATGCTCATGCTGCCAGATTGTGCACTCAGATTTGGAGTTTCACCGCATCTATGAGTTTCTGTCTCGGCTCCGCCAGGAGTTTGAGCCCCGGCGTGCTCAGTTGAATGATCGTGGTCGTGTTCCGCTCTCTGAGGTGTTGTCTGAGTTTCGGGCTGAGGAGACCTGTCTCCGTGGTGCTGGTCTTCTTGCGGTTCCGTCTGTGCTTGCTACTCGTGGTCCTCCTATGTCGTCTGCTCCCTTGACTCAGCCGCGGTCCTCTGTGCCGCCGCCGATACTACCCACTCCTACAGGTCGGAGTCAGAGTCAGCACCAGCAGTCTCAGGGTCCGAGTCAGCACCAGCAGCCTCAGGGTCAGAGTCAGCACCAGCAGGCTCGTGGTCAGGGTCGCCGTGGTTCTCTTCGTCACTTCTCTTATTGCAACAGGGATGGCCACACTTGGGCCACCTGTTATACACGGGATCCCAGTTTACGTCAGCAGCACCAGGCTTGTGGGCAGTCGGCTGCTTCTGGGTCTTTAGCAGTTGCTCTCTCTGATCAGGACATTATCAAGAGTCTTCGCGGTCTGATTGCTGCTACAGGCTCTTCTTCGACGGGCACCGCTGGTTCTGTGACTGATTCTTCCGGCACTGAGCGAACACCATCTTCTACACAGTCAGGTACGTCCCCGTGGTATTTGGATTCTGGAGCTTCCTTTCATATGACCTCGGAGTCTTCTTTTCTGTCCGCTCTTTGTTCTCTCCCTTCCCCTGTCCGTGTTTTCATGGCTGATGGTATCTCTCTTCCTGTTTCTAGTCGGGGCACCCTTTCTACTTCTTCTTTTTTGTTCCTGATATTTCTCATGTCCCTCTTCTTAAGATGAATTTGTTCTCTGCTAGCTAGCTTACTGACTCTGGTTGTCATGTCATTCTTGATGCTGATTCTTGTGTTGTCCAGGACCGTCGCACATAGGCCCTGGTTGGAGCTGGCCCTCGCAGCCGTGACTCTTCAGGACTTTGGGAGTTAGACTGGCTTCGTGTTCCTTTCGCTGCCACTTCATCTGCCAGTTCTTCTCCGATCGTCGCCTCTGCTACCAGCTCCTTTCAGCAGTGGCATCATCGTCTTGGTCACCTTTGTGACTCTCGCCTATCGTCATTAGTTCATCGTGGTCTTCTGGGGTCTGTCTCAGGACCACCGTGTGTACTCTTCTTGCTATTGCTTCTGTTCATCACTGGTCTGTGTCTCAGCTTGATGTTCAGAATGACTTTCTCAATGGTGAGTTGAGTGAGGAGGTTTATATGCAGCCTCCTCCTGGCTATTCTGTTCCCGAGGGGATGGTTTGTCGCCTTCGACGTTCTCTTTATGGCCTTAAACAGGCCCCTCGTGCCTGGTTTGAGCGCTTTGCTTCTGTAGTGACTACTGCTGGTTTCTCCCCTAGTGCTCATGATCCAGCGCTGTTTGTTCACACTTCTCCTCGTGGCCGCACTCTTCTTCTTCTCTATGTTGATGATATGATCATTACTGGTGATGATTCTGAGTATATCGCCTTTGTTAAGGCTCGTCTTCGTGATCAGTTTCTTATGACTGATCTTGGTCATCTTCGATACTTTCTTGGAATTGAGGTTTCCTCCACTTTTGATGGCTTTTACATCTCTCAGGAAAAGTATATTCAGGATCTTCTTGCTCGTGCTGCTCTTGGGGATGAGCGCACTGTTGAGACCCCTATGGAGCTTAATGTTAAGCTTCAACCTACTGATGGTGATCCTCTTTCTGATCCGACGCGTTATCATCATCTTGTTGGGAGTCTTGTTTATCTTGCTGTCACTCGTCCTGACATCTCCTATCCTATTCATATTCTGAGTCAGTTTGTTTCTGCTCCTACCACTGTTCACTATAGTCATCTTCTCCGTGTTCTTCGTTATCTTCGTGGTACGATCACTCGTCGCCTTTTCTTTCCTTGTTCCAGCTCCCTCCAGCTCCAGTGCTATTTGGACGCTACGTGGGCAAGTGATCCTTCGGATCTTTGTTCACTTTCTGCTTACTGTGTGTTTCTTGGTGGTTCGCTCATTGCTTGGAAGACGAAGAAACAGACAACGGTTTCTTGTTCGAGTGTTGAGGCTGAGTTGCGTGCTATGGCCTTGTTGACTGCTGAGGTGACATGGTTACGATGGTTATTTGTGGATTTTGGGGTCTCTATTACCACACCCACTCTGGTTTTGTCTGACAGTACAGGTGCTATTAGTGTTGCACGTGATCCGGTCAAGCATGAGCTTACCAAGCATATTGGTGCTGATGCCTTCTATACACGTGCTCAGGTGTAGGCTCAAGTTGTTGCGCTTCAGTATGTGCCTTCAGATTTATAGTTGGCGGATTTCTTCACGAAGACACAGACCAGAGCGCAGCATGATTTCTTACTGTCCAAACTCAGTGTTGTGGATCCACCATGAGTTTGAGGGGGGTGTTAGATGTATATATTTGTATTGTAGTTTCGCCATATGTTAGGGGGCTTTCTGCATATTCACATATGTACCGGTATTATATATTGTGGCCTTTGGCCCCCAGAGGAATACAAGTTGCCTATTCCTAACATGAAGGAGCTGCTAAATTTGGACAGGAAGATCACCACAGCGACAGAACTCACTTAGACGGGACACGCAGGCAGCAGAGGAGCTCGAGGTCGGTACGAGCAGATCCTGTCCGTGGGACTCAGGTGCAGAGGAGCACGCACGCCGGTAGGCGGGCTGCCGGGGGCGCAAGGACTGTGGATAGAGCACACACTCCGGCAGGCGGGACGACGGCGGGTGGCACAGCGGAGGGCAGGACGACGATGCATGGGCTGGGGATGGGGAGAGGTCTCGATTTGGGCTGACGAGGGGGGTGGGAGTGCTGGCCATCCCGCAACCATGAAATCAAGTAGGAGGGTTGCCGGCGCAGCCAGGAACAGGGGTGGCCGGAACTGGGATGGTTAGGGAGCGGACGAGAGCGAGGTGCTCTGCTGCGGCGCGTCGGTGCAGGGGAAAGGAGGAGAGGCGGCGGCTGACCTAGGACGGCATTTGGAATTATTATTTTTCTTTTCACCGAACATGTAGGTATCACTTAGCGGTGGCATCCTGGTAATACCCCCGAAAATTCAGGGGCAAAATCGTCCAGGGCAAAATCAGACGAAAATCTAAACAGATAAACCTACCTCAACGTAAATTAGTACTCCCGTCTCAAATTACTTAGCGTTTTAGATTTAGTCAAAGTCAAACATTTTAAAACATCACCAAACATATTCAACAAAATACTAGCATTTATAATATTAATTTTATATAATATAAAAGTATGTGTTATGGTAAATCTAATTATATTTATTACATATTTTAGATTTCGGTATTTTTGCTTATATACGCAGTCAAAGTTTATAAACTTTGACTTTGACTAAACCCAAAATGCAGAGTAATTTAAGACAAAGGGGATACATAGAAGATTCTTGCTCCCACCTTTTTTGAAGGTCAACCTACAAAAAAAAAACCTTAGCTTCGGAAGTTAAGGAGTCATCTGAATGAGCTAAGAGCTAGACCCGGCCTGTAAAAAAAAGAGCTAGACCGGGCCGGGTTGGTCCAGATTATGAGGAGACTAAAGTGGAGCAACGTATGGTGGAGCTCAGCTATAAGGAAGAGACCCGCTAAGACAAAGCTATAGGGAAGAGACTAATGTGGCGTAGCGAGCACGTATTCTGAATGATGAAGGAGATAAAAACGAGTGTTTTTTTTCATCAAAAGGCAAGTAATCGAAAGAAAGAAAATAGAATTATTCGGCTTGTTAAAGAGGACGGATCAGTATGTGAGGATCCAAGAGAGCTCGAGAGGCACACGATGGAATTTTTCAATCACTTGTATACCTTGGAGCCGGTGATTGGAATAGAGGAAGTTCTCATGTACCGTGTAGAGTCACAAGGGAGATGAATGAAAGTCTAAACACTCATATACCGAAAAGGAGGTGAAGGCTGCACTGTTTCAGATGGTTCCGACCAAGGCGCCTGGACAGATGGATGTCCAACACATATTTTTAGAAGCATTGGTCTTTATGTGATGTGGAAATTACCAAAATTGTTATTCTGATGCTCAATGGTTGATTCCTCGAAGGAGATAAACTTAATTTCTAAGGTACAAAATCTAACATCTCTGTCTCAATACCGATCAATAAGTTTGTACAATGTGATCTTCAAAATTGCATAAAAAGTTTAGCTAATTGGTTGAGGCACATTCTCCCCGAGATTGTGTCAAAAGCACTGTTCAAAAAATAGGCCGAATCAGCGATTAATAGGTCGATTAATCGCTACTAGAGACCTGACCTTGTCGATTACCACTAATTATTTGTGTTAATCGTTTAGCCCGATTAATAGCTCTGACACTCCGATTACTAGGTATGTTTCCGATTAACTACTTCACTTGGTCAAAAAAGTTACAAAATTATCAACACATATCGCCCATCCATTCGCTAGCCCATCCCAATGAAGTAGGTTTTTCAAAGCTCCCGCTCGATCCCTGCCTACAGGAGCTCGATTTCTGCCAACACCATCCAGTTCCTTGTCGTTGTTGACCAGTTCCTCATAGTTGTCGATTAGACCTCAGATACAAGAGCTCGAGCACCTTGAGGATCTCACCCGGGAGCTCGACGCTGCCTTAATAGGGTAGGTGGTTGAGGTGCAAGAGGAGTCATATGTGTTTTAGGTGCTAATTTTTGTAGGTTGCACCGATTAATAGCCGACCGATTAAATCAGTTAATCGTCTGAATTTCGATTAGTCGCTACTCCTAAGACAACCGAGCAGTTAACGATTACCGATTTTCTTATGAATGTCTTCACTTTATAAAGAGAAACATGAGTAAGAGGAAGGGGCAATGCGCTCTGAAACTTGATATGAAAAAAGCGATAGTATGAATGTCGCCTATATATGAAATAATTTTGCCTAAATAGTATGAATGTCGTCAAATTTGTATAGAATTTCACTAAATTTGTACGAATTTGCCTAAATTTGAACAAATTCGTGTTTGCTCACGGGCAAGCCCTAGGCTTGTGACTGGAAACATATAGATCCCCAGGCCAAATGTTCGCCCAATCCGACGAACATTTTATCTAGATTTTGACCTAGACGGTTCAAACAAGTGGAGATGATCTTAGCAAATATAGTCCCTAGCAGCGACACACGGGGTGTGCCGGGTATGTCCGACATACCATGGAGTCCCGCCGATCAACCATCTAGTACACAGAAAAAGGCTGATTGTACTGGAGTCACGTCTCCCATCTCGCTCGTCCCTGCGGGCGACGAGACGGGCCCGTGTCGCCGCCTCTCCCATCCACCTCCCCCTCACCCTCCCACTCTGAAAGGATCGTATAGGCACCTAGAGGGGGGGGGGGGTGAATAGGTGCTACTTCAAATTTTCTTCTTTTTTAAATTAAGGTTTGACAATAAGGTAAATTCTCTAGATAATGCAACTAAGGTGAATTTACCTATATGACAAATATGCAAGAACTACCACAACACAAAGTAGTAACAAGTAAGTAAGGTGCGGTAAAGGATAGAGGTAACCGAAAAGTGGACGCGGAGACACAAGGATTTGTTTTCCGTAGTTCCTTCCTTTTGAGGGGAAGTACGTCTACGTTTGGAGAGGGGGTGGTTTCAAACCACCAACGCCACGAAAGGCCTCCCTTGTTTTCCGATGAATCTCACCCCAACGGGATCGATTCACCTTCCACTATATCGGCAACCTTCAAGGTGGAAGCCAGCACCGTTACAAGTTTGGGGCACACATCCACAACTTAATCGGAGGCTCCCAAATACAAGCAAGCTGTCAAAGCAATCAAAGACAAGCTTGTAAGAACAAAAGCAAGAGCTAGGGTTTCCAACAAAACACTAGAGCAAAGGGGCCCTCAATAAAATGAGGGGGAAATGAAAATCTCTTTTGGTGAAGTAGTAGATCGGGGCCTCCTCCTTCGATTCCCCAAAGATCAAGGACTTTGGGTGGTTGGATGATGAGATCTTGAGAATTGAGTGGCTCCAATGGACTCCAATGGTGGGCAATGACTTTAATGAGCTGAGCGCCTTGTCCCAAGGTAGGTGGAGGGGTATTTATACCCATCCACGAAATAAATGGCCGTTGGAGCATTTAATGACCGGTAGTACCGCTTGCATGCGGTACTACCGGTCCAGTACCGGACCAAGTACCGGTGGTGACCTTGTTCTTCAGAAATCTTCAGTCTTGGGCGGTACCCCCTTGCGGTACTACCCCCAAGCGGTAGTACCGGTGGTGGTAAGCGGTACTACCGGTTCGAGCGGTAGTACCGGTCCCAAGTACCGCTTGGTACTGACCAAAACGGAGAGGGGAGGGTGCTAGTCAGTATGCAGCGGTACCCACGAGCGGTACGACCGCCTCAAGCGGTAGTACCGCTTGTACCAAGCGGTACTACCGGTTGGGCCGGTAGTGCCGCTTCGTGGTACCGGTGGGTACTGACTAGTACGCACCCTTCTCCCTTTTTGTCAGTGCCAACCGGTACTGGAACCGGTAGTACCGGTGTCAAGCGGTAGTACCGGTTGCAGGTCCGGTACTACCGGTTGACACAGAAGTTTCTGCAAGGGGAAAAAGCTATGCCATGACTTGTGCCTTCTTTTATCAATCCTGTGGTAAACTTAGTACACGGTTAAATCGATAAGTGTATTGTTATCAAACATCAAAATCAGAGGGATAGAAAAATGCTCTTTCAATCTCCCCCTTTTTGGTGTTTGATGACAATACACTTTTGCAGGATGATTTTAACAATAGGCAACTGAGATTTGTAAAATAGAGAAGAGACTCCCGCTAGATGTGTAGAGACAAATCTCCCCCTCTATTTTACAAACTCAACATGGGTGCACAAGTATGGATACTAGCATTTTGAAGACATACCTTTGCACAAGACATGTGATGAGGAATATATAGACAATAGATATTTCACAACATCACAAGATGGATCCACAGAAATAAACCACATAGTCGCATAAGATGGATCCAACCACAAAGTTTCACACGACATAAACCACATAATAGTCTCACACATAGAATAGAGAGAAATCGAAGTTCACAAGCAATAAAAGGATCAAAGAGAAGAGCGAGCTTGTGACTTCCCATGCAACACCCGTGCCTAAAGTGCAACTTCTCCCCCTTTGGCATCAAGACGCCAAAAAGGGACAAGTGCAGAGCTACCGCCCCAAAGGTCAATAATCATACTCCTCCTCCTCCTCATCCTCATCCTCATCCTCGAGATCCTCCTCATCCTCATACGTAGGTGGGGCGCGGTGCGAGGAAGAGACATCATCTAGCAGGTCTGAGAAATCCACTGATCTTCTGGAGTGATGTTGTTCTCGGATCCCTCTGAGATGGTCAACCCTTGAGCAGACATGAGTTCCTTCTGACGAGCACAGGCTTTCTTTACATACACGTGCGCCTCATACATACACTTCTGGTTGTCAACCTGGAAGCAGAAGATCTTCTTGAGCTTGACCTCCATCCTCTTGGCCCAAGAGGGCTTGGCGTTCTTGTGGCGAGAGGCAACATAGTCAGTGTCATGACCACTATCAGCATGCTCAGAGTCATCCTCCTCACCTGGCGGAGCGCGAGGTTTAGCATGAACCTTGATCTTGAGGGCCTTTGGCTTGTGCACAACAAGAGAGCGAGAGGAGAGCGTCCTAGCAATGACGGGGCACTTGGACACAATGAGGGCCATAATGTACGGAGCAAATGGTGGAACCCTCCGAGTGTGTGCGGCAGCAACCATCTCATTCCAAATGAAGTCCACCACATCAAGAGGTTGGCCTGATTCTTTGTTGAGGAAGGTGTTGAACAGCAAGTCAACAGAGAACCCATGTATCTCGTCCTTGTTGCCCGCACGAGGAGCAACAGTCTCACGGAAAGTGCGATGCAGAATGTCATATGTGGGGAGGAGGTCCTTGATCTTGCCAGCAATCCCACGGCCTCGAATATACAAGGGTCTGAGAACATCCTTTTTGGAGGGATGCTCCCGCATGTGACAGCGGAAACCACAAGGAACGTCCCGGCCGCGGTCCTCATACCCCAATATGGCAGCAAACTCCGCAAGCGTGGCTTCCTTGACAGCCCCTTGAGTCATCCAGGTAATCTTCCGATTGCGGCCATTGTGGAAGTGTGCAGTGGCATAAAACTGGCAGATGAGTAGAGGATCATAGTCATGCTGAAACTCCATAATGGGGAGCATGCCAAGGTTTGAGCAGATTTCCTTAGCTTCACCAAAGTAGCCAGAGTTCTTGTCAATGTGTCCCAGGTCAATCCACTGCTGAGGCACCACCAGCTGGGTATTGGTCATAAGAACCTCATGATACACACGCTCTTGGAAGTCATCATAGAAAAGACTGTCTGCCTTTGACGCGCTCCTGCTGTGGGAGTATGCATTGTCCACTCGGAGAGCCCTAAATTCTGCCTCAGAGATGTCAGAGAGTGTCTTTGGCCCAGATGGCCCGGAGCTGAGACTCTTGGTACGCCCAGTGGAAGGGGGGCGAGGGGGAGGGGCTCTGCCACGCCCAGCTGAGCGCTTGGTAGCCCCTTCGCGACCCCCACGACCACCACGATTGGAAGGCAACTTGGAACGGCGTCTTGGCTGTGGCATAACTTCTTCCTCAGACTCAGTCTCTTCCTTGACAATCTCACGGTCAAACTTGGAGCGCTTCCGTGCACCCCGAGAACCACCTGCATCTGTGAAAGCACGACGGAGGATAGCACGGAGATAAGGGCACAAGAATCAAGAAGGCAAAACCGAGAGAATCAACAAGTTGAGCAGAACACAGTGGTCAGAGTGGACCGGTACTATCGACGACAACCGTAGTACAGCAGAAGCGGTAGTCTGAAAAAGTTCCGGTACTACCGGTTGAGCGGCACGCAGGTTGTCAGATCTGATGGGAACAGCCCAAATCGACGATATAGACTGCTAAATTGAATATGCTACGCGGTAACAAGGAATAATATGGCAGTACAACCTTGCAAGTAGTCAATTTCTCCACAGATCTAAGCCAAAACCTAGATCTAATGGGGAAATCAAACAAGAAGAGGAGGGGCGGTTGTACCGGGATCCATGGCGGTGGAAAGGAGAGGGAGCCTGCCCGGAGGCCGAATCCAAGGAGAATCCGGAGGGAGGAGGGCGCGACAGGGCTCCGGGGCCTTCAAGAACTCCGGTGGCGGCGCAGGTTAGAGTGGGGAACGTGGGAAATAATGAGGCACTGAGGGGTGCCTCTCCCAACGCGTCCATTATATACCTGGAACCGTCAACCGATAGTACCGGTTGTTGGAGCGGTACTACCGCTTGGAAGCGGTAGTACCGGTTCTACGACCGGTAGTACCGGTTACCGGTAGGACCGGATATGCGGGCGGTAGTACCGTTCCTGGAGCAGTTTTGCCAGGAGACGGCCTGGGAACTTCCCAGGTGCGGTAGTACCGCTCTCACATCCGGTAGTACCGGTCCCAACAGAGTCCAAAGCCAGGGATCAAGGATGATTCTTGTGCGGGAAGAGAGAGGGTTTTCATGAGGGAGAACGGAGGCTTGGGTTAAGACCGGGAGCAGAGAAGCACATGCACTCTAAAAACAATGGAAGAAACAAATGAAAACCAAACTAGAGTGCATGAGACTAAGAACGATGAAGACACTTCAAATAGATGACAACCATGAGTGAAGACCAATTCAACTAGGTGACAAACATGAGTACGCACATCAACCTCTCGATTGAGAGGTGGCCTAGGCCACCATATTTGAGTATACTCGGCTTGGCACCACGAAGATATATCTTGGGTCCATTACCGAAACTCATCATTGAGCTCACATATCACAAAATGATATTAAGAGGAATGAATTTTGTTTAATTTGCGCATAATGGGGGGAGGGATAGTCCAATCAATTAGGACCGCACTCCCCCTATGTCCATGCCTACACCTAAACCAAACATGGGTCGAGTATTAGGTGAGAATGCAAGATAATCAAGTCAAGCTCCTTGAATCTACGATATTTAGTTCATTCCTCAAGTAGCAAAACCTTGCTTCATCAAGTGGCTTTGTGAAGATATCGGCAAGTTGATCTTTGGTTGATACATAGGATAGATCAATATCACCTCTAGCAACATGATCTCTAATAAAGTGATGTCGAATCTCAATATGCTTTGTCCTTGTGTGATCCACCGGGTTGTATGCAATCTTGATGGCACTTTCATTGTCACATAGAAGAGGCACTTTGTCACAATGGACACCGTATTCCTTTAAAGTTTGCCTCATCCATAGCAATTGGGTGCAAGCACTAGCAGCAACATACTAAACCGGCGGTGGAGAGAGATATACAATTTTGCTTCTTAGAAGACCAACATACCAAGGACCTACCAAGGAATTGGCAAGCCCCGGATGTTGATTTTCTATCATCCTTGTCTCCCGCCCAATCCGAGTCCGTGTATCCACAAAGAGCGAATGTTGAGCCTTGAGGGTACCAAAGACCATAAAATGGGGTATGAACTAAATATCGAAAGATTCTCTTGACCGCCATTAAATGGCTTTCCTTAGGAGCCGCTTGATATCTTGCACACACACCTACACTCAACACAATATCGGGTCTAGATGCACAAAGGTAAAGGAAAGAACCAATCATAGACCGGTATACCTTTTGATCCACATCTTTACCATTTGGATTTTGTTCAAGATGAGTCTTTGTTGCCATGGGAGTTGGGGCTCCATTCAAATCTTGCATTTTGAATCTCTTGAGCATATCTTGAGTATACTTGGCTTGATTGACGAAAGTTCCTCCTCTTACTTGCTTGATCTCAAAGCCAAGGAATACTTTCAACTCCCCCATCAAGGACATCCAGAACCTACTAGTCATAAGCTTTGAGAATTCATCATTAAAAGCTTTGTTAGAAGAGCCAAAGATAATATCATCAACATAGATTTGGCATACAAAAAGCTCCCCATTAACCCTCTTAGTAAAAAGAGTGGGATCAATTTTCCCAACCTCAAAGCCACAGTCAAACAATAACTCTCTAAGGTGCTCATACCACGTGCGTGGGGCTTGCTTGAGCCCATAGAGTGCCTTATCAAGTTTGTAGACATGGTTTGGGAAGTTGGGATCCTCGAAACCCGGGGGTTGCTTAACATATACCAATTCATTTAAGGGACCATAAAGGAATGCACTTTCAACATCCATTTGTTGCAACTTAAAGTTATGATGTGCCGCATAAGCAAGAAGGATACGGATGGACTCAAGGCGAGCCACGGGTGCATAAGTCTCTCCATAATCAATGCCTTCAATTTGGGAATAGCCTTGTGCAACCAATCTAGCCTTGTTCCTTACAATGATCCCATGCTCATCTTGCTTGTTCTTGAATATCCACTTTGTACCAATAACATTGCGGCAATCTTTAGGCTTCTCAACTAACTTCCACACTTTGTTTCTCTCAAAGTTGTTGAGTTCTTTGTGCATAGCTTCTAACCAATCCGAATCTTCAAGGGCTTCCCACACTTTCTTTGGTTCAATCATGGAGATGTGGGCTTGGTGTTCACTGAACCTCTTCAATTGAGCTCTTGTGGAAATTCCTTTCCTTAGATCTCCAACCACATTTTGGAGGGTGTGGTCTCTTAATTCCAACATTCTTTCTTTTCTAGCTTCATGACGGCGTGGATCTCCTCATTGTTTCTTGGGGAACCTCTTCATCATTTTGATCCTCGTCTTGACCATCAACTTGACCTTGATCATCATTGGAGTCTTCCTCTGCATTGGGAGGCACGGATTGACCTTGGTCTTGATCAAGTGCTCTTCTAGCCTCAGTTTGAGCTCGTCTCAAGACAGTTTGGATGGATCTTCCTTGACAAATTGACTTGGCACCACTTGACAACCCATCGAAAGGACCAAGCTCCCTTTGGTCAGAGTTCACACATTGATCACTATGTTGAGGGTTCACATCTTGTCTTTGTCTTGAGTCAATGTCCTCATCGGTAGATGGAGCATGTTGAGGTTGTGTAGATGAGGGCTCCACTTGAGTGGAGCATAGTTCTTCTCGATCCGCCATAAGGGGTTCCTCAACAGGGCGGATATAACCCACACCCATTCTTCCTATGGCATCCTGAGGCATTTCATCATCTGCATCACAAGCATCAACACGCCCCCCTTGGGGACCATCATATTCTTCAAAGGTCACACTACAAGATTCTATGACGGCTCCGGAGAGCTTGTCATAGATTCTATAAGTGTGAGATTCGAGACCATAGCCAACAAAAATACCCTCTAATGCTTTTGATTCGAATTTAGACAAACGAACACCTTTGATGAGATATAAACACTTACAACCGAACACCCGGAAATAAGAGATGTTGGGCTTGTTACCGGTAAGTATCTCATATGGAGTCTTGTTGATTTTCTTGCGGAGGTAGAGCCGGTTTGAAGCATGGCAAGCGGTGGAGACGCTTGGCCCAGAAGTTGTATGGAGATTTAAACTCCGCCAACATGGTCCTAGCCATCTCAATAAGAGTCCGGTTCTTCCTTTCGCTACACCATTTTGTTGAGGAGTGCAGCGGAATATTGATGTTTAATCCTCATCACTAAGAAAGTCATTCAAGGTGTAGTTCTTGAACTCGGTCCGTTGTCACTTCTTATAATCAACACGGAACATTGTATTGCCGTTGAACCAAGTTGATGAAGTCGATAAAAGTCTCTTGAGTCTCACTCTTCAACTTGAAGAAATAAACCCAAGAGTATCTTGAGAAGTCAATAATCACCAAACAATATTTCTTCCCACCAAGACTTGCATGAGATGGAGGACCAAATAGGTCCACATGAAGGAGTTCCAAGATCTTGTTAGACTTGATTTGGTTCGTGGGCTTATGAGGAGCGTCATGCATCTTCCCTAGAACACATGCCCTGCAAACACGATCTTTGGCAAAGGAAACATTTTCTTTTAGTCCAACAATATGGCCCTCTTTATGGAGACTTTGCAAAGTTCTCATATTGACATGGGCTAGTCGGCGATGCCATAGCCAACCCACATCGGCCTTTCCGTATAAGCACATCGTACCTGCAGTGGCTTGCCCCGAAAAGTCCACCACATACAAGTCATTTTCGACGTACCCAACGAAAGCGATCTTGAGCGACTTGCTCCACATGAGGACCACAATATCATTATCAATAAATACGGCAAAACCCATCTTTCCAAGAGCACGGACAGAAAGTAAGTTGTAACCAAGGGTTTCAACAAGCATGACGTTCACGAGTGTAATGTCGTGAGCCACCACAACCTTGCCGAAACCCATTACCGTAGATTTTGACTTGTCGGCGTATGTGACGGTGATTTGATCTTCATTTGGCACCAAGTCCTTGACAATAGACGAGCTTCCGGTCATATGACTAGTGCAACCACTATCGATCACCCATTTTGAACCTCCGAAAGCATAGGTCTACAAAAGATCAAGCTAGTTTTTAGGTACCCATTTTTCAATGGGTCCTCTTTTGTTAGCAACAAGGGTCTTGGGAACCCAAATAGACCAAGCAATATAACCATCATAAGGACCAACATATTGTGCATACACATCACCATAGTAATCACGCATTAGAACATAGTGAGGGTTAGCACTACCCGCAAAGTCATCATGGGACATGGTTTTACCACTTGTGGTCTTACACTCCACAAGGTCTTGTTGGTCACTTGTGCGGGTATGTCCTTCTTCTTCTTGTTGTTCTTCTTCTTTGTTTTGGAGAAAAAACCAATGCCCCCTTTATCACCACTACGCCTTTGCTTGCTCAATAGATCATCAGTAGACTTGCTGCCTTGTGGAAATGTGGCCTTGAAGCTCCCCTTCAACCTAGCATTCTCTTCAAGGATAGTTGTGCTACTAGATGGAATGAAGTTACTAGGTGAAGGAATATTGGCCAATTGAGTTTGAAGTGTTTCATGGGACTTTGTGAGAGACAAGAGTTCACTCTCCAAGACCTTGTGGGCCTTGTTAAGCAAGCTAAAATCCTAGGCAAGTTTTTCATGAACCACACCAAACTCAATCTTGTCCTTATTAGCACGTTTGTATTTAGCAATAGCATGATCACGCTCTTTGATGAGTTTGTTAACAATGATGTCATTGGCCTCATCAAGCCCTTCAAGCTTTGACTCAAGAGACAACCTAGTCTCTTGTTCTTCTTCTAGAGCATTGCTCAAAGCCTCTAGTTCAATCATATGTTCATGCCCAAGTTTACATCTAACATCTAGAATCTCTTGAGTATGGGAGAGTTGATCTAAGATGTTCCCAAAATGTAGCTTAGCATCACCTTCTAGGTTAGTCATGAACTCATCAAAGGCAATTAATTCCTTTTTAACATCAAGAGACATTTCATCATCACATTCATCATTATCTAATCGAGTAGAGTGGGATGATGATGATACCTCCGTTCCTCTTGCCATAAGGCAAGTGACGTTCTTGGTGGAAGAGTTCTCATTTGGAGAATCGAAGAGTGAGAGTGTTGGAGAAGAGGTGGTGGCTAGAGCAGCCACACCATGCGAAGTTTCATCTTCATCATCTTCATTATCGGAGGAGTATTCTTCATGAGTGATCAACACAATTTCTCCCGGCTTCTTGTTGACGGGATTCTTCTTGATGAAGGGTTTCTTGTAAGGTGCCTTGAGAGTCTTTTTCAACACAAGATTACCACCGGAATCCTCTCTCTTCTCATAGGGACAGCTTGCCACAAAGTGATAGCGGTCACCATAGTTAAAGCAAGTTCTCAACCTAGTGGTATTCTCTCTTTTCCCATTTGGATTGCTTCTTCGTTGCATTTCCATCTTGGCCTTGGCGGGGTTCTTCCAAAAGTTCTTGGCATAGAAAGCCATGTATTGACTATGAGCAATCTTGACGTCATCGGGATGGTCCAAGGGGAGACCTTCATCACTATCATATTCATCTTCAAAGTCCACAACTTTGGCCTTCAAAGCAACATTGACCACATTGCTCATACCGAGGGCACGAGCGCGGGCATATTTGGCATTCTTGGCGGCGACCTTGAAAGCGTCCATCTCTTGCATAACTTCATTTGAGGTCATGAGATGATAGTTGTGTCTACCTTGTAAGCTTTTCAAGTCGGTGGGCTCAAAAGGCATGAGTGAACTCACATATTTCCTTTTTATCCATGCATCATCCACATGTGAGGCACCCACATTTCTAAAAGCGGTGGCGGTGGTCTTGAGCCTTCGATACATGTCTTCGTGATCTTCACCTTCTTTCATGTAGAAACCTTCGGCTTCATTGCTTAGAGCATCATATCTGTTCCTCCCCATACTCTCATTTCCAACAAACAACACAGTGAGAGCATCCCAAGCTTCCTTGGAAATGCTAAAATGCTCAATGTGAGGATAATCCTTTGTTCCCAATCCTTGTTGAATCATATGCAAAGCAGTGGCATTGAGTTGACTATTGACAACCTCTCTTCTTGTCAAGTTGTTTGGATCCCCAATAAAGAGTCCATGCTCGATGATGTTCCATAGTTCAATGCATGAGCTGCGCATATGAGTTCTCATTAGTGATTGCCATTGAGCAAAAGTAGCAGACTCTTCTAGCTTAGGTGGGTCACCTCTATTGTACACATGAGGGTGAGGGATGGGAGGATCGGGAGAGTACCAAGAATCATGGTTCTCGCCTTTCCCCCCATCAATTCGTGTGGAGGAAAGAGCATTGTCTAGTTTATCCCCTACCACCATACCTTCGGGGGATACCGGAGTATTCCCTTTAGGTACGGATGGTAGTTCCTCTTGAGGGGATGGGGGTGATGAGCCATCTTTGTCTTTAAGAAGTTGCTCAAGCATCTTCTTGACTTCGTTGACCAAGGAAGAGCTCAATCTTGTTTCCAAGTTTTTGAGATCTTCCATGGTCACCGGGGTTGACTCACTACCACCATCCCCATCATGGCTACCCATATTCCCTTAGGCGGCAAAGCCCGAATAAAGAGCCGAGGCTCTGATACCAATTGAAAGGATCGTATGGGCACCTAGAGGGGGGGGGTGAATAGGTGCTACTTCAAATTTTCTTCTTTTTCAAACTAAGGTTTGACAATAAGGTAAATTCTCTAGATAATGCAACTTAGGTGAATTTACCTATATGACAAATATGCAAGAACTACCACAACACAAAGTAGTAACAAGTAAGTAAGGTGCGGTAAAGGATAGAGGTAACCGAAAAGTGGACGCGGAGACACAAGGATTTGTTTCCCATAGTTCCTTCCTTTTGAGGGGAAGTACGTCTACGTTTGGAGAGGGGGTGGTTTCAAACCACCAACGCCACGAAAGGCCTCCCTTGTTCTCCGATGAATCTCACCCCAACAGGATCGATTCACCTTCCACTATATCGGCAACCTTCAAGGTGGAAGCCGGCACCGTTACAAGTTTGGGGCACACATCCACAACTTAATCGGAGGCTCCCAAATACAAGCAAGCTGTCAAAGCAATCAAAGACAAGCTTGTAAGAACAAAAGCAAGAGCTAGGGTTTCCAACAAAACACTAGAGCAAAGGGGCCCTCAATAAAATGAGGGGGAAATGAAAATCTCTTTTGGTGAAGTAGTAGATCGGGGCCTCCTCCTTCGATTCCCCAAAGATCAAGGACTTTGGGTGGTTGGATGATGAGATCTTGAGAATTGAGTGGCTCCAATGGACTCCAATGGTGGGAAATGACTTTAATGAGCTGAGCGCCTTGTCCCAAGGTAGGTGGAGGGGTATTTATACCCCTCCACGAAATAAATGGCCGTTGGAGCATTTAATGATCGTACTACGGTACTCAAGCGTAGTACCGCTTGCATGCGGTACTACCGGTCCAAGACGGACCAAGCACCGTGGTGACCTTGTTCTTGAAATCTTCAGTCTTGGTACCCCTTGCGGTACTACCCCCAAGCTGTAGTACTGGTGGTAAGCGGTACTACCGGTTCGAGCGGTAGTACGGTCCCAAGCACCGCTTGGTACCGACCAAACGGAGAGGAGGGTGCTAGTCAAGATGCAGCGGTACCCACGATCACCGCCTCAAGCGGTAGTACTGCCGCCAAGCGGTACTACCGGTTGGGCGGTAGTGCCGTCAGGGTACCGGTGGTACTGACTAGTACCAAGCGGTACTACCGGTTGGGCCGTAGTGCTTACCGGTGGTACCGACTAGTACGCACCTTCTCCCTTTTGTCACCCAATCTAACTGGAACGGTACCGGTGTCAAGCGGTAGTACCGGTTGCAGGTCCGGTACTACCGGTTGACACAAAAGTTTCTGCAAGGGGAAAAAGCTATGCAATGACTTGTGCCTTCTTTTATCAATCCTGTGGTAAACTTAGTACACGGTTAAATCGATAAGTGTATTGTTATCAAACATCAAAATCAGAGGGATAGAAAAATGCTCTTTCACACTCCCGCCGCCGTCTGCGCGTGCTGCCGGGCGAAGCCCGTGCGGTGTCGGCGGCGGCTGGTCTGGTTTCTCCAGGTGGCAGCGGTGGAGGCGTGGGGCTCTGCCTCCGGCACGGAGCACCTCGAGGTCGTCCTGGGGGCAGAGGGTCAAATCTTGGTGGGCCTGGCGCTTCCTGCAGTGACGGGTGCTTCTCAAGGTGGGCGATGGGAGGAACCAGAGGCTCCCTGTGACGGCGCCTGTAGGGCCCGATCTGGACCAGGCAGGCACATGCATGGGCCCCTGCTCACCATGGGTGGGCACCTCCTCCTGGATGCGTTGCGGCCGGGGTGCTGGATCTGTGTCAGGCGGGCATAGATCTGGTACTCATCTAACACTCTTGCTCGGGTCCCCGCGGGTGGTACGGAGCTATTGTGCTCACCAGGATTGTCCCTTCGCGCCCTTGCGGGTCCAGGTGATGTTTCTCAGACCGGCGATGGTCCGGTTCTTCGGGGTGACGCGGTGGTGGTGCTGCTGCTACTTGGCAGCAGGGGTCAATAGTGGTGGTCGATCCCCTGGTGGATGTTGGGGATATGCTATATGGGTATCCTCATAGCATGTCTCTTATCCGACTAACCCGGGTGGCCCATAGTCGGTAGCATGGCTTGTGGCCTGCTGGGCGGCCCAGTTAGGTGGATCCATAAGGGAGGCCCATGCCGGATAAAGGAAGGCTACGGTGGAGTCACCAGCGTACCCGGAGCCTTGGAGTACAAGATACACAAGACTAGTGATAAACGGTGTAGGACTCTGTAACCTGTCTGGCTAGGACTTTTCCCTGTAACCCTAGGATCTGACGACTATATAAGTCGGGCCTATGGGAGCCTTTAGGGCACGATAACTTAGACTTTCTAGTCACCTCGCACAGCGAACCTATCTCAGAATCCGCCATTGCCATTATAGTGATTTATAGCAGGAGTAGGATTCTGCCACCGTTGTGGGATCTGAACCTGGGTAAGTCGTGTTACCTCGTACCCGTTAACCGTATGCCTTCCCCCACATCTCTAAACACGCACTGTGAGGACCCCTCCATGGCATAATTGTCGGCAATACCACGACGCTTGGCGCCGGTAAACAGCGCTCAGGCTCTTCAGCGGGCGAGGACCAAGATCTTCGCGGGAATTGGCGAAACCGTAGCCATCGGTCGCGTTCTCTTCTCCGGCAATGTTCCGATCGCCCCCCCGATGAGTTCTGGATCCCGGTGAAGACGAACCCTACGTGGTGTTCGATCGTTCCTATCAGAGACATCCACCTCTTCATCGGCGAAACCGACTCGGGCACTAGTTCCCTGGGAGTCGGAGGAGCATCAAGACCTGCACGGACCGCCTACGGGTAGGACACGTTCACGGAAGGGTCGATGTCGGATCTCTCTTCGGAGTTTGTCGGCAAAGATCGGAAAGCATCAAGACCCGCACGGACCGCCTACGGGCAGGATACGTTCGTGGAAGGATCGGTGTAGGATCTCTCCTCGGAGTTTGCCCTCAAATATCGAAAAAATTCAAGACCCACCCAAACCGCCCCTGTGCAGGATAGAAAGGTGGAAGATCACTGCAAATCCGACGGCTTTGTCCGTGCGTCTGGACAGCAGAGATCCAAGTTCGTCGGCGTGGTTACCATCTTCGATCTGGCGCGCTGCATTCAGAGAGAGGGCGAAAACCCCCGCGACTACCTCGCCAGGTGGCTCCGTATATGGGCCGACCTAGCCAATTACCCCAATGATGATGCCATCTATCACTTTGTGGAAGGACTGGACCATGGCACGCTTCTCCGACACTCTCTAAGGTGGCAACAGGCGTCAGGCCGACTTACCTTCGAAGGCATGGTGAACACCGTCAACAACTACGCGGAGGCCGAAGCGGCAGCTCAGACAGCGCTTGTGCTCATTGAGGGAGCCCCTCCGGTTCAGCCACCACCACCGCCTCCGGCCGTCATCGTCGCAACAGCACCACCACCTCCAGTCATCGTCGAGGCTGTTGCACCTCCACCGCCCGTCATCGAGGAAGTCCTGGCACCCTCCGACTCTATCATTGACGCACTTTATGCTGATTTTCAGTGCAGATTCAGAGGAGATAGACTTCAGTCCAGAAGAGCTAGACTCCGCCATGCAGGAGATGGAGGAGGAATATTCGTGTGACGAGCAAGCTAATAACACCGTCATGTCCCGAGGGGTGTTCGTCACCATTGGGACGGCGATGGATGAAGACCAACCCGGGCAAGCTCCGCCACCAGACCGAAAAGGGAAGGGCCACTTATTGCTGCCAACGATGATCGTGCAAAGGTCATGCCTCCTCCGCCTAAACCAGTGCAGCAGCCGCAGGAACTCGGCACCGGTCCGAGCAACAACAACACCGCAAACTTGCCGCCTCCAGCATCCACGTCGGCAGCATCCCATGTTACTCCAGCTAATAGAGTGATGTACGACAATCTCCTTGTTGAGCCACTAACCGTTGATCATATCCGGAACGTGACTCAGCTTGACAAGAAACGCCAGCAGCTGCTGGAGGAGGCGCAAGCCATCGCGGAGCAAGGCGCTAAACTAGATCGAGATCTGGTCAATGCGCAGAAGTCCATAGAGAAAGCTAGAGCAATGGAAGCCGAGTACAAGACTCTACTGCAGCAACAGAAGGCTAAGAAGGCTCCGGCTCGCGTCATCAACGATCCTGGTGTACGGCGCAACCTAGGATGGGCTCCTCAAGCCGCACAGGCCAAGCCATACATTGATAGTGAAGGCAAGGTGTGATGCCCACCCCACTCCTTAACCTCGCTGCCGCCAAGACCCTTCCGAGCAGGATAGATCGCTCGAGGCAAGAGAACAGGTCTATGACCTCGTGGCTAAGGCGGTAAAGCAGCAGAAAAGGCCACCTCTGAGGCTTGAGTGCGACCCATTCTGCCGATCTAGCCAGTACAAACCGCCAAGGGACAGATCTCCTCAGGATGTCGGATCACAGACGGGTTCATCAGAACGAAGACGGAGGGATGCGCACAATAGGAAGGATGCTATCCCCATATCCTCCGACCACGGAGACAAATCCCAACCTCGCCGCCCATCACCACCGCCCCGATCCCCCCGACGTCAGGAAGACTACAAGGCTCACCATCGTACGGATACGCCCCCACCAAAGCAGTGCGGCATCGTCATCCATGACAACGCGGCATAGACCCGTCATGATGAAGAGTGCCACCAAGAACACAAGAGCAGGTCACACTATGATCCTCCGCGTCCGACAAGCAACCGCGACAGGCGTGGGGCGTCGCAGGAGGGTAACAGCAAGAAGGCTAACCCACCGCCACCTCCGCCTCCATCGCCGCCAAGCAGTCACCATGGCGGAAGAGGCCCGCGTCGTTCACGCAGTCCGTCCCCTGTTGACAACAAGAAGAAGAACCCGGAGCCATACAATGCACGTTCGCAGATCGATAAGATCCACGAGGCCCGGGAAGGACCATACCTAGGACCACGTTGCTTTGGACCTGCAATACGATCCGCAACTTACCCTAGAGGTTGCCGGATTGACAAGACCATCAAGCCCTATGACAACACCGCCAAGCCCACCACATGGTTACAGGACTACGGCAACGCGGTGGAGATTGCCGGAGGCAACCCCAATGTCGCCGTCAAGTACCTCCAGTTAATGTTGGCGGGCACAGCCCGTCAATGGATCGACGACTTGCCGGAGAGATCTATCTACAACTGGCTGGACATGCAAGAAGCATTCACCAAGAACTTTGAGGGTACATATAAGCGTCCCTGCACTGTGGGCGATCTACAGCGGTGCGTGCAGGAGAAAGACGAGACATCTCGCGCCTACCTCTCCCGCTGGCTGGATATGAAGAATTCCTGCACCGGAGTGCACACTCAGACCGCCATGGCCGCCTTCATCGATGGGTTGGAAAGGGGCACGTTGCTCCGACATAAGCTAAAACGCTTGCAGGACAATCATCAGCATGACTTGAATCAGATGATTCAGTTAGCTAGTGAGTTCGCAGCTTCCGACGACGATGCTCGTTGCTCTTTGCCGGCAACGGACGTTCCAACCCAAGCTCGGAGGAACAGCAGTACAAAGTGGAAAACCGCTCCAGAAGAAAAGCAATCTACCGATATGGTCGCAATGACTTTTGCAGGACGAGGAGAAGGGGGGCAACGTGGCCAAGGAAGGGGAGAAGGCCGCGGGCAGCAACGAGGAAGTGAAACCAACTCGGCGCCGCTCCGCGTTCCCCAAACATACGAGGAGTACCGCGATATGCCTTGTCTCGTGCACCTCGAGGCCAACGGCAAGGCCACCCATACCAATCGACACTGCAAGTTCGTCAACAACCTCAAGGAAGACCCGGAGTCCGGCTATAAGCGAAGTCGGAAGAACAGACCGCGAGGCAAGGGCAAGGGGAAGAAGAAGGAGGAGGAGTCCAAGGATTCAAGTGACATGGACGAGGACGTTGACCCCAAGCACGCCGCCAAGAGCGACGACAAGGGCAAGAACCCCTTCGCAAAGAAGGCCCTAGTCTACCACACTTTTCTTGGCACCCCCACCGTCCGACAACAGAAGACCTATCTAAGGATCCTGATGGCAACTCTCCCCCCAGTCCCCCAATACCTGCGCTGGTCGGAGTTTCCAATAACTTGGGACAGGACGGACCACCCAGACCTTGTACCCACGGAGAACCAGTACGCCATGGTCATCAACCCATTGATTGACGGCGTGGAGTTCACTAAGTGCATGGTGGATAGTGGAAGTAGCATCAACATCATGTACCTGGATACACTACAGAAGATGAACTTGACAGAGGCAAACCTAAGGAGGACCAACACCGTGTTCCATGGTGTAGTTCCTAGTCGGGAGGCTCGGTCCCTTGGGTGCATCACACTTCAGGTAGCCTTCGGCGACGTTAATAATTACCACCAAGAGCGCATGACCTTTGAGGTGGTCCCCTTCAAGAGCGTGTACCACGTCATATTCGGCCGCAACATATTCCACATGTTCATGGCCAAGCCATGCTTCGTCTACAACAAGCTCAAGATACCCGGACCAAATGGTGTCATCACCGTATCCGGAAGCTTTACCAAGGCAAGGGACTGCGAGATCAATGAAGCAGTCGTTGCAGAAGCTGTCCTCTACAGCAAAGAATTCAAGGAGATCCAGAGCAAGGTCAATGACTCAGAGATGCCCGCGTCGAAGAAGCAAATCTCCGACCTCGCTCCTGCATTCAAGGCCGCCATCGAGACCAAGCCGGTGGAACCTGTGGTAGGCGATTCCTCCAAGGTCACCGCTATTGGAACGAACCTGGATCCCAAATAGGAAAGCACGCTCGTTGAGTTCCTCCGTGAGAATAGGGACATCTTTGCCTGGCAGCCTGCTGACATGAAAGGTGTACCTAGGGAACTTGCCGAGCACAGCTTAAACATAGATCCAAAATGTAAACCAGTGAAACAACCTCTACGACGCTTCGGAGATGAGAAGAGACGCGCCATTGTCAAAGAGATATCTAGGTTACTTAAGGCTGAGTTTATCCGAGAAGTCCTTCACACCCGATGGGTGGCCAATCCTGTACTTGTCCCCAAAAAGGGAACCAATGAATTAAGAATGTGCGTTGATTACACCGGCTTGAACAAAGCATGTCCCAAAGATCCGTTTGCTCTGCCTCGCATTGACCAAGTCATTGACTCGACGGCTGGATCGGAACTTTTGTGTTTTCTCGATGCATACTCAAGATACCACCAGATCAAGATGAGGAAGTCGGGCCAATTTGCCACTTCGTTCACTACCCCATACGGCACGTTTTGCTATGTCACAATGCCCTTTGGGCTGAAAAACGTAGGTGCTACCTACCAGCGGACAATGCAACATTGCCTTCACGACCAAATTGGTCGGAACGTTCACGCCTATGTGGACGATATCGCGGTGATGTCTAAAAAGTCAAACGACTTAATCTCCGACTTAAAAGAAACCTTTGATAATCTCCAGAAATACAACATGATGCTCAACCCTAAGAAGTGCGTCTTCGGGGTTCCAGCCGGCAAACTGTTGGGCTTCATCGTTTCCCAGCGCGGAATCGAGGTCAACCCAGAGAAAATCAAGGCCATCTTAAACATAAACCGTCCGACATGCCTAAAGGACATCCAACGGCTAACAGGTTGTGTTGGAGCAGTTAGTCGGTTTGTCAACCGACTTGGAGAGAAGGCTTTGCTACTGTACAAGTTGCTAAAGAAGGCGGACAAATTCACATGGACAGACGAAGCAGATGCAACATTGAAGCAGCTCAAGGAGATTCTTTCCTCAGCGCCCATCCTTGCAGCACCCGAGCCTAGAGAGCCCCTGTTAATTTACATGGCGGCAACCAACTGGGTTATTAGCATCGTCGTCGTGGTAGAGCGGAAGGAACCAGGCTACGAGCACGGAGTTCAACGACTAGTTTACTATGTAAGCGAGGTCTTGACGGAGTCCAAGCAGCGTTACCCGCACTACCAAAAGATAGCTTATGGAGTGTTCCTTGCTTCTCAGAAGCTAAGGCATTACTTTCAGGAGCACCCAATCACAGTAGTGAGCAAGACTCCACTGTCCGACATTATCAACAACAGCGACGCTACATGAAGGGTCACGAAGTGGGGCATTGAACTTGCCGCCTTCGAGATCACCTATAAGAGATGCGGCGCTATCAAGTCACAAGCCTTGGCAGATTTTATTGCAGATTGGACATAGATGCCAGATGCCACTCTGTTGCCAGAACCAGAGTACTGCATGATGCACTTTGACGGATCAAATCTGCTCAACGGCTCGGGGGCTGGTGTATTGCTACAGTCACCAAAAGGAGACAAGCTACACTACGTTCTGCAGATCCACTTCGAGGCTACAAACAACATGGCGGAGTATGAAGCACTCATTCACGGATTACGTGTAGCCAAGGATATTGGCATCAAGCGCATAGTTTGCTGTGGAGATTCCGCCTTGGTTGCCCAGCAGGTGGCTGGCACCTGGAATGCGCGGAACCCTATGATGGCAGCATATCGCGACGAAGTGGACGAGATAGCCAAGAGCTTCTTGGGCTACGAAGTCAAGTATGTGCCTAGGGAGCAAAACGAGGCGGCTGATCTACTGTCTAAACTTGGATCAGGGCGCAAGCAAATTCCGCTAGGAGTTTTCCTAGAGCATCTACGCACACCATCCATGAAGGGCGCCGACATCGACAACCGGGATAGAGCTGACTCTTTCGTCAACATGGTGACAAAGATCCCTCCGGCTTGGACAAAACCGTTCATGGAATATCTCGAACACGGAACTTTGCCCGACGATGAAGTCGAACGACGGCAAATAGTACGACGAGCAAAGAGCTATACCATAATCAATGGGCAACTCTACAAGAGGAGCACTGCTGGTGTATACCTCAAGTGTGTTTCCCAGCTAGAAGGTATGGAAATCCTACGCGAAATCCATCTCGGAGATTGCGGGCATCACGCCACTCCTCGATCGTTGGTCGTGAAAGCCTTCCGGCAAGGATTCTACTGGCTGACCGCGAAGGCGGACGCCGATAAGCTGGTTGAGACATGCACAGGATACCAGTATTATGCCCGACAACCACATGTTCCTGCTGAAGAACTGCGAACAATACCAATAACTTGGTCGTTTGCAGTCTGGGGGCTAGACATGGTGGGACCATTACAAACGGCACCGTGTGGATTTACACATCTGCTTGTAGCAGTTGACAAATTCACCAAATGGATAGAAGCTAAACCCAATAGAAAGCTTGATGGGGCAACTGCCCTCAGATTTGTCCGGGATCTAGTGGTGAGATTTTGTCTCCCACATAGCATCATCACCGACAATGGAAGCAACTTATCACTCGGAGAAGTGGAGGCCTATTGCTGGGACAAGGGCATCCGACTTGACCTTGCGTCGGTGGCACACCCACAGTCCAATGGTCAGGTTGAGCGAGCCAATGGATTAATTCTGCAGGGAATCAAGCCACGTCTTGAGGCACCGCTACATAGAGCAGCCGGATCCTGGGCGGAAGAATTACCATCTGTGCTGTGGAGTTTACGAACTACACCCAACAGATCCACCGGCTACACCCCTTACTTCATGGTATATGGAGCAGAAGACATCCTACCTTCCGACATCCTCCACGATGCACCAAGACTTGCCGCCTACGACGAAGAAGACGCTGAAGAATCCAGACGCCTAGATGTGGACCTTCTCGAGGAGGAGCGCATTTTGGCATGCCAAAGATCCGCCATCTACCAGCAGAAGCTATGCAGCTACCATAGTCGCCGTGTTCGGCATCGCTCGTTTAAAGAGGGGGATTTGGTGCTCCGACTTAAGCAGAAGAAGTCACACAAATTATCCCCGCCATGGGAAGGACCGTTCATCATAAGCAAGGCGCTGCTCAATGGGTCTTACTACCTTGTCGACAATCGTGAACTCAAGGATAGACCCAACGAGGATCATAAGCGTAAGCGATGTGACCCGGATGATGACTACCCGGAGCTTGATCGGCCATGGAACATAGCACAGCTACGTCCTTTCTACACTTAGCATTTTTTATCTAATTGTGTACCTCTTATATGATCAATGAAATAAAGCCCTTTGGTTCACTCATTTTGCTGAGTCTTCTACCTCCTTTAATGTTCATTTTTGGATCATATAAAACTTTTATGCACAAGTCTTGCGATTGCACTTGTGAAAATTCCGCCCACGGGCGTTAGCTTAAGTTTTCTGGTCTACACGTTCTTTGTTGTTTTTATGTGGACTCTGGAGTAGTGACTTTCGACACTTGTTGTCGGCGATTTTGTGCTCAGGTTATTGACGGTGCCATTGGGCATCATCACCTAAGCGCATGGTTCCGATAACGAGTCTTCAGACTCACAAAAAGTCAAGCATAAGAACCAGAGTAATGGATAAGCCAGCACTTGCTTAAAAAATATACATGCTAAAACTTAATTCTTAAGTAGCAGGATACGATAACCATTGTTTTCCGCCTTAATATTACATCAACAAAGTTTTTCCCACGCACATTCCAGAGGTGAAACAGAAATTACAAAGTGTTTTTCACTCTTTGGGTGCAGGAGACTTGGAGGCCGCATCATCACCAGCCGGAGAATCACCCTCAGCATCAGCGCTGTGGTGAGACTCGGAGGATTCCGGGTCGGCATTGTCAAGAAAGTTCTTAGGCACGAAGACGTCAACATCTACCAACTCGGAAACCCGGGTGTCATAACCCGCGAGTGATGACAGGATGGCTTCGTGATCGATCTCCTTGCCGTCATCATCTACGTCGGGGATGCCAGAGGTCACCGTGTCGATGTCGGCATCTTCATAGTGTGCCTTCACCATAGACAACACCATCCTTGCGCCAGCCCGTGCGCATGAAGCTTTCCAGCTTGCGACACGCTCGGGGGCTCGGTGCAGAATCTCCGAGTACTTCGCCATGGAGTCCGAGGCCTTGATATAGATTTGGAGGGGCTTGGCAATCTCCTTGGCTTGGGCGATGGCGGTGTTGATGAAGTTGCCGGCAAGAATCATGCAATCCTTGTCCGAAGGAGGCGAGCGGGTTAAACCCATAGGTGCTGAAAATTCCGACAAGAATTGCATGAGTTCAATAAATTCTAAGTATCCAGACTATGGAACTACAAGGTGGAGGACACTTACTGAAGATGCTGGCCTTAGCCTGCCAGACGACGTCCGCCAAGGATTCCTTCTCTTGTTGGAGGAGCTTAAACGCCTCGCTATGGCGAAGGTTTTGCTCATCGGCAGCTTGCTTCTGATCCTTTAGGATCGCAAGATACTCCTTCAAGCGATTGATCTCCTCGGAGGCGGAGTCCTGTAGGGCTTTCATGGAATCCTCGTGCATCTTCAGCATTTCTTCCCTCTCCTTCTTAAGGATCTTGTTCTCGCTGTCCAGCTGCTGGATGTGCTTGGACTGCTCAACAATGTCCTTGGCCTTGGCGACATGCTCTGCAAGTCGGAGAAACCAAAGTACACATTGAGTACTCGGAGATTATGGGAACAAAAATAAGACAGAAATGCGTCATAAGAAAACAGACTCTTGTTTTTGATGATTTGTTCCTTCAAGATGGCGGTTTTACCCTTTTCAGCTTCAAGGTATGCGCGCATCTTCTGGTACTTGTCGTTGGCCATGCCCCTCCGAGCATTCTCGTTCTGTGGAGACAAATACAAAGTTATATCGCTGTTTGGTCTGATTGGAGCCCCTAGTCGGAGATTGTCCATCTAGGTGCTCGGGGACTACATTGAGAGTTTTTAACTTAGCAATATTCTTAGCTTTTATTTAAGCATCTAGTCGAAGCTAATTCAGTTCTCGATTAGAAGCTTGGGGCTACAGTATAAAGTTTTTAGCTCAGAAAATGCTTATATTTTCTTTAAAGCATCTAGTCCGAACTAATTCAGTTACAACTAGAAGCTTGGGGGGTTACGGCACTGAAAAATATAAACACTGTGTATGCTACTCTTAAAGCATCTAGTGAGAATAATTTCTTCCATCTAAATGCTTGGGGGCTACAGTGAGAGTTCTTTCTAACTTAGTCACTCTTAGAGCATATAGATGCAAAACCTATGGTTTTCCGTCTACATCCTCGGGGGCTACAGTGGGATACTCATATGAAATGCAAAAGGAAAAGTAAAACCTACAAGTGCAATGATCTTGAGGCTTGTAGCACTCTTGGCCAGCAGCTTGCCAAAGGCAATGCTGTTTCCTTGCAAGATGTCTGCTTGCCGGAGTAGCTCCTCAAGACCGCATGTCGGAGATGATGGCACTCCTCCAGGAACCATAGTTGTGTTACTCGGCATGAGCGCCGGGTAAACAATCTTCGGGAACTCGAAGGGTTTTTGGGGAGTAGGGGCGCCGCCTTCGGCAGAGGTACCAACTCCCATCACCGCCTTGCCGCTACCGATGGCATCCTTAGCCGGAGCTTCAGCCATTTGAAGAGCAGCACTCTCCTGCGTCGCCTGCTCGCCGACAACAGCAAGCTCGGTTGAGGCGCCAGAGTCCACTTCCATGGCGGAAGGGCCTGGTGCCTCCTGGACTTGAGATCTTATCGGGGCGGAGGAGGGCTTGACGGCAGGAGCGGCAGGGGCGATGGCGGGGGAGGAGTCGCGATGCAGCATATCCTTGATATTTCTAGAAGCCCCAAGAGTCTTGGAGGACTTCTTGAGGCTGGTTGTGGCTTTCTTCCTGAAACGTGCAAAATGCATAAGTACAGGAATAAGACAGATAAATAAGACAATGTCGGAGAATGAGAGGCTTACACTAGGGGGGCTGGCAAACATCCCGTGGCTTTCTTCTTTCCGCCTGTATGGCAAGATTTCTTTGGAGGCTCCACCCTCCGTCTTCTTCTTCTTACCTCCGTCGGCAGCGTCAGAGGTGGAGCTGTTCCGCTTTCGCGCCAACGGGGCATTGTCGTCGGACACGACCGTGACTTCCTTCATCTTTGGATCATAGATTTGGGCAGCCAGGTTGCCCTCCTCTAGATCGCTAAGCTGTTAAGTGAGAAATCATCGCGTTAGACAAGATGGTATTGGCAAGATGGAAAAACTGGAGCAATGTCCATACACGGAAAATAAATATCTACCTTTGGGCACTTTCCATCTACGAACATGTCGTAGGTGAGGGTGAAGCCACGCTTCTTATCCTTCACCTTGACGATGTCCTTAAGGCGAAACTTGACGGAGTCGCTCGAGAAGTTGTCCTCGGAGATCCGGAGGGTATCCCTTCGGTCGCTGGTGTACTCGTGCATAAACTTCGTGCGGTGCTGCAGAGGTTGGATCCGCCTGATGAACCAGCACATGGCTAGGTCCAAGCCGGTTAGACCCGTCTCTACTAACCACTCGATCCGCCTTATTACGCGAGAAGCGTTGAGGTCGGAGGGAAGGGAGGCATGGGATCTCCATGTGGAAACTTCGGCGGCGGCTCCATCCACGAAGTCCGGGTACGATACTTCTCGGCCCGCCAAAGGAATGTCGGGGCCGTAGAAGTACGTCCGCTGCCAGTTCTTACACGACTTGTGGCCGACGATGTCGGGGAACCGCCGGCCAGGTCGGATCTTGAAGATTATGGTCCCGCAGTTCCTAAGCTCCTCCCTACTGTGTCCGGCTTCACGTTTGACGATGAAGAAGTATACAAACAAATATAACCTAGGCCTAATCCCTAGGTAACCCTCACAAAGTGCCACGAAGTTGCTAAGCACTAAGACGCTATTGGGGGAGAGGTTATGGGGTTGTACCTTGAAGTGATTCAAGACGGACAAAAAGAAGTGGGAGATGGGCAGGGAAACGCCGCGTACCAATTGCGCCTTGAGTTACACCTTCTCTCCGGCTTGGGGAGAAGGAGTCACCTCGCCGGCCGGCGCCACCCACCAGGCGAGCCCCTCCGTCGCGGGGAGGTAGCCTTCGGCGACCATCTCTTGGATGTCGCGGTCGGAGATGTCCGAGCCGCACCAGTGGCCTTTGTGCGAGTCTGGTTCCTCTTCCAGAGGCTCCAGCGCCGCCAGATTGTGGTCGCCGCCGGTGGTTTCAATCACCGCCGACGCGGGGATGACCAGGCCCTCTGGGGGCACAATGACGAAGCTCGCCAGCTTCGCCGTGTCTTCGCTCGACGCCGCCATTGACGGGGATGAGCTGCTGCTAGCCATGGAGAAGGGAGAGAACACGACTGGTGCAGAGAGAAAGACTAGGGTTTCTCGAGGTTTTCCGCGGAGAGCTCGAGGAGGCGTGCGGCTGGAGGAAGAAGACGATGACGCGAGAGAATGGGGTGAAAAAGTGGCAAGTGTCCCATGGTTACTATTTATCTTACTCGCCAAGATTCGCAATTTAATCGGACGGTTGCCGCGTAGACGACGTGTTCGTGAACGTGCGCGGTAATTTCTCCACGTCTCCAACCGCCGCCGCCAACGGTTCGCATCGCTCGCGCGCGAAAATCGGATATGATTGCGTTCTCTGCATGTGTGAGTTACGAGGCATTGCTGACCTACAGCCTACGTCATCATAACTGACATGGTAGATGAGCCATCCCATTGAAGATTCCGGCATGGACGGATTTAATCCGACAACAGGAGCGTACGATGGAAGATTCAGCATTTCTCCGACTTACTCATAGAAGACGGAGAAACCTTTGCATGGTTCTTTGGGAGGACTATAAGATATTGCTTGACGATTTGCCGACATCCATCTAGACGGAGCATTCCATGAGAAGAGGCAAGATGGCGCAAGATCTCGGAGTTCTCCGGGGGCTACTGTTGGGGATATGCTATATGGGTATCCTCATAGCATGTCTCTTATCCGACTAACCTGGGTGGCCCATAGTCGGTAGCATGGCCTGTGGCCTGCTGGGCGGCCCAGTTAGGTGGATCCAGAAGGGAGGCCCATGCCGGATAAAGGAAGGCTACGGTGGAGTCACCAGCGTACCCGGAGCCTTGGAATACAAGATACACAAGACTAGTGATAGACGGTGTAGGACTTTGTAACCTGTCCGGCTAGGACTTTTCCCTGTAACCCTAGGATCTGACAACTATATAAGTCGAGCCTATGGGAGCATTTAGGGCACGATAACTTAGACTTTCTAGTCACCTCGCACAGTGAACCTATCTTTGTAACTCGGCGTATTGCCATTATAGTGATTTATAGCAGGAGTAGGATTCCGCCGCCGTTGTGGGATCTGAACCTGGGTAAGCTGTGTTACCTTGTACCCGTCAACCGTTCGCCTTACCCCACGTCTCTAAACACGCACTGTGAGGACCCCTCCATGGCATACTCGTCGGCAATACCACGACAGTGGACGGAGAAGTATGGGCTAGTGTGGGGGCTGCTTGGGATGACGGTTCCACTGCTACAGTAAGGCAGCGAGGCTTCACGAACCCTTGGGGTTCGGCTGGTCCAGGAGGTCCTGGTTTGCCTCTACGGCCATATCCGGTTGGCTGCTTCCTTCTGATGGTGGAGGTTGTTCCCTCCCACGTGTTGTTGTTTCGGAAACCCCTGCCGAAGTCCTTCTTTTCTATCATACCGGCCTTACCTAGTGTGTCATGGTGAGATGGTGGAGGCGGCTGCAAGATAGTGGTGGCGTGCGTTGGTGGGAGTCGAGCATGGTGGACCAATTTGAAGCATCCGAGAGTGTTTTTTAGGGGTCGGTAGAAATCCTTATCATCTTAACACCGACACGGTGACACCTGCGGGTGCCATCGTCCTTCCTGAAGGGCGTCGGATGTACCTCTTTCCCACCTCCCGACGCATACTGGGGAAACCCTAGGCCTAGTCCGGGAAGCAGTGTCGCCATCGTCGCCTTCCTTCTTGTTGGAGATATGCCCAAGAGGCAATAATAAAATGGTTATTAGTATATCCTTGTGTTTATGATAAATGTTTGCATAACATGTTATAATTGTATTAACCAGAAACATTAATACTTGTGTGTTTTGTAAACATAAAAGATTCCCTAGTAAGCCTCTTATTAAACTAGCTTGTTGATTAATAGATGATCATGGTTTCCTGATCATGGATATTAGATGTTATTAATAACAAGATCATGTCATTAGGAGAATGATATGATGGACACATTCCTATAGTAATCATAGCGTAAGTGTAAGGGTTCGTAGCATGGAAAACAAAAAATTCTACCGCATGAACACACACAAGCCAATATTTATATACTAGATTGTAGCAAAGAGTCGATAGAGTACTCACCGTCGAAGATTCCAAAGCGGTTAACGAGAGAAGATTATCGTGGGTGATGTAGTCGTTCACTTGCCGATCTCAAGATCTCGTAGACGATCCTTCCGGTGCCGCATTCCAGCAGAGCTTACGCAGTCGGTCACACATCTGGTACTCGATGAAGACCTTCCTCTCCCTTGTTCCAGCAGGCAGCGGAGGTTGTAGATCTCTCCTCTCGATTCCGGATGCACGACGGCGTGATTTCGGAGTTTAGAGGGGAAATCCCGTAGGGCTTCACCTAAGATGGAGCGGGTATGGTGGAGTAGAAGAGGGCCTCAATAATCTAGGGTTTAGAGGGCTTCGAGGGGGTGGTGTAGCCGGCGGCTAGCGTCTAGTGTTTATCCCTCAATACGGCGGCAAGAGGAGATCCCCTAGGTGGCGGCGGTTTAGAGAGGGGAAACCAAGATAGGGTTTATTGTGAGGGGTAGGGGTGCCCTACCCCTTCTTTTATAGATGGGGAGGCGCCAAGGGGGAGGGAATCCTCCCCCAACACCACTTCATGTGGCCGGAGACAACGAGAGAGGGGATTCCTCCCTTAGGTAGGAACCCTTCCCTCCCTCCACTTTGAAACCATTGTCCCAGTTTGACTTTTTCAAACTGCCTTTTTTTTCAAACTAGAGTTTGATTCCTCTCTTCCAAGTGTCCAGCCAAGTGACCTAGGACATGATGAAACCATTCCAATTTGTCATGAAACATCCATGTACCCTTCCCCTTCCGGATTGGTGGACCTTCTAGACCCTTCTAGAACATTCTAGTGAAAACACCGAAACCATTCCCGAACTCCGGATTTGGACTTTCCTTATATGAATCTTATTCTCCGAACCATTCTGGATCTCCCCGTGATATCCCGGATCCCATCCGAGACTCCAACAACATTCGGTCTCTTTACTCACTTTCCATATCTACTAATGACCCTTTGTCTCGCGATACTTTACTTATCCGAGGTTTGATCGTCGGTATCTTTGCATACCCAGTTCAACCTCGTTACCGATAAGTACTCTTTACTATTTACTGTGATATGTGATCCCTTGTGAGCGAGTCACATGATTGCAAGCTAATTGGATGACATTCCACTATGAGGTCCCAAAGTTCAACACATACTTTCCGAATACTAATGCCACCTTTATAGCCACCCATCCGGTGATGGTGATTAACATGATCTCATGGTCGAAGGATTTAGGTTACTATGTATCTGAAAGCTTATAGCAAACGAACTATTGAAATGACTTGATCTTTATGCTACGCTTAACTATAGGAGTATGTCCATCACATCATTCTCCTAATGATATGATCTTGTTGTCAATAACATCTCAATGTTCATGATCAGGAAACCATGATCATCTATTAACCAACAAGCTAGTATTATAAAGAGGATGTACTAGGGACTCTAACAAGTTTACAAATCACACAAGTATTAAGGTTTCCGGTTAATACAACAATAGCATGAATGTAAACATTTATCATAAACACAAAGATATAATAATAACTATTTTTATTATGGCCTCTTGGGCATATCTCCAACAGTAAGATCAAGTCATATAGAGTTAGTTTGCTACAATCTTTCAAATACGTAGTAACTTAATCCTTCGATCATGAGATCATGTTAATCACCATCACCGGATGAATGCTTTGATGACATCAAACACTAGTTCCTTATCTGGGTGGTTATAAAGGTGGCATTAGGTATTCTGAAAGTATGTGTTGAGGCACATGGATCAAGAGTGGGATTTGTCCATCCATATGACAAATAGATATACTCTGGGCCCTCTCAGTGGATTGTAATCCAGTTGGCTTGCAAGCATGTGACTAGGTCACAAGGTATCACATATCACAAAACAAGTAAATAGTACTTGTCGGTAACGAGGTTGAACTATGTATTGGAGATACCGGCGATCAAACCTCGGATAAGTAAAGTATCGCGAGACAAAGGGAAATTGGTATCGTATGTAAATGGTTCATTCGATCACGAAGTAATCATAGAAATATATGGGAGCCATATGAATTTCCAGATTCCTATATTGGTTATTGATCGGAGAAGTGTCTCGATCATGTCTACATAATTCATGAACCGTAGGGAGACACACTTAAGGATTCGATGTTGTTTAGTAGATATGGAAATGATTTGGAGACCGAATGTTGTTTGGAGTCTTGGATTGGATCCAAGACATCACGAGGAGATCCAAAATGGTCCAGAGAATAAGATTCATATAAGTAAAGTCAGATTCCGGGGTTCAGAAATGTTTTCGATGTTTTTCACCGAAATCTTCTAGAAGGTTCTAGACGGTCCACCACCCCGGAGGGGGGGGGGTACATGAATGTGCCATGCCAATGTGGAATGGTTGCATCATACCCTAGGTCACTTGGCTGGGTAATGGGAAGAGAAATAATCAAACTCTAGTTTGAATAGTCAAACTCCAATTTGAAAAGTCATATCCCAACATTGAAAGTCAAAGTCCAAGTGGAGGGAGGAGAGGAAACCTACAAGGGGGAGGTTTCCCTCTCCCTCCTTGCCGCCGGACATCCAAGAGGAGTTGGGGGAGGACTCCCCTACCCTAGCCTCCTCTCTCACCCATAAAAGGAGGGGGTGACGTGCCCCCTTGGCCCTCACCCCAAACCCTAGGCCGCCGCCTGCTCCCAAGGCGCCGACGCCCTATCCTCCTCTAAACCGCCGCTGCTGATATGTCGTAAACGTATCTATAATTTTTGATGTTCCATGCTTTTTTAGTGTCAACTTTGCTTTGATTTGTCTACACTTTGAGGTATTTTTATACATTTTCTGGGACTAACCTATTAACAAGATGCCGCAGTGCCAGTTGCATGTTTTCTGCTGTTTTTGGTTTCAGAAAATCTAGTAAGGAAATATTCTCGGAATTGGACGGGACAAAAGCCAAAGTTAATATTTCACCGAGGAGAACACGGAGTCCAAAGGAGAGACGGAGGGGAGCCATAGGGCGGCCCCACCCCCTCAGGCGCGGTCCCACCCTAGGCCACGCCAGGGCAGGGTGTGGGCCCCCTGGCCGCCCTCCTGCCTTGCCTCTTCACATATAAAAGCCCACCGATGCCAAAACCCTAAGTACCCGATAATATCTCCACGAAATAGTCCATAGCCGCCACCACCATTGTCCCTAGATCGGGGGGGGGGGGGGTCTGAAGCTCTTCCCAGCACCTTGCCGGAGGGGAGAGATCATCCCGGAGGTCTTCTTCATCACCATGCCAGCCTCCGGTATGATGCGTGAGTATTTCACCCTTAGACTATGGGTCCATACAGTAGCTAGATGGTTGTTTCTCCTCCTTTGTGCTATCATGTTTAGATCTTGTGAGCTCCGTTCATGATCAAGATCATCTATTTTTAATCATACATGTTGTGTTTGCGGGGATCTGATGGATATTGAGATACTATGTCAGATTGATTATTGATTCTATCATGTCTTATTGATTATTGATTCTATCATGTCTGTGTTGTTTGAGATCTTGCATGCTCTCCGTTTCTAGTAGCTATCTTGGCCAAGTAGATGCTAGTAACTCCAATAGGGAGTATTTATGATTGATAGTGGGTTCATGCCTCTATTGAATCTGGGGAAGTGACAGAAATCTCTAAGGTTGTAGATGTGTTGTTGCTACTAGGGAGAAAACAAAAATCTTTTGTTCATGGAACAATTGTATTGTTTACTTTACACACATTGCTTAATGCAATTATCTGTTGCTTGCAACTTAATACTGGAGGGGGTTCGGATGATAACCTGAAGGTGGATTATTAGTCATAGATGCAGTTGGATGGCGGTCTATGTATATTGTTGTAATGCCCAATCAAATCTCATAGGAATCATGATTGTCTAGTATTTGCATTGTTATGACTTGCTCAGATCCTGTCAATTGCCCCACTGTAATTTGTTCACCCAGCATATTATGTTATTTATCTTAAGGAGAACACCTCTAGTGAACTATGGACCCCGGTCCAATCTTTACCATTGTTACATCATCTACTGTTACACTTTACTTTCTGTAAGCAATCATTATCTTCCACACTATATGTTTAATCCTTTGTTTTCAGCAAACCAGTGAGATTCACAACCTCACTGTAAGTTGGGGCAAAGTCTTGAGTTTGTGTTGTGCTGGATTCAAGTTGCTAGCAACACCTTGGAGTTGTTTCCTTGCTCCTACTGGTTCGATAACCTTGGTTTCATAACTGAGGGAAAACTTGCCACCGTGCTCATCATACATTCCTCTTGGGGTCTCCCAACGAAGCTCTACAACTGTGCCGCGTCAAGATATTTTCTGGCACTGTTGCCAGCGATTTTAAGGACAACTTCACAAGGGGAGTCCTTCACAACCATTCTCTCTATGGAAGAAGGAATTGCTGAAACTAGAAGCTCATTAGATGAAAAAGAGGAGGATAGTGATGAACAAAGGGAGGAAGAATGGATTAGCTACCCATGCCTACCTTCTAATGAGAGTAACTCTTTACCTATTATATTATTTGATTGTCCCCCATGCTTACCAAAGGAGGATGAATGTGATGTTCATGTGGATTCTTTTGAAATATCTACTATGGGTAAAACTTGTGATGATAATTATGCACCTGTTATCTATGATAATCCTATATTTGTGCCTAACTTCGAAATGCATGGTACTAAATAGTTTTGCGTAGAAAATGTTTATGATAAAGCTCTAGATGATGGTCCTGTATTGAATGATTAGTCACCTTGTTATAAAATTGTTAAAAGTGGGTTTGGAAGTTTTAATCCCACTATTTTTGAGCTTGATAGAAATTATGTGTTTGTAGATCATGAAAAGCATGCTTTATGTGATAGTTATATTGTTGAGTTTATTCATGAGGCTACTGAAAATTATTATGAGAGAGGAAAATATGGTTGTAGAAGTTTCCATGGTACTAAAACAACTCTCTATGTGCTAAAAGTTTTGAAGTTACTCTTGTTTTATCTTCCTATGCCTGTCACTTTTTTCTTTGTGAATTTATTTGCATACAAGATTCCTATGCATAGTAAGTGGGTTAGACTTAAATGTGTTTTGTATTTGCTTCTTGATGCTCACTTTTACTTCAATTCATATTTCTTATGTGAGCATGTTCTCAAACTATCATGCCTAACTTAAAGGAGTTAAAGAAAAGTATTTCTTGGGACATAACCCAATAGTTTTATTAAGTATTGGAAATTGTCACTTCTATAATAACCTCTCCTTATCCTTTTTGTTTGATTTTTGTGCCAAGAATAACCTCTAATGAGAGAGATAAGTAAGATTTGGGGAAGTTGCTGTCCCGAAACAGATTTGTGTGCTTCACTGTAAAAATTCGTGCAAAATCTCTGTATGTCGGATTGAGCTGTAATTTTCTGAGTAAATCCCCCATGTTGTTATATCACTTGTGTTAGTTCAACACTTTTCTATTTGATAAACATAAGGTCTTCCAAAAAAAATCAGTTTTTACCTGCTGGTCTGTTTTGACAGATTTCTGCTATTATTTGCATTTGTCTCTTTATTGATTTCTTTTTGGGTTCTCTTTGGTAAATTGAGGTTTTTGAAGGAATTGCTATAGTATCTTGTGTTTTTAATGAAAGTTTTGCTGTTTTTAAACTAAACTGAAAGGTTTATTCTTTTGAATGCACTAATATTGCTAATGAAGATTGTGTGAAGTTTTGTATGAAGGAAATTTTCAAGTGTCGGGGAAGAATGATGTAATGAGATGAAGAATGGACAAAAGCTAAAGGTTGGGAATGTCACCCCGTGTCATCCCAAGAAATATTCAAGAGGTACAAGCGTCAAAGCTTGGGGATGCCCAAGGCATCCCCTTCTTCATCAATAAAAATCTCAGGTCTCTTTCTAGACACTTCGCTTTTATTGTTTCATGCACTGTGGTGTTGTTCTTGGAGCGTCTTAGTTTTTGTTTTTGGTTTCCATTTTCTTAGTTTTCTTAAATAAAGTAGTTGGACTCCCGCTTTCACTGTGATGTTTCAAATAAGTTGATTGGTGTTGTAAAGGAGTAGAAAGTTTCATGCTTATAGTGGTACAAAAGGGAGCTTGTTTTGACTGTGGCCTAGACTTTATCATGTCATGCTAGATGTTATTTTGACCTTATGCTTAGTGATTATTACTGTAGCATGACTTGTTCTAAACAATTGAGATTGCTTAATGTGCCTTGCAAGAATCATGCATTGTTTTAGCATACAAAAGCATAGTATTGTGATATTATCCTTTGATGCTTTGTTTGGGTTGACCTGGCACATGCTCACACCATGTTATGACTATGAACCATTCACCTTAGCCTCTATGATCATTTAGTTTTTGACTTATGGTAGCACTTTATGCTTTGAATGGTAATATTTTGTCGCTCTTCATGATTATGACCATTATTGCTCTCTTAGTTGGTCTCGCCGGTATGCTTGCCGGTGGAGGGTGCGGTGATGCCTGACTTGGAGAAGGAGAGAAAAAACTAGAGAGAGATATCAGCGAGGGGAATTTGGATTTCTATTCTAGAGTTCAGACATGCTTTCTCCGTTACAACTCATTGCATATATTAGCACCATTCACGCACTTCAATCCTCGGGTCCACACACACAGCTGATACCTCTGTACAAACTACTCACGTGTTACACACACTCACGTCACAGGAATATGCTGCCTTCCATTACATGTCTATGTATCGCTACGGTGCGTTGTCTTGGTGTGTGACACTGCCCCTGGAGAAGCACTCACTTGTCCCCAAGCGAGGACAGAAGGAAAATTGCCTTTAGAACATCCCAGTCTTCCCAGGTAGCTGCATCTGCTGGGATATTGGTCCATTTGATCAGTACCTGCACAACTAAGGAATTAACTTTCTTCATCAGCCTGCGATCCAGTATGGCTTCAGGTTCAGTGTTGCTAGTATCCAGCAATGGCATCTTAGGCAAGTCAATAAACAAAGGCGTATAATCTGGCCGGTATTCCTTCAGTTGCGAAACATGAAAGACGTTGTGCACTTGACTGTTAACTGGAAGCTCCGGGTGGTAAGCCACCTTTCCAATATGTTCAATCATAGGATAGGGCCCAAAGAATTTGTAAGCAAGTTTTGGGAAAGGATGGTTTATCACTGACTGCTGAGCATAAGGTTGCAGTCGGACAAGAACTGTTTCACCAACATGAAACTCTCTTTCAGTTCTATGTTGGTCAGCATGTATTTTCATGCGTGCTTGCGCTGCTTCCAGGTTTCGCTTGAAAAATACCAATTGGGTTGCTCGCTCTGCTAGTACACTAGCTACAGGAGAAGAATTTCTGACTCCAGCTCGGGAATGGCACCAAAATTTGGATCATGTCCATACAAGGCCTGGAATGGGGAACAACCAATGGATGTATGGAAGCAGGAGTTATACCAGAACTCAGCAAGTGGTAAGAAATGTCGCCATTGCCACGGAGCATCTTGGACAGGGAAACAGAGGAACATTTCCAAGCATTGATTGACGCGCTCACTTTGTCCGTCCGTCTGTGGGTGGTATGCCGTGGTGAATTTCAGCTTGGTTCCCAATTGCTAAAATAGACGCTTCCAAAATGAGCTAGTGAAGATGCGGTCTCGGTCAGAGATGATTGTCCGTGGCATGCCATGTAGTTTGACAACGAAATCGACAAAGACATGAGCCACAGATGGAGCCGTGAATGGATGACGGAGTGGAATAAAGTGTGCGAACTTTGTGAAGCGATCCACCACCACCAAGATTGCATTGGAACCTTCAGATAAAGGCAGTCCCTCAAAAAAGTCCATCGTAATGTCCCTCCATGGGCCTATAGGAGGAGGTAAAGGCTGCAGAAGACCACCTGGAGGAGAATTGTTGTGTTTCGCATGCTGACAAACGTCACACTGCTGACTTGAGATTTGAGACCAGTCTAGGCAAAGAGCTGCTTGAGTCGTTGATATGTAGCATGGGAACCAGAGTGACCGCCGACAACACTTGAGTGGAAAGCAGTGATCAATTTGGTTTGTAAGGCGGAATTCGATCCAATCCAGACTCGACCTTGTAGACGGATGATTCCATCCAGCAGTGCATATCCATGTTGGTCAGGACTAGTGAGAGCTAATTCTGTGAGACGGTGTTGAGCCTCAACATCAGTGACATAGGAATTGAGGACTTCTTGGAGCTAGGTTGGTTGTATTTTAGAGCAAACCTGAATCGACATCAAGTGACTGAATCGGGAAAGTGCATCTATAGCAAGATTTTTAGCGCCTTTCTTGTATGCGATTTTAAACTGCAAGCCCATTAATCGTGCCATTGCTTTCCGTTGTAATGGAGATTGCAAAGTCTGATCTTCTAAGTAACATAAGCTATGATGATCCATCTTAATCATAAATTTAGCACGTTGCAGATACGGACGCCAACGTTCAATTGCGAGTATAAGAGCAAGAAATTCCTTGTCATAAATCGACAAAGAGAGGTGTTGCTTGCTTAGAGGTTTACTCAGGAAAGCGATGGGATGTTGGTCCTGCATCAAGAAAGCACCAATTCCCAGGTCACAAGCATTCGTCTCCACGACAAATTGCTTCTGAAAATCTGGAAGGCGAAGAACAGGGGTTGAAATCATGGCTTGCTTCAGAGCTTCAAAGGTTGTAGTTGCTTGCTCCGACCATTCGAACCCTTTATTTTTCAGAAGGTTTGTCGGCGGCTTCACAATTATGCCATAGTTGCGCACAAATTTGCGGTAGTAGCCGGTGAGACCAAGAAAACCACGCAATTCAGTCACTGTAGTCGGCTGAGGCCAGTCCACCATAGCTTGTGTCTTACTAGGATCTGTTGCTACGCCGTCAGCTGAAATTATGTGGCCAAGGTATTCCAGACTATCGCAAGCGAAGGAACACTTGCTTGCCTTGACAAAATAATTGTGCCTAGCAAAGTATGTCGTCCATAAAAACCAGCATAGACCGTCGCAAACACGGTTCCATCACCACATTCATCACACACTGGAAGGTTTCCGGCGCATTGCAGAGGCCGAAAGGCATGATCTTAAACTTATAATGTCCTTGATGAGTTTTAAATGCATTTTTTGCCTCATCTTTAGTATGCATCCATATTTGATGATACCCAGCGCGAAGATCGATCTTGGAGAACACTTTTGCTCCCGCCAACTCATCAAGTAGCTCATCAATAACAGGCATAGGAAACACATTCTTCACTGTGAGCTCATTTAGGCGCCGATAGTCAATGCAAAAGCGCCATGAGCCGTCCTTTTTTGAGAACCAGCAGCACGGGCGAGGCAAAAGGAGACATGCTTGGCGTGATTATCCCGGCTTATAGCATTTGGCATACTTGTTTCTCAATCTCTGTCTTGTATTCTAGAGAGTAGCGATATGGCCGAGCATTGAATGGTGCATAATCAGGTTTCAAAGTAATGGCGTGGTCGTATGGGCGAGAAGGTGGCAATGATATTGGCTCTATGAATACATCAGCGAAACTTGAGAGCTTGGCTTGCACTTCCGGTGGTGTTGATGGTACGTCAATGGGTAAATCTGGATGTACCACAGCCAGGGCCCACACTTCATTCCCCTTTGACCATTTGACAAGTTGTTCAACTGGTAATTCACGCAAGGATACTGAATCAGTTGACTGTACTCCTTGTAACGTGACACGCTTGACCATATTGGTGATTCTAATTGTTTTCTGCACCCAATCTCCTTTCATTGGTCCGTGCTTTGAGAGCCAATCGACACCAAGAATGGCTTCATAGGCACCGAGTGGAAGTACTCGCATAGGTGTGTGGAATGTTTCTCCTTGAATCCACCAAGTCAAGTTTGGTACCCACTGATCACAATGAATTTCTTTATTGTTTGCTAATGTGACCGATACTGGATTTGTTTTCTGAACATGGCACTTTAGTCGATCCACCATAGATGCATTTAGAAAGCTGCCTGTACTTCCCGAGTCGATGAGGATGAGTAGGATCTGATTTCCAACCATGGCACGCAGACGAATGGTGCCCCTGAGCCAGTTCCTGCAAGCGCATGAATAGATAGGCTCAACTTTTGTGCTTCAGCTAGATCTTGCATTTCTATCATGTTCAAAACTTCTTCCGATAGTTGTTTAGGAGTATCTTCAGTAGAGAGTACATGTAATTCAACTGCCGACTTCTTAGTACATTGATGAGCAGGGTCATATTTCTCCCCACATTTGAAACACATGCCATTTGCTCGCCTGTAATCACGCAACTGTCTGTCCTTCCAGAAATCCCCAGTGCCAAGTTTTAGAGCCGGGCGAGCAGCGTCTAGTCGAGGTGCATTCAGATCAAGGCGAGGCTGATGTTGTTTTCTCTGTGCCCATGGTTTTGCTTCAGCAAGGACTTCCAGTTGAACAAGAGCAAGCAGAATATCCCTATCAACAGTTTCAGGGACCTGTGATTCAATCACAGCCCGAATTTCACTTTTCAAACCTCTAATGAACTGAGACACATAAAACTGCTCATCATAATTGGGATTTTGAATTGCAATTTGGTTGGACAATTCCTCAAACTGAGCCTAATACTCCTCTACATTACCACGTTGTTTCAAGGATAATAACCGTTTCATAAATTTTCTATGGTCATCTGCCCCGAATTTCTCTTCGAACGCAGCCATCAACATGGGCCAGGAATTTACCTCATGACGCAAACGGTATGCTTTGATCCAGAGAGCGGCATTACCATCCATATGCAAGGTACAAGAAATCAACCAGAGTGAGGGATTAACATTGAATAACCTGAAATAGTCAAGGCATTTATCCTTCCAAATCTGTGGCTGATCTTCATCAAACTGTGGGAAGACATCTTGAGATGGTGTTTGTGTGTATGCTCAATGCCTTGTACTTGTCTAACGCCACCTACGCCACCCTGTCTACCGCCACCCAGAATTCCACCGCCTCCTTGTCCTCCTGCTCCCTCCACAGTTTTGCGTGGTGAACCATGGTCACCTGTGCTGGTCGCTTGAGTCACGGAAGATGCGCCTGGGGCGTTGCCGGTCCAGGTGACATGAGTAGGCCGTAGAGTGCCCCTTCCCGTGACCACACAAACAAGGTCGACGTCATCTTCTTCTGGTGAAGGGGCTCTCACGCGCAGACGCTCCATGGCTTGCGAGGCAGCCTCGAGATGGTGGTCGAGCGCCACGAACTGCCGCGCCGCGCTGTCGTGCATCTTGGCGCCGTCCTGCATGGCCATGGAGATGAGGTCGAGCTGCGCGACGAGTTGCTACTGGGTGGTGTCAATGCAGGCCACTCTGCCGTGCAGCAGGTCGAGGCTAGCGCGGAGCTCGGTGAGGGAGGCCTCCGTGGTCGCTGTCGCTCCCCCCTTCGCGTCGAGGACGAGCTTTGTCTGTGGTGACGGTTTGGAAGGCACATGGTGATTCCTCGTCGGTATCGAGAAAACTGGTCCCCAGATTTAGAGATCGGGATAGATCAAGGAAATCGATCCCCCAATCGCGTACCGTATCCCAGGATTTTACAGCTCAAGATCTGGACGAATTGGGAATCACAGTGAACCTTAGCCCAGTGGATCGAACCAAATATGATACCAAGTGTAACACACCTCGCCGGTATGATTGCTGGCGGAGGGTGCGGTGATGCCTGACTTGGAGAAGAAGAGGAAAAAGGAGAGAGAGAGATATGCGAGGAAAATTTGGATTTCTATTCCATAGTTCAGACATGCTTTCTCTGTTACAACTCGATGCATATATTAGCACCATTCACGCACGGCAATCCTAGGGTCCACACACACAGCTGATACCTCTGTACAAACTACTCACACATTACACACACTCGCGTCACGGGAATACGCTAACTTCCATGACACATCTAGGTATCGCTACGGTGCGTCATCTTGGTGTGTGACACGCTCCCAGTCTTTTGCTAGCCTCCACTTGTATTGAGTAATCTCTACTCATACATCCAACTCCCAAGAAACCAAGTTATTCCAAAGAGTCCACCATAAATTCTTATGCATGGTGTGTTACACCATTCCAAGTATATTCTTGTCTTATCTATCTTCCATATTAAACTTGTTATGTGAAAATTAGTGATTAAAGCTCTCACAAACTTGATGACACATTTAATTTTTCTTGCCTCTAATAAACTTGAACCATTATGTCATCTATGTTGTATATGCTTGCACTTATAAGTTGGGAATTAGCAGAATCGTGCTATCACGGGAAACGCTTTCAACACCTGTAAATATCTACCCAGTTGATATCATGTTTTTTTGTTTATGGATGTCGGCGGTGTGAAATAAAAGGGCAGCTTATAAGTCCATGGAGTTATGTATGTGTGTTAGAGAAACGCCTAGGCCGCTAGCCTAAGCCATGCCTAATCATGGTGGAAACTTGCAGCATAACCATAGTAAGCATCTATGAAGCATTCTTCTTATAAAAAAGAGAGATAGAAAAAAAGAGAAGAGAAAAAAAGAGGAAAGAAGAGAAAAACAGCACCATTTTCCTATGGTAAATAAGAAGATTGTTGAGATGCTCATTGTCTGTTGCTTTATCATTTTGATATGGGATAGCTCCTTTGTCATGGGGCAAGGGGTACCCCATTGGCGGTTCTCTATGATACACATATACTTACAATGACAAGAACTTACCGGTAACTAAAGTTGAGCAGCATGAGGAACGACCCTCGTACTCAAGGGACATGAGATTGCCAACTTATACTTTGTCAAGCATATACTCCATACTTTGTTCACTTTAACCTTAATCACTTCAAGATGCTTATGATAGGGGCAATGAGAGCTGAAAGCTAACAAGTACCATAATTTTTGGAAGCTCTTTATGAAACTTGAAATCCCTGTTTCCCTTTATGAAGGGCATTTCTTCTTACTTTTATATTGAGTCTCCACCTACTTTCTTTATGCACCAATTAAAAGAGCATAGTTTTTATTATTAGTTTTATGTGCATTGTCCCAAAACTTATTGATTGATTCATAATGTTTATATTGCTTGTTCTTGAACTATTTGTATCTAGTCACCCTTATGAACTTTGAAGGTGTCCTATGCATTTATGTTTTTCTAGGGACAAGCTGAATGCCACTATGCTATGTTTTCTATATGTGAAACAAACAAACGTCTTTCAATGCATTTTTATTCATGATCTTTGTTTGTATCCTTTCATGTTGCAACATAGTTGTTATGTCTTATTGTTAGAACTTCATCTTTCATGCTTATGTTTAGAGTACTTTGATCCCAGCTTTCAGTGCTTGCAAATGGTTTGATCAAGATTGTGATGGTGCATGTCACCTGAAAAATTATTCTTTTTATCACTTACCTACTCAAGGATGAGCAGGAGATAAGCTTGGGGATGCTTGATACGTCATAAACGTATCTATAATTTTTGATGTTCCATGTTTGTTTAGTATCAACTTTGATTTGGTTTGTCTACACTTTCAGGTATTTTTATATATTTTCTAGGACTAACCTATTAACAAGATGTCGAAGTGCCAGCTGCCTATTTTCTCCTGTTTTTGGTTTCAGAAAAGCTAGTAAGGAAATATTCTCAGAATTGGATGGGTCAAAAGCCAAAGTCAATATTTCACCGAGGAGAACACGGAGTCGAGAGGAGAAACGGAGGGGAGCCACAGGCCGGCCGCACCCCCAGGTGCGGGCCCACCCTAGGTCGCGCCAAGGCAGGGTGTGGCCCCCTGGCCGCCCTCCTTCCTCGCCTCTTCGCCTATAAAAGGCCCCCGGTGCCAAAACCCTTAGTACCCGATCAGATCTCCATGAAACAGTCTGTAGCTGCCGCCACCATCATCCCTAGATCGGGGGGATCTGAAGCTCTTCCCGGCACCCTGCCGGAGGGGAGAGATCATGCTGGAGGCCTTCTTCATCACCATGCCAGCCTCCGGTATGATGCGTGAGTAGTTCACCCTTGGACTATGGGTCCATACAGTAGCTAGATGGTTATTTCTTGATGTCTACGCACTTCTATTCTTGTAGACAATTGTTGGGCCTCCAATTGCAGAGGTTTGTAGAACATCATCAAGTTTCCCTTAAGTGGATCACCCAAGGTATATCGAACTTAGGGAGGAAGTGTTCAAAGGTATCCCTCTCAAGAAACCCTGCAATCAAGATACAAGAAGTCTCTTGTGTCCCCAACATACCCAATACACTTGTCAGGTGTATAGGTGCAATAGTTCAGCAAAGAGATAGTGAAATACAAGTGATATGGATGCTTATAAGTGGTAATGGTGCCAGAAAGAAGCTTCTGACGGGGAGGAAAAGACTAAAGGAAAAAATATGGAAGCAAGCTAACATGCAACAGATCTAGTTGTGAACGGTGTTTCAATGTTTGGAAACAAGGCATAGGGATCATACTTTCACTAGTGAACACTCTCTCATATAAATATACTCTCTTCATGATACTATTGTTAACTACTCTCCGGTTGGACACCCTAATCCATGGTAGGGCTATAACAACACACCTTAAAGTCAGCCTTTCCCAATCTAGATAACCCCACACTGTCACCTTGAGCGCTAGATGGTTCCAACAAACACCACAATTTCATAGAGACATCCAACTCCAAATATACTCATGATAAATATATATGTAATCTAGCCTAAGTGCCACACACGGTGTGCACGCTGTCACTTTCACACACATGGGGAAAAGCATAGATCTATTAAAGCACGATGAGTATTTATGTAGACTCTAGCCTAAGTGCCACCACGGTATGCACGCTGTCACTTTCATACACCTGGGGAGAGCAGAGATCTATTAAAGAACTTAAGTAGCAGAGTAGATCTACTTGATTACAAAACTCATGACCACAACAAGATCATGCATAGATAGGTGAACACATAGCTACCGGTAGAGCCCTTAGCCTCAAGGAAGAACTGCTCCATCCTTATCATGGGAATCAACAACGGTGATGGAGATGGTGATGGAGATCTATGGAGATGGTGATGGAGATCAAAGGACATGGCTCCAGGGGCACTTCCCCGTCCAGACAGGGTGCCGGAACAGAGACTTCTGTCCCCTGAATCTCCCCTTCGGTGGCGGCTGCGCTATAGAGGTTTTTGTGGCTTTCTCCCAGATTATTAAGGGTTTCTGAGTCGGGGGCTTCTTATAGGCGAAGAGGTAGGCCGAGGGGGTGCTTGAGGCGGCTGCACCCTCCCAGGCATGGGCCAGGCCAGGCCACGCGGCCAGGGGGTGTGGGCCCCTCGAGACCCTCCTCTGTCTCGTCTTTTGGCTCCGTGTTCCCCACGGTAAAATATTGACTTTGGCTTTTATCCCGTCCAATTCCGAGAATATTCATTTTCTGCCTTTTCTGGAACCAAAAACAGAAGAAAACAGACAACTGGCACTATGGCATCTTGTTAATAGGTTAGTCCCAGAAAACATATAAAAATACCTCAAAGAGAAGACAAAGCAAAGCAAAGTGGATACTAAACAAGCATGGAACATCAAAAATTGTAGATACGTTTTCAACGTATCAAGCATCCTCAAGCTTAACTCCTGCTCATCCTCGAGTAGGTAAGTGATAAAAAAGAATATTTTTTTGAGGTGAAATGCACCGTCACAATCAAGATCAACCAAATTGCAAGCATTGAAAGTTGGGATCAAAGTACTCTAAACATGAGCATGAAAGATGTAGTTCTAACAATAAAACATAGTAACTATCTTTCCACATGAAAAGGATACAACCAAATATTCATGAATAACAATGCATTGAAAGGCGTTTGTTTGTTTGTTTCACATAAATAAAACATAGCATAGTGACATTCAGCTTGTCCCTCATGGAGTAGCAAAACATAAATGCATATGACACCTTCAAAGTTCATAAGTGTGACTAGATACAAATAATTCAAGAACAAGCAATATCAACAATATGAATCAATCAATAAGTTTTGGGACAATGCACACAGAACTAAATAACTATGGTCTCTTAATTGATGCATAAAGATAGAAGGTGGAGACTCAATATAAAAGTGGAAGAAAGGCCCTTCAAAGGGAAGCAGGTATTTCAAGTCTCATAAAGAGCTTCCAAAAATTATGGTACTTGCTAGCTTTCAGCTCTCATTGCCCCTATCATAAGAATCTTGAAGTGATTAAGGTTAAAGTGAACAAAATATGGAGTATATGCTTGACAAAGTATAAGTTGGCAATCTCATGTCCCTTGAGTACGACGGCCGCTCCTGATGCTACTCAACTTTAGTTATCGGTAAGTTCTTGTCATAGTAAGTATATGTGTATCATAGAGAACCGCCAACGGGGCACCCCTTGCCCCATGACACAGGAGCTATCCCATATCAAAATGACAAGGCAAGCAGACAATGAGCATCTAAGCAATCTTCTTATTTACCATGGGAAAATGGTGATTTTTTCTCTTTTTCCTCTTTTCTCATCTCTTTTTTTCTTTTTTTCTCAATCTCTATCTCTTTTTATAAGAAGAATGCTTCATAGATTGGTCACTACGGTGATGCTGCAAGTTTCCACCATGATTAGGCATGGCTTAGGCTAGCGGCTGATGACCCACAAGTATAGGGGGTGTATCGTAGTAGTTTCGATATATAGGAGTGTCGATCCCAACGAGGAGCAGAAGGTGTTGACTAGTGGTATGGAGCAGGAAATCTCTGTAAAGACTTAGCAAGCGGATTTTTAGGGGTTTTCTGATAAAGCAAAGAAATACAGTGCAAGTAAATGAAACAGCAAACAGTTGTAGCAAGTGGCCCAATCCTTTCTTAGCAAAGGACAAGCCGGTATAAATGCTTATGAGGACCCAACGTTCTCGAGGACACATGGGAATTCTGTCAAGTGCTTTCGCTTCAAATAGCTGAGTAGTCTTCTTTGGTTTTATAAGTGTTGTGTGGGTGAACCTGTGCTAATGTACCGACCTTACTTGGACTAATACATACTTGTGATTAAACCCCCTGCAAGCATCCGCAACTACAGGAAAGCAATTAAGCTATAAACCTAACCACAGCCTTAAACTCTAAGATCCTACGCTCCCTTGTGCAATGGTTTCCTAACGGGGGTTCAGGTTTCTGTCACTCCGGCAACTCCACAATTAGTAGCCAAATACACAATGCATTCCCCTAGGCCCATAATTGGTGAAGTGTCATGTAGTCTATGTTCACATGACACCACTAGAAGAATATCACCACAACTTAAATACTAAACCATTGAATAATATCTCAACACAAATCCACTACTAACAACATGACTTCTCCCATGTCCTCAAGAACAAGACGAACTACTCACGAGACATCATATGGATCAAGATCAAAGATGATATGGTGATGGATAACAATCTGAACATAAACAATAATCCAATGGTTCCACTCACAAGCATCAACTACAATAGTAATCAACACCAAGAAAGTTTCCCCTAAGAACTATGCAAGATTCAACACAATTGTTACAACGGGATGGAGTGATGATGATGGTGCTGGTTGATGTCTACGCACTTCTATTCTTGTAGACAGTTGTTGGGCCTCCAAGTGCAGAGGTTTATAGAACAGAAGCAAGTTTCCCTTAAGTGGATTACCCAAGGTTTATCGAACTCAGGGAGGAAGTTGTCAAAGGTATTCCCTCTCAAGCAATCCTGCAATCAAGATACAAGAAGTCTCTTGTGTCCCCAACACACCCAATACACTTGTCAGGTGTATAGGTGCACTAGTTCGGCGAAGAGATAGTGAAATACAAGTGGTAACGGTGCCAGAAAATAGCTCCTGACTTGTTGTTGACGTGGGGTAACGGTGCCAGAAAAGAGCTGATGGCGTGGAGGAAAGGCAAAAGCCCAAAACCTCCCCGGCAAACGGAGCAAAGATGGAAGCAAGCAAACATGTAACAGATCTAGCAGCAAACGATGTTTCAATGTGTAGAAACAAGGCCTAGGGATCATACTTTCACTAGTGAACACTCTCTCATATAAATATCCTCTCTTCATGATAACTACTCTCCGGTTGGACACTCTAATCATCGGTAGGGCTATAACAGCACTCCTCAAAGTCCGCCTTCCCCAATCTAGATAACCCCACACTGTCACCTTGAGCGCTAGATGGTTCCAACAAACACCACAATTTCATAGAGACATCCAACTCCAAATATAACTCATAAAAAATATTCAATCTAGCCAAAGTGCCACACACGGTATGCATGCTGTCACATGTAGGGAAAAGCATGGATCTATTAAAGCACAAAGAGTATTTATGTAGACTCAAACCTAAGTGCCACCATGGCGTGCATGTTGTCACTTTCACACACATGGGGAGAGCAGAGATCTAATGAAGCACTTGAGTATCAAGGTAGATCTACTTGATTACAAAGCTCATGACCACAAGATCATGCATAGAGAGAGATGAACACATAGCTACCGGTATAGCCCTTAGCCTTGAGGAATAACTACTCCCTCCTCATCATGGGAGTCAGCAACGGTGATGAAGATGGCGATGGAGATGGCTCCGGGGGCACTTCCCCGTCCCGGCAGGGTGCCAGAACAGAGACTTTCTATCCCCCGAATCTCCCCTTCGCTAGCGGCGGCGCAGTAGAGGTTTTCGTGGATTTCTTTTGGATCCGCTAGGGTTTTCTCATCGGGGGCTCTTATAGGCGGAGGAATCAAGGTCCGGGGGCCCACACCTCCAGCGCCTTTAGGCTTGCGCGCTTAGGGGTGCGCCACCCGTGGCCCCCCTCCGGCTCTACTTCGTGGTTCTGTGTTGCTCTGGGAAAAATATGAACTTTGGCTTTTGTCCCGTCCAATTCCGAGAATATTGATTTTCTACCTTTCTGGAACCAAAAACAGAAGAAAACAGGCAACTGCCACTGTGGCAACTTGTTAATAGGTTAGTTCCATAAAAGATATAAAAACACCTCAAAGTATAGACAAAGCAAAGTAGATACAAACAAGCATGGAGCATAAAAAAATATAGATACGTTTCTGACATATCACTGGTGGAGATGATGGTATGGATGATGATCCCGATGAAGTCGCTTGATGATGGTGTTGATGGCGACGATCTCCCCTCTCTGGGAAGGAATTTCCCTGGCAGAAATCTGTCTGCCGGAGAGTTCTTTCTCTCTCGGTGTTTTCTGCCCCGTAGAGGCGGCTGAATCTTTCTGTGGTCGCTCCCCCATGTATTAGGGTTTCGAGGAGAAGATATAGGCGAGAGGGCGGAGCCAGAGGTGGGCCACACCCTCTGTAGGCGCGGCTTAGGGGTGGCCCGCACCTGGGGGTGTGTGGGCCCCCTGTGGCCCATCTCCGCCTCTCCTTTTGGCATTCTTCGTCTTCTGGGAAAATATGATTTTCCGTAGTTTTTCTGTTATTTTTCTGATATTCGTGAAATTGCATCAAAACACCACTTTTTACATCAGAATCCTGACTCCGGCAGTTCATCCTCCAAGAATCATCCAACATGCAAAAATAGATGAAAAGACATGAGTAACACCTCTTAATAAGAACTATATCAATGAATAGAGGCAAATTATGATATAGAATGATGATGCAAATTGGACGTATCAACTCCCCCAAGCTTAGACCTTCGCTTGTCCCCAAGCGAAAACTTAGCTCAGTAAACATGTCCACAAGTTTATGGAGTGAAGTGTCGATACAAGAATACATACAAGAAGCATCACACTTACCACTACACAACTCATAGAAGAAAGCAACTCACCATTATATAACTTAGCTTGCAACAAGTAGAGGAGTACCAATAGAGATGCATAAAGATAAATCATAATTGGAATTGGCAAACTTTGTTCTTGGTTAGAGTACAGTTGGAAAACAGTTTCACAAATAAATCTTTTGTAGAAGTTTCAGAACAAGAGTACTATTTTCTCAAACAAGTTTTTTCATAATGAAGGCTTTCAAAGTAATACTCAATAGATAAGAGTCTTGTACAAACAAGGAAGATAAAGAACATGATTGAATAAATCATCATATGAATGTTTGAAACACAACAACTCAAATGCTTGCTGGAGAAAGAGAGGAAGTAGGTTTACTGACTCAACTTGGAAGGGGAAGAAAGGACCTTCATAGAGGGAAGCAGGGATTTCAAGTTCATAAAGAGCTTCCAAAAGATTATGTTACTTACTAGCTTTGATCCCTCATTGCCCCTATCATAATCATCTTGAGGTGATTAAGGTTAAATTGAACAAAGATGGAGTATATGCTTGATGAAATATAAGTTGGCAATCTCATGTACCTTGAGTACGAGGGTCGCTCCTCATGCTGCTCAACTTTAGTTACCGGTAAGTTCTTGTCATTGTAAGTACATGTGTATCATAAAGAACCGCCAACGGGGTACCCCTTGCACATGATACAGGAGCTATACCATAATCAAAATGACAAGACAAGCAGACAGTGAGCATCTCAGGGATCTTTTTATTTGCTATTTTCATAGGTTTTTATTGAGGATGCTTCACAGATTTCTCACTATGGTGATGCTACAAGTTTCTGCCATGATTAGGCATGGCTTAGGCTAGCGGCCCAGGCATTTCTCTAACACACATACAAAATTCCATGAACTTACAAGCTCCCCTTTTATTTCACACCAACAACATCCGCAAACAAAAGAGCATGATATCAACTGGATAAGTATCCATAAGTGTTGAAAGCATTCCTCGTGACAACACGGTTCTACTAATCCCAACGTATAGATGCAAGAATATACAACTTCGATGACACAATGGTTCAAGTTTATTAGGGGCAAGAAAATAAGGTGTTCCATCAAGTTCGTAAGAGCTTTACTAACTAGTTTTCACATAACAAAATAATTTTTAATTCGAAAGATAGATGGAGCTTGAGAATTTGCTTGGAATAGCATTAGTGCTAATACGTAGGTATGGTGGACACAAATGTCACAGGTTTTGGTTCAAAGGGGTTGGATGCATGAGAAGCATGCTTTCTCAAAACAGGTTTTTAGCTAGCAAGGTTGGGTAGCAAGCAAAAGAGTCGAAGAAAACAAGCAAACATACAAGTAATAAAGTCAAACATGCAATCTTCCTTGAAGACACAAAAGATCTTAAATAAAGAATACTAAGCTTATGAGCCAATCAAGAAAGAAAATAAATGATACAAAATACATGTAAGCTTTTTCTCTTTTCCTTTCAAACCTCAAAAAGTGTTGCTATTGACTGATACGTCAGAAACGTATCTATAATTTTTGATGCTCCATGATTGTTTACTATCTACTTTGCTTTTCTTTGTCCACACTTTGAGGTGTTTTTATATGTTTTCTGGTACTAACCTATTAACAAGTTGCCATAGTGCTAGTTGCATGTTTTCTTCTGTTTTTGGTTCCATAAAGGCAGAAAATCAAAATTCTCGGAATTGGACGGGACAAAAGCCAAAGTCAATATTTTACTGTGGGTAACGCGGAGTCCAGAGGAGAGATGGAGGGGCGCCACATGGTGGCCACACTCCCCAGGCGCGACCTAGGGTGGGCCCATGCCTGGGCAGGGTGTAGGCCCCCTGGTGGCCCCCCTGGCTCGCCCCTTCGCCTATAAGAAGCCCACGATGCAGAAACCCTAGGCACCCGAACAAAATTCCACGAAACCATCTATAGCCGCCGCCACCATCGTCCTTAGATCGGGGGGATCTAAAGCTCTTCACGGCACCCTGTCGGAGGGGAGATCATCCCGGAGGCCTTCTTCTTCATCATGCCAGCCTCCGGTATGGAGCGTGAGTAGTTCCACCTTGGACTACGGGTCCATGTAGTTTCTAGATGGTTGTATCTCCTCCTTGTGCTTTCATGTATAGATCTTGTGAGCTCTGTTCATGACCAAGATCTAATCTATTTATATTCATGCATGTTGTGTTTGTGGGGATCCGATGGATATTGAGATTACTATGTCAGATTTATTAATGGTTTTGTCTTATGATTCTATCATGTCTGTGTTGTTTGTGATCTTGCATGCTCTCCATTGTTAGTAGCTATCTTGGCCAAGTAGTTGCTAGTGACTCCAAGAGGGGGTATTTATGCTCGATAGTGGGTTCATGCCTCTAGTTTCCAAGGCAAGTGATAGAAATCTCTTCGGTTGTAGATGTGTTGTTGCCACTAGGGAGAAAACAACGGTCTCTTGTTCATGGAACAAGTAGATTGTTTACCTTACACACTTTGCTTAAAGCAGTTGTCTGTTGCTTGCAACTTAATACTGGAGGGGGTTCGGATGATAACCTGAAGGTGGAATTCTAGTCATAGATGCAGTTGGATGGCAGTCTATGTATATTCTTGTATTGCCAAATCGAATCTCCTAGGATATTTATGTCTAGTATTGCATTGTTATGCCTTTCTCAGTTCTTGTCAATTGCCCTACTGTAATTTGTTTATCCAGCATGCCATGTTTGTTTATCTAAGGAGAACACCTATAGTGAACTATGGACCCCGGTCCAATCTTTACCATTGATACATCTTCCACTATTACTGTTTACTTGCTGCAAACCATCATCACCTTCCACACCATATAGTTAATCCTTTGTTACAGCAACCAGTGAGATTGACAACCTCACTATTCGTTGGGGCAAAGTCTTGAGTTTGTGTTGTGCAGGTTTCCATGTTGCTTGCAACACCTTTGAGACGTTTCCTTCCTCCTACTGGTTCGATAACCTTGGTTTCTTATTGAGGGAAGACTTGTTGTTGTGCTGCTTCACGCCTTGCTCTTGGGGTTTCCCGACGAAGTGCTCCACATCAATAAGGAGTCATCACTGACCAGAGCTCAGTTTGCCAAAACCAATTTAGATCTATTTGATGTTCCCAAAGTGATGACAATACTTATCAACAAGATCAATCATATAATAGAGATTGCAAACTAAAATAAGAAGTGCAAAAAGTAAAAGATGAAACTTCTCATTAATATTCCATAAAGGCACTCACACCAAGGGATACATAGATAACAAAATAAAGGAGAGATACTTCCACATGCAAACCAACCTATTAAATAAATTCTCTACCAAAGATATAGATCTACTAAAAAGGTAAAAGATAAAAGATAATGATGTGATACCGCGGCACTCCCCCAAGCTTGGAACAAGCCAAGGGGATGCCAAACCTGATGACGAATTACTCCTTCGGTGGTGGTGTGGTTCCTTTGTCATCATCAGACTTCCAAGGCAAAGGTTCCCCATCCAAAAAGGATGTCTTGGTTTTCACAATCCTGAAACTAGCAGCAGAGCTTATGCGATTAAATTTAGCCTCATACTCACAGTTTTGATTTTGTATGTTGTAGAGCTGTGCTTGTAATTGGTTGGTGGCCTGATGGAGTGAGAGGATTTCGTCTCAGAGCTCAGCAACCTCCTCCTTGTGCTTGGTGATGAGTTCTGAACTTATCTTATGGATGATATCCACTTCGCATTCCGCCATCTTCTTGTACCTGAAAACTTCCTGCTGAGAATCTTCAATTCATACATGTATGGGTTGATAGCATCCGCGGAGGAGTCCTCCATGGGTGATCCAGAGGAAGACACTATGGCTCCAAGCTGAGAATCTGCCTCACAGAAACAGATCGAAATAGAAACACAATGAGAACACGATATACGAACCTCGGGGGATCCGGGGGGTTATGTATTATGAAGTTTGAATGCATAAGGAAGGTACTGGTGTGAAAACGAGGTAGAGACCAGGCGCGACCAGCTGGGGCCCACGCCTAGGGTGGATGTGGCCACCCTGGCCTCCGTTTCCTCCTCTGTTTCATTTCGTAACCTTCCGTATGCAATAAAAACATAAAAAATATAAAAAGATAAGGTTTTCACGAACCTTATGTTTTCACCACTTTTACCTATTCGAAGACGAACTCTGTAGATTCTTTTTCTCCTTCTCCTGAAAATTCCCTTCATACAAGGCCTTACACAAACCTCAATGGCAACATTAGTGCATGCAAAACAATAAACCTTTAGGTTCAAACTTCAACTAAAATCCATCAAAACAAAATCTAATGTAGCAACTCCTTTCCAAAAGCCCAAAAAGAATCTGAAAGGTAATCAATATAAGAGGCAAATGCAAATGATGGCAGAAATCTGTCAAAACAGACTAGCAGGTAAAGGTTGATTTTTTCGAAAAACTTATGTTGCTCAAATAAAAAAGTGCAAAACTAATGAAAGTTGAATAACAACTTGGAGAACAAGCACAGAAAAATAAAGCTCCATTCATTGTACTAATATCCTTCACGAATTTTTACAGTGCAGCACAAAATCTGTCCCAGAATAGCCAATTTTCACAACTCCTCTACTTCTCAAAAGTAGTTGATCTTGACACAAAAACCAAAACAAAAACGATAAGGAGTGGTTATTACTTAGGTAATAACTTCCAAGACTCAACAAAACTATTGGTTTATCTTCCTAGAAGTACTTTTCTTTATTGCCTTTAAGTTAGGCTTGATAGTTTCTAAGATGCTCACATAGGAGATATATATTTGAAGTTAAAGAGAGCATCAAGAAGCAAATATCCAACACATTTGAGTCTAACCCACTTCCTATGCAAGGGAGTATCATGAGAAAACAAATTGTTGAAACAAAAATACACTAGCATAGGAAGATAAAACAAATTCAACTTTAAAGATTTCAACATAAAACGGGGAAACCTAATATTATTGAGATGCATAAAACCGTATTTCCCTCTCTCATAATAACTTTCAGTAGCACTTTGAATAAATTTGACAATATAACTGTCACAGGAAACAACTCTATCATCAGAATGAGCATACTTACAATCATCAAAAAGAGGTCCAAGGTCATAAACTGGATCAATAGAGGCCAGTTGTTCCATCCTGAAATCTTCATTAGGCAAGCTATTTTCACAAGGAGCTTTAGTAAATTTGGAAAAGTTAAACTCATAAGAATCTCCATCAAACTCAGTTAAAACTTTCTCCTTCTTACAATCTATAATAGCTCCACAAGTGTTCAAGAAAGGTCTACCAAAAATGATAGGACAAGTTTTGCTAGCTGTTGAATTAAGCACTAGAAAATCAGCAGGATATTTAATCTTACCACAAAGAACTTCCACATCTCTTACAATATCCATAGGGAAAATGGTTTCCTTATTAGCAAGGTGAATAACCACATCAATGTCCTCAAGCTCACAAGGACCAATTTCATGCATAATTTCCCTGTAAAGCTCATAAGGAATAACACTAGAACTAGCACCAATATCACATAAACCATAGTAGCAATGATCACCAATTTTAACAGAAAGCACAGGGACACTAGCTTTTCTAGCTTTACTAGGATGAGAGATAATATTAGAAGCGTCTTCATCGAATACAATGTGCTCATCCTTTATATTTCTTGCGACAAGATCTTTCACAATCGCTACCACAGGTCCAGTATTCATTTGCTCATCAGGTTCCACAGTTTTCTTTGCACTTTTGTTATTCGCACTAATCATCATAGAGTACTCCTTTACCTTAGCTGGGAAAGGTGTTTTATCAACATAAGGTTCAGGCAAAATATGATCAATAGTACAAACTTCAGTGCTTCTAACAGGAACATGACTAACGACATATTTATAAGGTGCATGGTACTTATTCCACTTCTTTTTAGAAATTTCTATGTAAGCGGCAAGGCCTTAAAACAATTGGCAATACTTTGAGAATCAAGACCATACTCATTACTAATATCATGGAAGTCATCAATTCCCATAAAGGATTTAATACATTCATAATCATAGTTTATACCTGACTTTCTTCCTTTGTCATTCTCCCATGCTTCAGTGTTCTCTTGAATACGATCTAGGAGATCCCATTTAGCTTCTTCCTTCATACGTGTGAATGATCTAGCACAAGAAGAATCTAGTAAATCTTTATCATGAAGAGAAAGCCTAGCATAAAAGTTATTGATAATAATATTGTTAGGGAGTTCTTGAATAGGACATTTAAGCATTAGTAACTTCAATCTCCCCCAAGCTTGATCTGTACTCTCTCCATCACGAGGCCAAAAGTTATATATCAGGTTCCTATCCTTATGTATTTCACTGGGAGGATACAATTTAGAATAAAAGAGAGGTACTATTTCCTCCCATTCCATGGTTTGCCCATTCTTTAGCAGCTTATACCATTCTTCAGCTCTCCCTTTCAAGGATATAGAGAGCAACTTCTTTTTCACCTGTTCAGTTGTGATACCTGCACACTTAAACAATCCGCATAACTCATGGATAAAAAGCGAGTGATCACCAGGGTGGACAGTTCCATCCCCTAAATAATAATTATCCATAACACGATCAACAATACTTCTAGGTATCTTAAAAGGATCTATCTCAACAGGTGGTGGTTCATCTACTACCCTAACAGTGGTAGTAGTTTTCCCAAACAGAAAACCAAGCGGGTTATCCATATTGGAAACAAAGTGACAAACAAAAATAAAAAGCAATACTCATAGTAGAAGTTTCCTTTACCAGTTCCACTCTTCAATAGCGTTTCACTCCCCGACAACGGCGCCAGAAATAGTCTTGATGACCTACAAGTATAGGGGGTGTATCGTAGTAGTTTTGATAAATAGGAGTGTCAATCCCAACGAGGAGCAGAAGGTGTTGACTAGTGGTATGGAGCATAAAATCTCTATAAATACTTAGCAAGCGGATTTTTAGTGGTTTTCTAATAAAGCAAAGAAATAAAGTGCAAGTAAATGAAACAGCAAACAGTTGTAGCAAGTGGCCCAATCCTTTCTTAGCAAAGGACAAGCCGGTAGAAATACTTATGAGGACCCAACGTTCTCGAGGACACGTGGGAATTCTGTCAAGTGTTTTTGCTTCAAATAGCTGAGTAGTATTCTTTGGTTTTGCAAGTGTTGTTTGGGTGAACCTGTGCTAATGTACCGACCTTACTTGGACTAGTACATACTTGTGATTAAACCCCCTGCAAGCATCCGCAACTACAGGAAAGCAATTAAGATATAAACCTAACCACAACCTTAAACTCTAAGATCCTACGCTCCCTTATGCAATGGTTTCCTAACAGGGGTTCAGGTTTCTGTCACTCCGGCAACTCCACAATTAGTAGCCAAATACACAATGCATTCCCCTAGGCCCATAAATGGTGAAGTGTCATGTAGTCGACGTTCCCATGACACCACTAGAAGAATAGCACCACAACTTAAATACTAAACCATTGAATAATATCTCAACACAAATCCACTACTAACAACATGACTTCTCCCATGTCCTCAAGAACTAGATGAACTAATCAAGAGACATCATATGGATCAAGATCAAAGATGATATGGTGATGGATAACAATCCGAACATAAATAATAATCCAATGGTTCCACTCACAAGCATCAACTACAATAGTAATCAACACCAGGAAAGTTTCCCCTAAGAACTATGCAAGATTCAACACAATTGTTACAACGGGATGGAGTGATGATGATGGTGCTGGTGGAGATGATGGTGTGGATGATGATGATGATCCCGATGAAGTCTAGCTTGATGATGGTGTTGATGGCGATGATCTCCCCTCTCCGGGAAGGGATATCCCTGGCAGAAATATGTCTGCCGAAGAGCTCGTTCTCTCTCAGTGTTTTCTACCTCGCAGAGGCGGCATAATCTTTATGTGGTCGCTCACCCGTGTATATATTAGGGTTTCGAGGAGAAGATATAGGAGAGAGGGCGAAGCCATAGGTGGGCCAGGTGGGCCACACCCCCTGTAGGCGCGACCTAGGGGTGGCCCGCGCCTGGGGGTGTGGGCCCCCTGTGGCCCATCTCGGCCTCCCCTTCTGGCATTCTTCGTCTTTAGGGAAAATATGATTTTCCATAGTTTTTCTTATCTTCGCGAAATTGCATCAAAACACCACTTTTTTCCATCAGAATCTTGACTCCGGCAGTTCATCCTCCAAGAATCATCCAACATGCAAAAACAGATGAAAAGACATGAGTAACACCTCTTAATAAGAAATATATCAATGAATAGAGGCAAATTATGATATGTAATGGTGATGCAAATTGGATGTATCAGTGGCCCAGGCGTTTCTATAACACACATACATAACTCCATGGACTTACAAGCTCCCCTTTCATTTCACACTGAGGACATCCATAAACAAAAGAGCATGATATCAATTGGGTACAATGTACAAGTGCAATGTTGAAAGCGTTCCCCATGACAACACGGTTCTACTAATTCCAACGTATAAGTGCAAGCATATACAACATAGATGACACAATAGTTCAAGTTTATTAAGGGCAATAAAAATAAAGTGTGCCATCAAGTTTGTGAGAGCTTTAATCACTAAGTTTTCACATAACAAAATAACTTTTTAATTGGAAGGTAGATGAAACAAGAATATACTTGGAATGGTGCAACACACCATGCATAGGAATTTATAGTGGACACTTTGGAATAACTTGGTTTCTTGGGAGTTGGATGCATGAGTAGAGCTTAAAAAAACATTACTAATCAAAGAATAAAGTGGTACCACAAGTCAAAAACTGAATGATCATAAAGGATAAGGTGACTGGTTCATAGTCATAACATGGTGTGAGCATGTGCCAAGTCAACCCAAACAAAGCATCAAACGATAATACCACAATATTATTCTTTTGTATGATAAAACAACGCATGATTCTTTCAAGACACATTAAGCAATCCTAATTGTTTGGAACAAGTCATGCTACAACAAAAATCACTAAGCATAAGGTCAAAACAAAATCTAGCATGACATGATAAAGTCTAATCCACATTCAAAACAAGCTCCCTTTTGTATCACTATAATCATGAAGCTTTCTACTCTTTTCCAACACCAATCAACTTATTTGAAACAACTCACAAAGATAATAATCAATAAAGACCAGTGGTCTTATCTCACCAATAAACAAAGAAGAACTAAAAATTTCTAAGCTGAAAGCACAAGAAAACTAAAGCTAAACGCAGTGCTAGCAAAAGAGAACACTCATAGAACAGTAAGAGTGAAAGCTAGAGTGTTCTAGGCAATGAAAACAGAGTGTGTCTCTCTCCAAAAGAAGTGTGCTGTGATCAACCTACTTATTGCAGCAAGAAAACCGAAAGAAAACTAAAAACAAAAACGCTCCAAGAACAACACAATAGTGTAAAAATAAAGTGTCTAGAAAGAGACCTGAGATTTTTATTAATGAAGAAGGGGATGCCTTGGGCATCCCTAGCTTTGACGCTTGTACCCCTTGAATATTTCTTGGGGTGACACGGGGTGTAATCCCCAAACTTGAGCTTTTGTCCATTCTTCATCTCATTACATCATTCTTTCCTTACACCTGAAAATTTTCCTTCATACAAAACTTCACACAATCTTCATTAGCAACATTAGTGCATTCAAAAGAAAATAAACCTTTGGGGTTTAGTTTCAAAACAGCAAAACTTTCATTAAAAACACAAGCTACTGTAGCAATTCCCTCAAAAAATCTCAATTTCCCAAAGAGAACCCAAAAAGGAATCAATAAGAAGCAAATGCAAATCATGGCAGAAATCTGTCAAAACAGACCAGCAGGTAGAAACCGATTTTTTCGAAGACCTTCTGTTTCTCAAGTAAAAAAGTGTTAAACTAATGAAAGTTGGCTAACAACCTGGGGGATTTTCTCAGAAAATTACAGCTCAATCCTACTTACAGAGATTTTTCAAAAAAAAAAAATACAGTGAAGCACAAAAATCTGTTTCGGGATAGCAACTTCCCCAAATCTTACTTCTCTCTCATTAGAGGTTATTCTTGGCACAAAAACCAGAAAAAAGGATAAGGAGAGGTTATTACGGTAGTAGTAACTTCCAAGACTCAATAAAATTATTGGGTTATCTCCCAAGAAGTACTTTTCTTTAATGCCTTTAAGTTAGGCTTGATAGTTTGCGAAAATACTCACATAATAAATATGAATTGAAGTAAAAGAGAGCATCAAGAAGCAAATTCAAAACACATTTAAGTCTAACCCACTTCCTATGCATAGGAATCTTGTAAAGAAACAAGTCATGAAAGCACAAAGAAACAAGCATAGGAAAGCAAAACAAGTGCAACTTCAAAATTTTCAACATAAAGAGGCGAAACTTAATATTTTTTGAGATGCATAAAACCATGTTTCCCTCTCTCATAATAACTTTCAGTAGCATCATGTATAAAATTAACAATATAACTATCACATAAAACATTCTTATCATGACCAACATGCATATAATAATTATTACTCTCCACATAAGCATAGTCATTCTTATTAATTGTAGTGGGAGCAAACTCACCAAAATAGCTATCATTAATATTCTCATCACCATAATCATCAAATATAGAAGGCATATTGTAATCATAATTAATTTTCTCCTAAATAGTAGGTGGACTGAAAATATCATATTCATCATTGTAATCATCATATATTGGAGGTTTGGTATCATCATAAGCAATAAAATAGCAATCTTCCCACGTGTGTTCATTTGTAAACATATCATCATTGGAAGGAACATGGATAGCACTAATAGCACAAAAATTATTAATATCATCATTTTCATAATTGGTACCAAAGAGATTTTCAATATCAAAAGTAGTGTGCTTTTCCCAATCATGATCACTACTATAGATAATAGGCATAGGAACATCATCTAGTTCAGACTCATCAGCAAAAACTATAATAGGAGCAACATGCTTAGGGGATAATACTGTTTCCTCTCTCCTTTTACTCCTCCTCCTCTTCTTCTTCTTCTCCTCTTTAGGTGGGAGAGGCTTGAAAGGAAGCTTCTCCACATACCTTGGTTTACTGTTAGAGACAATAGAAGAAACTTTGGAGGATTCCTCCTTTTCATTAATAAGAGCAAAACTCATATCAGTCCTGTCATAGTTTGGTAAAATATCATACTTTATAAGATTTTGTATGTAATTATTTGCGCGGCAATTATTAACACAGTAAAGATGACAAACATGCATGACGCTATTCATATCAAAAGCACTCATATCTACCAAAGAAGTTTTTCTTGATAACTCTTCACACCCCAAAAACAATGTAAGTTCATTATGTTGATTATCAGTGATCGCGTTATCACAATACAAACTTGCAGTACTCATTGGATTAGAAAGGTCATTATTATGGAACGAGCATTGAAAATTGAAATGACCCACTTCATAGTAGAGTTCACAAATAAAAGGATAGAGGGCACAGACTTTTTTACCAAGATCATTTAGTGCCTTATACCATGTTCTAGTTGTTTCATTATAGTGGGTGATACAATATTCTTCTTCGATTTGATTCTTCTCACAAGGTCTATGCTTTCCACAAAAATTAACATGCTTATAAGAAATAGTACTTTCAGAAGTTTGAGCATGTTTATTGCAATCATTAATAACATTTTCATTTTCCATGCAAATGTCTTTAAAAGGTTCATGAATCATGATACATGTCCCACTTTTATTTAGGAGCATTAATATGAGAATCAAAGGCTCTACAACAATCAACAATAATTTGAGGATCAACACCATATTTAGCACCAAGCTCTTGAAAAATCAGCAGTATCAGCGAAAGACTTAATGCAATCATACTCATAGTTTATACCTGGTTCTTTAACTTTGTCGTTATCCCAATCTTCAGTATTGCTTTGAATTGTTTCAATAAGATCCCACTTAGCTTTGACCTCCTTACTTGTGAAGGATCCCTCTAAACATGTATCTAGATAGTCCTTGTAATGTCCTAAAAGCCTTGCATAAAAATTATTAATAATAATATTACTAGGGAGCTCATGAATGGGATATTTGAGCATTAGTGACTTCAATATCCCCTATGCTTGGGCAATACTTTGTCCATCATGAGGACGAAAATTATAAATATAATTCCTATCTTTATGAATTTCATGAGGAGGATAAAATTTAGAGTAAAAGTGAGATTCAAGTTCCTTCCACTCCAAATGATGAGGATCATCTCGTAGCTCATACCACTCCCTTGCTTTGTCCCTAAGTGATAAAGATAATAAGTTCCTCTTCACTTGGTCCATTGAAATACCTGCACACTTAAACAACCCGCATAATTCATGGTTAAAAAGCAAGTGAACACCAGGATGGATAGTTATATCCCCAAAATAATAGTTATCCATAACACGATCAACAATTTTTGTAGATATCTTAAAAGGGACACTTTTATTATGTGGCTTTAAAATATAACAAGCATCATTAGAATTACCACATATGGGAGATGAAGTATCATCAGAGCATATTTTCCTCCCTAAAGCTGGGGAACTAAAAATATCTTTTCCATAAAAACTAGCTTCCCCAAGCTTAGACGTTTCCATAGCATTAGGAACAATTGTGTTCAAAGAATTCATAATAATATAATTGCTATTAGCATGCAAATAAAGTTCCATAGGTTTTTTAATTTTCTCTTCAAACACTTCATGTCCTAACTCAAGATGAATACTATAAAGCTCTCAAATTTTGTTGTTGCTTTCCATAAAGCCTAACTAGTGAAAACAAGAAACAAAAAGACAAAATTGCATAATCTAAAGGAAATTACTTTGAGCACTCACACACCAAGAGGATGTGAGTACCTTTTACCTTACCTCCCCGACAACGATGCCAGAAAAGAGCTTGATGTCTACGCACTTCTATTCTTGTAGACAGTTGTTGGGACTCCAAGTGCAGAGGTTTGTAGAACAACAGCAAGTTTCTCTTAAGTGGATCACCCAAGGTATATCAAACTCAGGGAAGAAGTGGTCAAAGGTATCCCTCTCAAGTAAACCTGCAATCAAGATACAAGAAGTCTCTTGTGTCCCCAACACACCCAATACACTTGTCAGGTGTATAGGTGCACTAGTTCGACGAAGAGATAGTGAAATACAAGTGATATGGATGATTATAAGTGGTAAAGGTGCCAAAAAAGAGCTTCTGATGGGGAGGAAAATACCAAAGACAAAAAGATGGAAGCAAGCAAACATGCAACAGATCTAGTTGTGGACTGTGTTTCAATGTTTGGAAACAAGGCCGAGGGATCATACTTTCACTAGTGAACACTCTCTCATATAAATATATTCTCTTCATGATACTACTCTTAACTACTCTCCGGTTGGACACTCTAATCCATGGTAGGGCTATAACAGCACACCTCAAAGTCCGCCTTTCCCAATCTAGATAACCCCACACTGTCACCTTGAGCGCTAGATGGTTCCAACAAACACCACAATTTCATAGAGACATCCAACTCCAAATATACTCATGATAAATATATATGTAATCTAGCCTAAGTGCCACACAGGGTGTGCACGCTATCACTTTCACACACATGGGGAAAAGCATAGATCTATTAAAGCACGATGTGTATTTATGTAGACTCGAGCCTAAGTGCCACCACGGTATGCACGCTGTCACTTTCATACACATGGGGAGAGCAGAGATCTATTAAAGCAATTAAGTAGCAGACTAGATCTACTTGATTACAAAGCTTATGACCACAACGAGATCATGCATAGAGAGAGATGAACACATAGCTACCGGTAGATCCCTTAGCCTCGAGGAAGAACTACTCCCTCTTCATCACGGGAATCAGCAACGGTGATGGAGATGGTGATGGAGATTGAAGGAGATGGCTCCGGGGGCACTTCCTCGTCCCGGTAGGGTGCCGGAATAGAGACTTCTGTTCCCCGAATCTCCCCTTCGGTGGCGGTGGCGCTACGGAGGTTTCCGTGGCTTTCTCCTAGATTATTTAGGGTTTCTGAGTTGGGGAATTCTTATAGGCGAAGAGGGAGGCCGAGGGGGTGCCCGAGGCGGCTGCACCCCCAGGCGCGGGCCAGGCCAGGCCGCGCGGCTAGGGGGTGTGGCCCCCTCGAGGCCCTCCTCCGTCTCGTCTTCTGGCTCTGTGTTCCCCATGATAAAATATTGACTTTGGCTTTTGTCCCGTCCAATTCCGAGAATATTAATTTTCTGCCTTTTCTGGAACAAAAACAGAAGAACACACGCAAGTGGCACTCTGGCATCTTGTTAATAGGTTAGTCCCCAAAAACATATAAAAATACCTCAAAGATAATACAAAGCAAAACAAAGTGGATACTAAACAAGCATGGAACATAAAAAATTATAGATACGTTTTCAACGTATCATTTATCCTCCTTTGTGCTATTATGTTTAGATCTTGTGAGCTCCGTTCATGATCAAGATCATCTATTTGTAATCATACATGTTATGTTTGCGGGGATCCAATGGATATTGAGATACTATGTCAGATTGATTATTGATTCTATCATGTCTTATTGATTATTGATTCTATCATGTCTGTGTTGTTTGAGATCTTGCATGCTCTCTGTTTCTAGTAGCTATCTTGGCCAATTAGATTCTAGTAACTCCAATAGGGAGTATTTATGCTCGATAGTGGGTTCATGCCTCTAATGAATCTGGGAAAGTGATAGAAATCTCTAAGGTTATAGATGTGGTGTTGCTACTAGGGAGAAAACAACAATCTTTTGTTCATGGAACAATTGTATTGTTTACTTTACACACATTGCTTAATGCAATTATCCATTGCTTGCAACTTAATACTGGAGGGGTTCGGATAATAACCTGAAAGTGGATTATTAGTCATAGATGCGGTTGGATGGCGGTCTATGTATATTGTTGTAATGCCCAACCAAATTTCATAGGAATCATGTGTCTAGTATTTGCATTGTTATGCCTTGCTCAGTTCCTGTCAATTGCCCCGCTGTAATTTGTTCACCCAACATGTTATGTTATTTATCTTAAGGAGAACACCTCTAGTGAACTATGGACCCCGGTCCAATCTTTACCATTGTTACATCATCTGTCGTGGTGGTGGCACGACAGATGCCATGGGTAGGCTAAAGTATGGGGCCAATGGATGCTAGAGGGATCTGGGAGGGAAGATGTAGTTGATTCTACACACAGAAGACTAACGTAAAGTTCTTTATTTCTCCTTTCTTGGGCTACAAGTGATCCTCGAGCTGTATACAAGTAGAGAATAAGAACTTTACCAGCCTAACGGTATTAAATGAGTCGATGCCCTTCTCTGAATCCAAGCCTCTCCTTATAACGGGGAACCTTGGCTCCTCTAGGGCTGACGTGGCAAGCATATTCGAGGAATATGCTTGTCCTGATATAGTAATTCGGCGGCCTCCTTTCCCTGTTGCCCTTCTAATGATGGCAAGGTTCCAGAGGACCCCACCTGTACGCCTCGGGCTTCAGGACTGTCACCTCCGTGACCTCCTTCTGCCCTTCTGTCGCTCTGCGCCTTGTCCTTTGTGTTTGGCTCTGCTTAGATTCTTCCTAGCCCGCGAGTAGAGTTTGACTATAGGCATCTCCTTCTCCTGCAAGCTTCATATCATTCGGCCCTGTCTCGCTTAACTCAGCTTGGCCTTCACCTGCATTCAGATTATTCGGGCTGACCCAGCCGACTTACACAGTATGTCGGCCGGGTTATGCCTTGCTCTTCTCATAAGGGTCCTGCTCTTGCTTACCTGGGCCGACCTTTACAGGACTCGGCCGATTTAGATCGTAACTCGGAAACCTGACGGGGAACTTCCTTTCGTCTTTCACCGTTCTTACCCTATCCGGGGTCACCCCCCCCCCAACATTAGTCCCCGAAGCTGGTATGGTCCTGCCTATAACCTTGGCCAGGCTGTATCAGTTTCACAATATTTGTTTCTCCTTGTTTCCGAGTTACTTTTCCCTCGTCTGAGGTATATGTGTATCTTCTCTCGTACGCCTCGTCCTACGTGTCACACTCATCATTGTTCTTCTAGTTTTTTGTTCCTCTAATTATTGCGCTTTTGGCTGTCTTGCGCACCGCAACGCTTGCTCACCGGATCGGTCAGGAGGCCTGATCCTCTCCTGCGCCGTGTGGTCGTTGGTGTGGCTCTACTTATCCACGAGCGGTTCTACCGCACACACGATCTACACGATTATCGCCCGCACGCACGATCCCACTACCGCCAGGGCCGCGCGGTTATAAAGAGGAGCACGAGGCTAGAGGGTTCATTTTCCCCCTTCGCTCGCCGTTGCCCTTCTTCCTCCTCACGCTCGCGCATCTGCTGGTGTTCCTGCGGCCGCGCCATTGATGACCTCTTCGACGGTGAAGCCACAGTTCCCTTGCTCCGATGTCCTCATCGCTGTGTGTTTGCTGCGGCGCTGCCGCCGGTGAGTTTTCTTACGGTCCCCTTGTTAGGCTCCCTCCTAGACGCTTCCATTTTTTTTCCAGATTTCCTGGGCGTCTCTTTTCCGCTCCGCCGCCACCTCCGCCTAGAATCACGACGGGGCCCTGCGCCTCTAAGCCCTGCTCCGCCGTTAGTTCCTCTTCCGTAGGTTCCTCCGGCGACCCTATGTCGAGTTCAGTTAGCGGCGCATTAGTTGAGGATGACGACGTAGCGTCTGGTCCAGAGCGGGGCTCCTGGCAAGGTTCCTCCGTTACTCAGCGCGAGATCGAGTGGCTAATCCGAACTTGCTGGATTCCTGCCGAGGTAGCTTGTCGCTTACCCGACAGCGAATCTTCTCCCGTTCTTAGCGAGGGCGAGTACGTTGTCTTTATGTCTCACTTTGCCCGGGGTTTCGATATTCCCCTTAGCGATTTCGCTAGGGAATTTCTTGATTACTCCGGCCTTCAGATGCATCATCTTCCGGCTAATGCCATCACCTCCTTATCTGCTTTTATCTCTGCGTCGGAAGGATACTTCGGCCTCTGGACGTCTGTGCACGTATGGTCTAAATTCTTCCAGATCCGATCTAACGTCGTTCCAGACAAATCCCTTCACCCCTCTGAGAAGTTTCTTACTCAGTGTAGGGCTACTTCCATCACTCCTCGGAGAAAATCCGAGTTTCGTCGTGTTGCTGGTCTCGAATCTTGCAAAAAGTGGCATAGATCGTTTTTCTATGTCAAGAATACTGGAAAGGAAGATAAGATTTGGCTCCCCGCTTTCTCCATCGCCCCCCTCAAAGAGGAACTGGACCTAAAACCCTAGGAAGATCCATGCTCTGGCCGAGGCCTTTGAGATTCGGCTGAAGGAGTTGATCCGCGCCGGGCTACGCGGCGAGGATCTGATGACCACCTTTGTCAGCAGCCGAATCTGCCCTTTCCAGCATCGTACGCACAAGCTGTGTTACATGAGCGGTCCTCTCGATCCCAACCGAGTCTCAACGGTTGAGCTTGATAATTATCTCATTTTCAAACGTGTCCGAGCTATCTTCAAGACAGATATGCCAGAGGACTGGACCTGGGGACTAAAGCCGTTCACCCGCGGGAATCCCCCTCCCGAGGTAAGTTTACGCATTTATGTTTTGTCCCCTAATTGCGTTTGTGATTCCTTTTGCTAATTTCTCTGTGTATCTTTTCTTGCAGAAATTTGCGGAGCAGAAGATCGAGGATGCCGAAGTTCTGGCCCTCCTGGTCATGGATCGAATACCGGACAGCGGGGAGCCTGACTCGGAGGAGTTTGTCCCCAAGTCAGACCTCGCTCTGGCTCGCGCCCGTGGCAAGACCCCGGCCCACAAGGAGGAAGGTGATTCGGATGAGGTCCAAGTTCTTGAGGTAGTTGCCAATTTCTTATGCATTTCCGGCCTCTACTTTCTCAGCTAATCCGACCAGTCAGGTTCACAACACCGAGCCTCTCGCCTCCCGACCTCACATTGGGAACGAAGCGCCCAGCCGGCGCTGGAATCCGTTCCCAAGAAACGGATAAAGAGATCTGCCCCGCACCCTCCTAAGCGTAAAAGTATGCCCGGGGTTACTGGGTGAGTTGCTTTTTATTTGTATTTCTTGTTTCTCTCTTTCTACCTTTTGACCTGATCTTTTTTGCCTTTGCAGGGCTCCTCTTTCTGTTAAGCCTAGTGGTCCCAGCATGACGAGTCACACGACTCGGCCGCCTTCTCCTCCGCCTCCTGAAGATACTAGAGTTCCTAGTCCTGCTTGTGTTGACTCTCCTCCTGCTCCGAATCAGATGCCATCTCGCCAGGATGCGCCTGAGATCTCTCCTATTGATGCCGATACAACTCGGCCCGTAGATATTTCCACTGAGCCTGCTGCCTCCTCCGTGAATCCTGAAGTTTCCCCCGAGGTCCCTTTGACCCCCACAACCTCTACTGCGACTCCGATTCCAGCCGAGGATACCAATATCTCGGCGCCCTTAGAAACCGTAATCCCTCCGGCCCCTAAAGACGTCATTCCAAGTGCCGAGGTAACGGCTCCTGCCGACGCCTCTTCTAAGGCAAGAAAGGTCGTTGTCACCAAGCCTCCCTCATCTCAGAAAGGACTTGCCAGCTCTTCTCAGCCTACAATTGTTGATGCGCTGTGCAAGGGGGTTTCATCTGCCAAGAGTACTGTTACCCCGGCTGCTGATACACAGCTCGCTCTCCACAAGATTCCCGCGGCGGCAGTGGCTACCCAACACGTCCGAGGTAAAGTTCTGACTCGCACGGAGAGTGGGAACAGCCTCGGCTCGTTGGTCGATTATGCCAACAATTGGAACGCTGCTGATCAGCTCGAGGGCAATCCAAGGAGCCAGCCATTTCAACTCTCCGACATCAGCAGTCGCCTACATCTGGCTGCCAAGATCGTTCTTGATAGCGACAAGATGAATGAGGTAATTGTTTTTATGGATGTTTGATTAGTTATCCGAATGCTATATATACTCTAGTCCCCGAAGCTTGCAACCGAATAACTTGTTATTCGTTTGGAAGTTTTATTATGCTTTACCTGGTTCAGTTTTAAGTTAGTGTTCGAAAATCCATCGACCTAGATCCGAATTAAGCTTTGCTTGATTTGGATCTGTCTGAGCTTCGAATATCCAGCCACCTAGATTCGAATTAAGCTTTGCTTGATTCGGATCTGTCTGAGCTTCGAATATCCAGCCACCTAGATCCGAATTAAGCTTTGCTTGATTCAGATCTATCTGAGCTTCGAATATCCAGCCACCTAGATCCGAATTAAGCTCTGCTTGATTTGGATCTGTCTGAGCTTCGAATATCCAGCCACCTAGATCCGAATTAAGCTTTGCTTGATTCGGATTTGTCTTTTGTTCGAATATCTTATTGCTATTTGTTTTGTTGCTTAGGTTGCGCATGATCGGCGGACCGCCGAATTCCAAAGGCTGCTCTTTGCTCATAAAAAATTGCAAGATAAGTACGAGAAGGTCATTCCCGTGGTGAAGAAAGCTGGTAAGTTAACAAGCTTTCGCATTATCCCTAAAGTTCTTATTGCTTTGGAAGTGAGGTGTTAGCTGATTTTGCTGGTGAATAGGTAATATCAACAATCTTAATATCCGCCTTGAAAAGAAAGTCAAGGCCCTAGAAGGTTAGTTACTCTTGTTTCTTTTACACACATCTATTTTGAAATGTGCACCGGGTTTCTCTTAACCCTTTTGGCTTCGGTATATCCGAGTTACAAACTTTTGCAGCGTCACATCAAGAATGCATACCCATGCCTGATATGATGCTGCATTTTTTAGAACAAGCCGCCACTCACTCGGCGCATCTGAAAGATAAAGATGACGAGATAGCTCGCTTGCACGCCGAGGTGGAGTCCCTCAAACTTTATCAGAAATCTGAGTTAGAGAAAGTTGACCAGGAGTTCTCCGAGGAGAAGAATCGTCTGGCTCTGCAATTGTAGAAAAATAAAGAACTCCTCGAGGCTGCCGAACTCAAGACACGGGCGATGGGTGAGGAGATCACTCGCTTTGAGAGAACCAAGGGTGACTGGGCTAAAGATCTTCAGATAATGCTGAGCTATATTCACCGTAAGCCTCTGACCGTGGCCGAGTTATTTTTTTCTTTTTTACTGTTGACCGACGTACTTTTGTTTTGCACAGACCACTTTCCAGAAGCTAAGCCCGTGAGCTCTAAAGCGGTGATTAATGCTCGTGTGCGCCGAGGTGTTGCTGCTGATGCGAGCCTAGAATACTCGATGGAAGATTTCTTGGTTTCCGTTGGTCCGGTGAAGATTATGGGCAGGGACTTGGTGCAAGCAGCCATTCGGGCCTACCATGTTCTCTGGCCGAATACTTCTGGGACTCCTGATATTGATGAAATCAAGATACTGGTGGAAAGATTGATGGCATCTCAGAACCAGTTGAATCTTGGAGGGAATCCAAAGGACGAGCTGGTGCTGATATGGCGCTCACAGTCGTTATGTCATGGTACGAGGATATTTCCCTCGATACCCTGATAAATTTGCGCACTGTCTCCTGTTGGGATGAAGATCCAGAATTCGTCGCTCGCCGACAAGCTCGTACCTTCCAGCTCGTTGAGTATGCGGACGTGCATAACTGGATTGAAGGGCCGAGCTTCCTTTCTAACCCGGCGGATGAGGTCGAAGTTGAGGACGCCTCTGATGATGATTCAGCCAATCAGGACGAGGCCGAGGGCGACTCGGATACTTCTGGTGATTCCAGCTCAAGCTCGGATGGCAATGGCGACGCGCGATCCTCCTCCAAAGGTACTGGGCATTCCACGGCTCAAGCTAATGTTTCTCAACAGCCCCGGGCTTCCCCCTAAGTCGCTCCTGGTTTTGTGGAGGGCGAAGCAACTTCGGCCAAAGTGCCGTCTACCTCGGAGCGCCCAGTTCCTGATCAAGTCGCTGCCCCTTAAGTTTAAAAAACTCAAGTCGTTTCTTATCCCCGGTATGTCGGGTGTATGATGTGTGTCAAACACTTGTCCGACTTTCTGTGTGGTATGAACATTTTTTGCCTTTTGCCGTTGAGGCACACATGATTGTGATCTTTATTATTCTGTTTAAACTAATCCTGTTTGTTGAAATCTTTGCTTTGGTGGCCTTTAATTTCTTAAGTTCGGATTGTGTGTTTGCCTTTGTCGTACGGTAGTTCGGCGTCTAATATTGGCTGACCTTGATGAATTTGATACTTCAACCATTGTGTTCTTGAATTTTATCCAAGTTGTCAATCTCGAAGCCTATATCTGGAGAGAACGAAATAATATCGCTCTGGGTGCCGAGGCTTGATACCCATTTCTGTAATAAGGGGCAATTGTGAGGCAATTCTCTAATCATTGCTCCAAAAATTGGGACTCAACACATCACTAAAAATGCGAATTAATGTGGGCTAGTCCTCAAGTCATTGCTGGAGGTGCCGAGGTCTAATACATAACTCAAACTCAAAAACAAAGTATGGCAGTCCCCGAGTCATTGCTCAAGGTGCCGAGGTTTAATCTATACCCAATAATTCAGAAGCAATATAGGACAGTCCCCAAGCCACTGCTCAAGGTGCCAAGGTTTAATACATAACCCAAACTCAGAAACAATATACCCCGAGCCACTGCTCAAGGTGCCGAGGTTTAATACATAACCCAAACTTGAAAACAATATAAGGCAGTCCCCGAGCCACTGCTCAAGGTGCCGAGGTTTAATACATAACCCAAACTCGAAAACAATATAGGGCAGTCCCCGAGCCACTGCTCAAGGTGCCGAGGTTTAATACATAACCCAAACTCGAAAACAATATAGGGCAGTCCCCGAGCCACTTCTCAAGGTGCCGAGGTTTAATACATAGATGATACTTTGTCCTGGAGCGTTACTTTACAACGTGTCGTAGATGACTCCTATGAGTAAAATGGACGAAGTAAAGCTACATTCCATGGTCTTTTCGATTCTTCGCCGGCTTTGTCTGCCTTGATCTTTTCTGGTGACTGAGCATCAATTAGGTAATACGCATCATTGTGCAATGCTTTGCTCACGATGAATGGTCCTTCCCATGGGGGTGATAGTTTGTGCATGCCGCCGTACGTTGCACTAACCGTAGAACCAAATCTCCTTCTTTAAACACTCTTGGATTTACTTTCTTCCTGTGATATCGCCGCAAGTCCTGCTGATAAATAGCTGATCTTGATAGTGCCAACTCCCTGGCTTCTTCTAGCAGATCGACATCATCTTGCCGAGCTATTTCATTACCTCAGCGGTTGTATACTGGGTAACCCTTGGCGAGACATGTATTATGTCGGCTGGAAGCACAGCTTCTGCCCCATATACTAGAAAAAATGGTGTATACCCCGTTGATCTGTTTGGGGTAGTTCTGATGATCCATAGTACTGCCGGTAGTTCCTCAATCCAACATCTTGCCGACCTTTGCAGTGGTTCGACGAGTCGTGGTTTTATTCCGGACAGTACTAGTCCATTAGATCTTTCTACTTGCCCATTAGATGCTGGGTGAGCCACCGAGGCGACATCTAGTCTTATGTGCTTTTCTTGACAGAATCTAGCGAAGGCTCCTTCAGCAAAGTTCGTACCATTGTCTGTAATAACATTGTGTGGGTAACCATATCTCAAGATAATATCTTTGAGGAATTTTACTGCTGTGGGCCCATCACACTTATTTATTGGTTTTACTTCAATCCATTTTGTGAATTTGTCGACCATGACTAAGATGTGGGTCATCCCGCCTCGGGCCGGCTTGAATGGTCCCACCATATCTAAGCACCATACAGAAAATGGCCAAGTAATTTGTATCGTTTTTAACTCGGACGATGGCGTGTGTATCTTGCTGGCATATCTCTGGCAACCATTACATTTCTCGACCAGTTCTTTGGCCTCTTTCAACGCTGTTGGCCAATAAAACCCATGCCTGAATGCTTTGGCCACTAAAGCTCTGGACGAGGTGTGATGCCCGCATTATCCTTGATGTATATCTAAGAGGATCTCCTGGCCTTCCGCCGAGTTCACACATCTTTGCAACACGCTTGTGACGCTCCTTTTATATAGCTCATTGTTTATGATTGTATAAGCTTTAGCTCTTCTCACTGTCTGTCTTGCCAATACTTCGTCATTCGGCAAAATCGCATCTTTAAGGAAAGAAAATATGGGTTGCGCCCATGTTGGTATGATTTTTTCTGGGGTAATCTCACTATCTATTTCCATATTTTCCATCGACATAACTACCTCGGATTTCCCCATATCTATCCTTGCATTGGCCGGGTTCATTTTCGGAGATTCCGGGTTACATTCCATGTCAATCTCCATCGGCACGCTATCTTCTCTTGATTTTGCCGGAATAAAGATGGATTCAGACTCTGGTGATGCTGTTATTGATGGTTTCCTCAGGTGCTCTAGGGCGATACCTGGGGGAATTGATTGTCTGGTTGATCCGAGTTTTGACAATGTGTCCGTGGCGTCGTTTTCTGCCCCAGGTATATGATGAAATTCACATCCATCGAAGTATCCACCGAGTTTTTGCACATGAAACCTATATAAGGCCATATTGGCATCTAATGCATCCCAATTGCCTGAGACTTGTTGTACTACTAGATCTGAATCTCAGTAGCATAAGATTCGGCGTATGTCAATCTCTTTCTCCACCTTCAATCCATGGACCAGTGCTTCATATTCGGCTACATTGTTTGATGCGGCAAAATGTATTTGCAACACATATCTCAGTTGATCTCTTTTTGGCGAGGTTAACACTATTCCTGCCCCCAAACCATTTCTTAGTTTGGAACCGTCGAAGTGCATCGTCCAATAATTCAGATCTGGTAACGGTGGCCCATACTGTACCTCGGCCCAATCCACGAAGAAGTCGGCCATAGCCTGAGATTTGATTGCATCTCGCCTATCGAATTGCGGAGCATAAGGTGACAATTCAATTGCCCATTTTGCTATTCGGCCACTTGCATCTTTGTTGCTCAATATGTCGGCTATGGGTGCTTCACAGATCACTTTGATGGGGTGTTCTTCGAAGTAATGTTTAAGTTTCTTTGCTGACATGTATACCCCATATGCCATCTTCTAATAATGTGGGTAATTTTGTTTTGAGGCTGACAGTACCTCGCTTAGGTAATACACCGGCCTTTGTACTGACTTACCATCTTCAATTCGTTCTACCACGATCACAGCGCTTACTACTCTGTTCGTGGCGGCTATGTAAAGTAACATAGGCTCTTTTGACAATGGAGAAGCCAGGATTGGCGCTGTGACCAACATCTTTTTCAATTCATGGAACGCGTTGTCTGCTTGTTGTGTCCAAATGAATTTATCAGATTTTTTCATCAGTTGATAAAGTGGTAATGCTTTCTCTCCCAGCCAGCATACAAATCGGCTAAGCGAGGCTAGGCAACCTGTGAACTTCTGTACGTCATTTAGGCATCTCGGCAATTCCATCCTTTCTACTGCTCTTATCTTTGTTGGGTTGGCCTCTATACCTCGGCTAGATACGAGAAAACCGAGTAGTTTTCCTGCCGGTACACCGAAGGTGCATTTTTCCGGGTTAAGCTTCATTCGGAACCTTCTCAAGTTCGCGAAAGTCTGCCGAATATCATCCAGTAGCGTTTTGCTTTCTTTGGTTTTGATAACCACATCATCTACATATACTTGTACATTTTTTCCTATCTGGTCATGCAGACACTTTTGCATACATCTCTGGTATGTTGCCCCCGCGTTACGCAGGCCGAATGGCATGGTGCGATAGCAATAAGCCCCGTACGGGGTAATAAACGCAGTCTTTATTTGATCGGCCGGATTTAACGGTATCTGGTGGAAACCAGAATACGCGTCTACAAATGACAGTAGTTCACAACCAGTGGTCGAATCAATGACTTGGTCTATTCTAGGTAAAGGAAAAGGATCTTTTGGACACGCCTTGTTCAGGTTCGTGTAATCAATACACATTCGCCATACAATGGCTACATTTGGATCATCCTTCTTCTTTTCCACCAGCACCGGGTTTGATAACCAATCTGGATATATCACCTCCATGATGAACCCGGCCGCAAGGAGCCGAGCTATTTCATCCCCTATTATTTTTCTCATGTCTTCGGCGAAGCGGCGGAGAGGTTGCTTCACCGGCCTTGCTCCTGGCCTTACATTCAGAGAGTGCTCAGCCAACTCCCTCGGCACACCTTGCAGATCCTGAGTTGATCATGCAAAGATATCCCGATTCTCACGGAGGAAGTTGGTGAGCTCGCTTTCCTATTTAGCATCTAGGCCGACACCAATAGTGACGGTGCATTCTGGGAACTGCTCGTCTATCTGGAACTTTTTTGTTTCTTTAATCGGCTGGAAAGAGACACTTCCATGTGGATTGGCCAATGCCGGCATATTTAGTTGTGCCGACTGAGCGAGTGCCGCTACCTCCTGAATCCTTCTTTTTTCTCTTGCTATTACCAATGACTCGTCCAGATTTGATCCGGCTGAAGCACATTCCATTGACTTTATGTAATCTCCTGCTACTGTTATCACCCCTTGTGGTCCGGGTAACTTCATTTTCAAGTAAGTTATGTGGCAGCTGCCCATGAATTTGGCCAATGCCGGCCGTCCGAGTAGAGCATGATAACAACTCTCTAGATCCACCACTTAAAACTCCAAATTATCTGCTCTGCAGTTATCTCTTGTGCTGAATAACACATCCACTCGAACCTTTCCAATGGGCTCGCATGAAAGCCCTGGTACTATCCCATGGAATGTGGTCCTCGTGGATTGCAGCATATTCTGCGATATTGCGAGTTTATGCATTGTATCTTTGTACATGATATTGATACTGCTCCCATTGTCAATGAGTACTTTTGAAAATTTCACATTAATGCTCGGTCCGACAAATGTCGGATCTAGTACGAGTGCGTACGACCCTGGATTCGGCATTATTTTGGGGTGGTCCTTTATGTTCCAAGTTATTTCCTGATCTGACCAGGGCACATATCTTGGTACTGTCGGCATAACTGCATTTACTTCCATATGCCGGCGCTGTACATTTTGCCTGTCTTGCTGATCTGTCGTGAACATGCAATATGATTGATGATGTTCTCTATAATCATTGCGTCCACTACTTCCTGGGTTCGTCCTTCCATCCGGACCCTGATTTATCACTTGATGCACTGCATCCCTCCGGTCCGAGTTATCATACCTCGGGGGAGGAGGCGGTAACATTAGTTGTTGTGCATTTGCTCCAGTCAACTGTGGTTGATGCTGCTGATGTGCCTGGTGGGATGTTGCTTGCATGCCTGCCGGGTTACCCATTGCATTCTTCATCCAGGCACACTGCCGAGTCATATGATTGGCCGGCTTGGCCGGGTTTGAAGTGTGAAATTTACACGGTTGATCTAACATAGACTCAAACGTGTACTTCGGCCTTTCCTGCCATTGCTTCTTCTATTCTGGTGTCCACTGTCTTTTCCCTTCATTCCTCGGCGTCCATTGCTGAGGACCATTCTTTTGCCGCTAATTGTTTCCGTGACTCGGCTGATCTTGCACTACCGCTGCCACCTGATTTGAGCCATATCTATAATCCGATATTTCTTCTCTTCTTCTTCCTCTGAACTCATTGCGCCTTGATGACCCGGCCGCGTCTCTTGCATATTGATCTTGAAGTTCCCGATGATCTGCTGACATTAATTCTGGTTGCGTCGGATCTCTCAATGCATAGGAATCCGCTATCCTGATGGTTTCTGCCAAAGTGGTTGCCATATCTCTTTGCAATCTCTGCCATAATACACTGCCATAGCGGCATCCTTGGGCGAACCAAGCTATCGCCTGTGATTCTATAACCCCTTCGCATGAATTTCTGAGATTACACCACCGAGTCAGGAATTCTCTGTCTGTCTCATTCGGCCTTTGCTTGCACATGGCTAGCTTCTGCGTCCTATTTGGCCTTTTGTAAGTACTGGTGAAATTGCTAACTAACATTTCTTCAAAATCCAACCAACAGTTGATACTGCCTGCTGGCAGGTTATTCATCCATACTCTAGCTGGTCCTTCCAACATTTGCGGGACATATCGTACTGCCCATCGCAAGTTTCCGCCAGCTATTTTTACAGTAGTGGCATAATCAATCAACCAATCCTGCGGTTTGGTGCTCCCATTATATGTTTTCGTGCCTCTTGCCAGCTGAAAGTTTGGCACTGGCGGCTCGCCCATGATCCGTGGTCTGAAGCATGCCGGGCCCGGTGGACCTTGTTCTTCTAACAACTCGGACCGGTATAGCCGGTCCAGCTTTACTCTCGCATCACTTGACGGCAAATCTCTGTACAGAACCTGCATTCCATAGTGGTTGTTCCCACCATGAACCGCATATTCCATCTCGGAATAACCATCATTATCTCTCTCATTCACCTGATCGTGGCGAGCTGGTATCACTTCTCTTCCCTACCGAGGTTCATATCTCGATTGTGCATTGGGTGGCGGTTCTCTCCTTCCTTCAGCCGGGATATTATTCTCGTGATTTCCTCTTCCGAGATCTCCATTACCTCGGCTTCCGTTGTCTTTCTCGGCACGGCCGGGGTTTCTCTCGCCACGGTTACCTCGGCTTCCATTGCCGCTATTTTCATTTGCTTTTCCGGCTACTGCCGGATCATATGGAACAATTTGCTTATTTCTTTTTCCCGAGGTTACCGCTCTGTCTTTCCGCGCATTGTTTCCGGGCGAGGATGCTGCTGCCACAGATAAAGCAGGGGCTGCACCAGCCGAATGAACCATTCGCGAGGCACCAGGCCTCACTGGGTCTGCCCTGAGCATTTCTTCATTCTGCTGGTTCGCAATGCGCACCAGTTCATTCACTCTCTCTTGCTGTTTTTGCCGGGCTTCGCCGGTCAATCCTTCTAACTCTAGTGCAGCGGCATTCGCCGCCCTCACGTTCTTTACCGGGGTACTGTACCTCGGCAAACCTAGATCAACTGATTCTGCCTTATGAGCATCATGCTCTTTGTTGATATCATCTATGAGGTTCTTCCCTCTTAGTCTCAGTTCGTCGACCTGCTCGGGGGCAACGTCAAGCTTGTTTGCCCTAGCATATTCTCGCAGGGTCCTGTTCAAGGACTCCCGCAATGCTGACACATTTTTTGCCTCTACCAGTACTTTTTGCCTGGTCTCTTCTAATTCTGCCTGAGCATTAGCCGGATCGAGGATCGGCGCTACATGTGTAGTCAGATTATCTACAGTTGCCTGAAGAATGTTTTCGGGTCTTTCCAGAGGTGGTCCTCTTACCCTTGGTGCCTTTGGGGTCGTATACTGCACCTCGGCTGGCTTGGCCGTTGAAGGAATTACCTCGGTGAGTTGTGGAGCTGCCTGCTTGGTGGCCACCTTCACACCCGTCGTCGAATCTTTGCTTGATCCAGCGCCCGCTGTTCTCGCCTGCACCCCGGCTGCGACCATCACCTCGACGCTGCTGACGGGGCGCACTCCGCGCGGACCGTTTGCGGCGCTAAGGGGAGGCTCTCCTGCAACAACAACTTGGTGAGGATAAACACTGGAGGTGTCGACGCCGACATAGATCTGGTGCATGCCCAAGTTGATGAAGACGCCATTGAGCGGAGGAGTTTTTCCCTTGAAGTTGCCTGCGTTGTCGCTGACATAGTCACAGAGATCAAATCTCTGGACTAAGCCAGAGACAATGCGCTCGCCAGTGTGGATGAAGTTTCCCGTCCGGATCATGACTCCAGCTAGCACCCCTGCTTGCCCCATGGTGGGCGCCAACTGTCGTGGTGGTGGCACGGCAGATGCCATGGGTAGGCTAAAGTATGGGGCCAATGGATGCTAGAGGGATCTGGGGAGGGAAGATGTAGTTGATTCTACACACAAAAGACTAACGTAAAGTTCTTTATTTCTCCTTTCTTGGGCTACAAGTGCTCCTCGAGCTGTATACAAGTAGAGAAGAAGAACTTTACCAGCCTAACGGTACTAAATGAGTCGATGCCCTTCTCTGAATCCAAGGCTCTCCTTATAAAGGGTAACCTTGGCTCCTCTAGGGCTGACGTGGCAAGCATATTCGAGGAATATGCTTGTCCCGATATAGTAATTCGGCGGCCTCCTTTCCCTGTTGCCCTTCTAATGACGGCAAGGTTCCAGAGGACCCCACCTGCACGCCTTGGGCTTCAGGTATCACCTCGTGACCTCCTTCTATACCTCTCTCGCCTTGTCCTTTGTGTTTGGCTCTGCTTATATTCTTCCTAGACCGCGAGTAGAGTTTGACTATAGGCATCTCCTTCTCCTGCAAGCTTCATATCATTCGGCCCTCTCTTGCTTAACTCGGCTTGGCCTTCACCTGCATTCAGATTATTCGGGCTGACCCAGCCGACTTACACAGTATGTCGACCGGGTTACGCCTTGCTCTTCTCATAAGGGTCCTGCTCTTGCTTACCTCGGCCGACCTTTACAGGACTCGGCCGATTTAGATCGTAACTCGGAAACCTGACGGGGAACTTCCTTTCGTCTTTCGCCGTTCTTACCCTATCCGGGGTCAACCCCCAACATCATCTACTGTTACCGTTTACTTTCTGCAAGCAATCATTATCTTCCACACTATACGTTTAATCCTTTCTTTTCAGCAAACCAGTGAGATTGATAACCTCACTATAAGTTGGGGCAAAGTCTTGAGTTTGTGATGTGCAGGATTCCAAGTTGCTAGCAACACCTTTGAGTTGTTTCCTTGCTCCTACTGGTTCGATAACCTTGGTTTCATAACTGAGGGAAAACTTGCCGCTGTGCTCATCATACCTTCCTCTTAGGGTCTCCCAATGAAGCTCTACAACTGAGCCGCGTCACCGCCTAGCCTAAAACCTTGCCGCCGACGCCACCTTCTCCCCTCGGTGTCTAAACCCTAGCCGCCGAGGCTCTCTCTAATCCACCATACCCGCTCCAGCTTAGGCGAAGCCCTGCGGGATCTACTCCTCCACCTCCACCACCACACCGTCGTGCTGTTGGAATCACGAGGAGATCTACAACCTCTACTGCCTGTTGTAACAAGGGAGAGGAAGGTCTTCATCGAGTACCGAAAGTGTGACAGACTGCGGAAGCGTTGCCGGAATGCGACGCCGGAAGGATCGTCTTCGCGATCTTGAGATCGGCAAGTGAACGACTACATCAACCACGAGAATCGGATCTCGTTAAACGTTTTGGATCTTCGAGGGTTAGTACTCTATAAACTCCTTGCACCGATATCGTATATTAGATCTTGGCTTTTGTGTGTTCATGTGATAGAAATTTTTCTTTTCCATGCTACGAAGCCCTTCACTTGTTGGAGGTATTGCTTGGTGGGCGACGCTTCGGAGTGCTAGGCATGTGGTGGATCGTAGTTGGAGGGCGCAACGGTCGCGGGTTGTCCTCGTCTTCATCGAGCCACTGTTGTCGGCTTTGCTTTCTCTTTTTTTCTTTGCTCTTTGGGCGTTGGCTGTCTGTCCTAGCAGTTTTCTTAATTGTGGTTGTTATATTTATATAGCTGGGCGTATGCCTGTTTCGAGAAAAGTAGGAAACATGTTCAATTGCAAAACTGCCCAGCTCACAATGATCTGATCTGCATAGCCCATAGGATCTCAACTCTAGATTCCAGAATGCCCTGTCACGCCTGGCCGCCACCGCGTCTCACGCCCTAGCCAGGTCTCTGGGAGAAGTTCCCACCAGTCTTAGAGCATCTCCACTTGTTGGGCGAACCCAGGCCAAAATCCGGACCAAATTTTGGCCGGACAAAACTCATTTTTGGCCTGGGAATGCCGGTTTTCCACTCGCGTTCCCACGCGAGTGAAGGAAATATGCCCTAGAGGCAATCATAGAGATGATTATATTTCATATGTATCCATGAGTTATTGTAATGTTCCTTGAATATCCATACCAGGCAACTTGTATTGATTGGCAATTATGTGAATTGTTTGTGAAACTCTTTACTTGTATGGTTATTTAAGAGTTGTCCCTAGTCGGAGTTCATGTGAGGACACACGTGAATATTAGACTAGCACATCGATTGATTGATGACTATGTTTCGCAAGTCATAGACATGGAGATGTCAAACCAATGATGTGGACACATGTTATGAACATGGGGTTGGACTGACCCAACCTGAGACTAGCAATTAGTTGCAGCTCTCTCTCTACACATCGTGCGTTTGTCCTTAGACCTGAGATTGTCGCATGTACTTGAGATGTGGATCGACCTACTTTGGGGCTATCAAGCGCTGCTGTAATCGGTAGTTAAAAAGGTAGCTTTCGGGTTTGTCCTGAAGCATGCTGCAAGGCATGGTCAACCAAGATGGGATTTGCCCCTCTCTACTTGAGACAGATATCTCTAGGCCCCTCGAGTGATCGGATCCAAAAATGCATGGCCGTGCTACATAAGGTTAAGAGTTAACCTAGTAAAGGGATTCCGAATCGCAGTATCGAGAAAGGGAGGTCAGCTTGGAGCTAGACCAAATATCGTGAGGCAAAGAGAAAGACATGTATTAAACCTTGTGATGGTTCGTCCGATATGATCTTTATATGCGTTTAGGAGTTGGCACGTCTTGCTAGAGGCCGCTACCAACTATTGACAGAATAAGTGCATTCGTGTCATGTCTATACGCATATGAACCTATAGGGTCACACACTTAAGGGGCTGGAAGCCTAATAAGGATTGGATCCGAATTAGACCAGGCTTAGGCTACTAATGGGCTGCTAATGTAGAAGCTCACTAGGGACGCCTATATAAGAGAGGGTGGGGAGAGCTGACCATGGTGAGATCTTAGATCATTCCCAGCCGCCACTCCTCACGCCTGTGTTGCACGCGCGGACCTAGCAGTCCGGTGTCTGACGCTTCCACCCTGTATGTATGGATACCTTGGAGGCGCTGCATCTGTAGCGTTTGGACGAGCCGCGCAAGGGGAGCTGCTCATGGGACGAGGACAAGGAGGAGACGTGGAACGTCTGCACTGCCTCGACGCGCTTCATCAATTCCGCAACTGCGCGTCTAGTGGTAATCCCGTGATCTATGACAACAGTAATCCTAATATACGCGGTAGAAAATTTTGATTTGCGCTAGTGTAGCCTACCCGTATCCCTTCAGCGAGTTCCCGCGTTTGGCTAAAATTTAATAAATTTCGGCAAACTTTGGGTGAACTTTGGGCAAATATAAGTGGTTTTGGGCGAACTTTTGGGCGAATATGGTCGATATGGACAAACTTTAGCGAATATGATCGATATGGACGAACTTTAGGCAAATATGAACATATAAGCGGTCTTGGCCGAATATGGACGAACTTTGGGCGAATATGGTCGATATGGACGAACTTTGGGCGAATATGAGCGGTATGGACAAACTATGGGCAAACTTTGGGCGAATATGGGCGATACAGACAAACTTTGGGCGAATATAGTCTATATGGACGAACTTTAGGCGAATATGGCGATATGAACGAACTTTAGGCGAATATGGACGAACTTTAGGCGAATATAGGCGAATTTGGACGAACTTTAGACGAATATGGGCGAACTTTGGATGAATATGGACGAATATAAGCTGACTGGGCGAGTCCACTCGTCGAATTCGCTTCGTCCGGCGTTCCTAGGACGTATCCGGGATCCTGGATACGGCCTGGAGAATCCGAACCAAAGTTGGTTTAACCCAAATAAAAACAGGTTCCTATATACGTGACTTCAGTGTCCCCATCCGTAGCCGAGTGGAGATGCTCTTAGCACCGCTTCGGCCGATCGGAACTGCATTCTGTCTCTAGAGTGTGCACTACAGGACGCGCGCGCTACGCCGAGGACAAAAAGCCGTCGGCGTAGGCTAAAATGCCCTCGGCGTATGGTACGTCGACGACTATCCTCGGCGTAGCCTCCTCGGCAAAGGGCTCCCTCGGCGGAGCACGTAGAGACCGTCGGCGTATCAAAATACCGTCGGCGTATGCAAGCCCTCGGCGTAGAGGCCGTCGGCATAGCTTGTCGACAGGTTGCAAAACATTTTTTTAAAAAAAATTAATTTTTTTATTTTACTTTTTTTTCTCAATTTTTGAATCTTTGAATTGTTTGACTCGTTAATCTCTCACTTTGAACATTTTTAACACTAATTACACTTAATATTTAATTAAATTGCAGTCTTGGTCAAACTTTCCGGCCGGTCCCATCCTAATACTACTCTAGCTTCAGCACGCTTAACTTCCTCTTTTCTTCAGAATCTGTTTCCGCAAAGTAATTCATACATTGTTGTCAATACTATGATATCAATCCTATTAACCCTTATATCAACATGTCACATGTTTGTATTTTTTGAAATTACAAACAATTATCTAAGTAAACATTAATAAATAAGTAAAAATATTATTGAATTCAAATAAAAATATAATATTTTTATTTTTTTTCTATTTTTCTATTTAATATGGAATAATTAATATCTTTAAATCTGTAAATCGGAATTTAACAAATAATATGTCTAAATTGATCAAAAAAAGAGAAGAATCCAAATATGATATCCATATCAACTAATCACAAACCCTCAGTTTTTTGAATTATCTATTTGGTGGTTGCTTTAGAAAATTCTCTTTTTGTGCTCGGATAATTATTAATGGCTTTTTGGTGTGATGAAAAAAAAACTTGCATTGAATCTTTAATAAAATAGCATATTATGAACCTAAAAATAATTTTTGTAAAAAAACATGAGCATCGGATCATGTACATGTAGTTCATATCTGACTCACTTCCTACTGATTCGGCAGGAATTTGTCTTTTTCACCAGAGGTGGACGAAAAGGTTTTGGATACCCCTGTTGGGACATTGTCCATATAAGGTGGTATAGTATTTTTGTAAAATGTGGTGGTAGCATTTTAAATTAGCCATTTGGTGGTTGCTTCACAAAATCGTCCGTTTTTTGTGCTCGGAAAATGGGAAATGGCTTTTTGGTGCGGCGAAAAGGAAAACTTCCTCCTGCAACATTGTTTGCCCTCCCATGATGCATGTGTATGCACAATATGGGCACATTATCACAAACTATGCCTTGATTCTAGCCATAACATTGGTCATTTGACCCGAAAGCCAAGAAACCTTGAATGAGATAGGTCATTTTGTGAAGGTTTTTTTGAGACATAATCAATATATCAAGTTTAATATTTTTACTTCACATAATATGACACCACGCGAAGGTTTTGCATTGTTTCGATCGTTTTTGAATTTTTTATGCCCGTTTTAAACTATCGTCAAACTTTGTCGAACGCCGGGCATGAAGATTCTTAGCTCGGAACCGAGCCTTGCTAAACTTGCATTGGATCTTTGATAAAATAGCATATTGTGAACCTAAAAATAATTTTTATAAAAAAACATGAGCATCGGATCTTGTATCTGTAGTTCATATCTGACCCACTTCTTACCGATTCAAAATTTGTCTTTTTACTAGAGGTGGACGGAAAGGGTTTGGATCCCCCTGTTGGGACATTGTGCATATAAGGTGGTATAATATTTTTTAAAATGTGGTGGTAGCATTTTGAATTAGCCATTTGGTGGTTGCTTCACAAAATCGTCCGTTTTTTGTGCTCGGAAAATGGGAAATGGCTTTTTGGTGCGACGAAAAGGAAAACTTCCTCCTGCAATATTGTTCGCCATCCCATGATGCATGTGTATGCACAATATGAGCACATTATCACAAACTATGCCTTGATTCTAGCCATAACATTGGTCATTTGACCAGAAAGCCAAGAATAAACCTCGAATGAGATAGGTCATTTTGCAAAGGTTTCTTTGAGACATAATCAATATACCAAGTTTTATATTTTTACTTATAACTATGTCACATAATATGACACCACGCGAAGGTTTCGCATTATTTCGATCGTTTTTGAATTTTTTATGTCCGTTTTAAACTATATATAATGTTTTATGTTTTACTTAATTTTTATTTACAAATGTGTAATATTTGAGTGTAGATAGATAGGTCTTATTTTTCTGCAAATTTTGATATATTATTTGTATTTTTCAGAATTAGAATGATTTAGTTATGATTTTTCAAAATTTAATAAGATAAAATAAAAAATAGCTACGCCGAGAGCAGCCGTCGGCGTAGCATAGGATATGCCAATATGCCAAGAGTAATTCTACGCCGACGGCTGCTTGGCGAAGCTGGCCTAGACGATGGCTACGCCGACGACCCCGATGTTTGACCGTCGGCGTAGCGACCGGCCGTCGGTGTAGCTTTCCGTTCCTGTAGTGGTAGACGCCGGCGCGCCATAAGGTCTCCATACGCCGACACAACGCGAGGTTTTTGGGACGCCGGCAGCCTGGCACAACCCATTGACACAATGCCGTCACGAGGTTAAACACTTGTCCGTCCTTGCCGGAGAGCCCACGACCACAACGCGAGTAGATGCAGCCACATAGTACAAGTTGACACCAAAGACGCAGGACAACCTATTGTGGCATACTTTCATAGGTAAAAGGTTCGAGGTATCTCCTGCATTCAACACCGTTGCAAACAACTTGCTTCCGTTGCAAACAACCCGGATGAGATGGAAATCGTACTGGGTCTATACGGCAGCGGAATACGGAATCGTCGGCGTGATCGTACGTAACATGTCGTGATACGCGCCCGCGCTGTGTATACACGCTTTAATATTGCCACACACCTAAATAAGGCCGGTAGTATGTACGGTTTTTTTGATGTACGGTCGTTTAGTTTCAAATCTAAATTCAAAAATCGTAAAAATTAAAAAATATATATATTCATTTGTAAGAACTAAATATTAGCATGTACCACAATTTTGAGGTGATCGAGTCGTTTAAAAAGCTACTCCCTCTAACCCATATTAGTTGACTCAAATTTGTCTAGATACGAGTGTATCTAACACTAAAACTTGACTAGATGCATTCATATCTAGATGATTCGACGTCAATTAATATGGGTCGAAGGAAGTAGTATAATTGATCCCAAAAAGTGTGTCTGTAATTCTTTAACTTTAAAAAAAACTAAAATTTATCACACATGCTAGCATAGAGAGATATAAAACCATCTTACGGTGCAAAAATGACCGTCGAGTATCGGAATCCCACAAAAACTTGCATCTGACCCTAGCATATATCCACAACTATGGTGCAATGTCCGTAGATGGAAAGTACCTCCCGGGTGTGACCGTCCTGCTACGCATGCCTTGGCGCTCAGCGAAGCTCTAGACTTATAGGAGGAATCTCCTGCTATGGATCAAACAGACGGAAACCGGTAGAATCTTGAGCCCAACCTTGGTTTAACTTGTTTCTATGGACTAAACGAACCTAAATAAACAAAAAGTCCATTGATCAACCCTCATATGGAAAAAGCTAGGGGTAGATCTATGGGCCCACAAACTAGGATTTTGCTGGAAGGGCGCCGGAATCCCAAGAAAACTTGCATCTGACCCTAGCATATGTCCACACCTTTGATACAATGTCCGTAGATGGAATGAATACCTCCAGGGTGTGACGGAAGAAGTTCGCCCAACCGCATTCCCATGATGTCAAATAGTGCCGGATTTGGCCCAACTTTCATCCGATGTTCCCAGGCCGAACCAGGGGCACTGGGAACCGTATGGGAACGCCGGACGCAGCAAAATCAGCAAAAATAAAACCAGCCTGTCGCCCTGCCCTGTCAGCGTGTGAAGCCGAGCCGTCCTCATCCCGTCGCCTCGGCTCCCGCGATGGACCACCGATCAATGACCGCCCGACGCGTCGGCCATGCTTCGTTGTAATGGCGCGCCACCGCCGGCTCGCCTTCCCGCCGTTTCCCCTTTTCCCGTCCATGCCGTTACACCCCCCTCCCCGCCTTCGCTGCCTTTTCCTCTTTTGGCTATAAATGCCAATGCCCCTCGCCGGTTCAAAGCACACACTCTCACACCTCCAAATCCCCACCCATAAGCTCGAGAACATCACCGTCGGCAACCGCCCTAAGATGCACTATCCCCCTCGCTCACAACTGTCGGTCGCCCGAAGCCATGCGGTGGCCAACTGGCTGCCGAGGAGGATGACCTCCCTCTCCTCCTCTTCGTTGGCGTCACGCTCGTCCGCTCGTCGCCGGCGCAGTCACCTCGCGCCCGCACACTCACTGTGCCTCCGCTCTGGTCGGTGAAGCGTGAGGTCGAGTCGCCGGTCCGCTCATCGCCAAGGATGCGCTCACGCGGCATCGTCAACAATGAGGGTCGTGCTCCGACGCTGCCGACCGACCGGCTTAACCTGCGTACCGCCGAAGACAGAGCCAGCAGACTGGGCCGTTCCCGTTGATGAGGACACGTTCGTCATGAAGATGGCGATGGAGCGCTCCCTCAATGACGTGACGCCGGCGCCGGACGCCTGCGCCTGGTCCAGGGCCGACCGAGAGCAGGAGGAGGCCAACTGCATTCGGCGCCATCAGGAGCAGACCGAGCGTGAGGCCCATCTGTTCGCACGCCAGGAGCACGCCTATCAGGGCGTGCCACTCATCGTCCTCGATGACGACGCCGGTCTCTCGTCTCAGCCGTGGCGCTAGGGCGATGCCGGCCAGGGTAGCTCGCGTCTCCCGCAGCCGCCGAGCCACGATGATGACACGCAGGATGTCGACTACACCGTCTTTTACCGTAACTTCGGCATGTGAGCGGCGCCCGGCGGCATCGGGATCGGCATCGGCTAGGCCTAGTTGTATTTTCTAAGTTTTTTATTTTTTCTTTAGCCTAATGTAGTCAAAATTCATGCAATTATCCAAATTTGATGTAATATATATGAAATCGCCCAAATATTAATGAAATCGCCTATATTCATCCATATTTTGCCGAGTTTGCCTAAAATTCGTACAAAACCAGGAACTCGGCGCGAAAACACGAGTGAGAAACTGGACGTTCCTAGGCGTAATGTTATATCCATCCAGTGCTAAATAGCGCCGGAATTGGACCTGAAAATGCCAAATAAGTGAAAATGCTCTTATAAAACAGATATAAGAAAATATTTCAAACATAAAAAGGCAAGACGACCTAACTAGATCGGCCCATTGCTTCCTACATACGCCTTTCGGTCCAGCGATGGCGACCGATCGTGATCTGCGTGACCAAGAGCCGCCTGTATGTCCACCCAATCACGTACGATCCCACCCGTATCCGTATCCTGCTGTTGTATACATAGCTAGTACAGTCTTCATCTTTACCCGGTCTCCACCCGGAGCACAAACCCAAAACCTGTTAACTGGCTGAAGAGCCTAGAATTCTTTGTCTAGGAGGGATACCGAAGCAAGAGTCATTCAAAAGATCAGAAACTGCAATGTAAGAGTGAAAATATCATAGTAAACTATACATTTATGTGTGGCTAAAATGCAACAACCAATGTAAGATAAGTGAAGAGAAAAGACAAGCACATCATGTAATTCTATTGCTTAGAAATATCAGAAAGTTCAAAAAAAAAACCAGCATCAGTCATGCCAGAATCTCAGGCAACAGACCAACTTCATTCATGAATTGCCAACTTGTTTTCTAAATGAGAACCCCCAAAAAACTTGTGTGCTGATAAAATAGAAGCTAGCTCTGATTTGAACAAATATTCATACAGAATTGAAGGTAACATGGCTGCTGACCATAAAGTAAATTAGATAGTATAGACACATATTTTTTTGACTTCACACATAACAGCAGCCAGCTGGATGATTAAAATTTGGAGCGGTCGCTAGAAGATCTATTGCAACAGAAGCTATGCCATCACTAGTTAAACTGACAGAATAATATAGACAATATAGAAATGATGCTTGCTAAGACAATGTTCCCTTCCTATGCCATCACTAAGATTTACAGATAAGCTGCATGCCTGTTATGGACGGCTGCCAAGATTACCAGGTCGGGTCAGCTACTAACTTGAAACCGGCTGCTATGAAATCTTAGTTCATCTTATATGCTGCTGCACATAATTCAGACTAAAGAACAACTACACTCACAAAATAATGCAGACAGCATTTTTCTTTGTCAAACAATATTAGTGAGTGCAAAAAATTCAGAGTCAAGCATTCACTGATTCACCAATAAATTTTGAATTTCAGCCTCTACGATACTCACATGACTCAAACTTATCCCCTAAACACACAAAATTCACAAGGCCTATGATCCGGTACAACCCTCCCACCTAAACTCATACAAATACGAACACGTATACATATGAACCCGTATCTACATCGAGTATTACCTATGTATAAAGATACGGATCATGATCTGTAGATACACGCATTCCCGCACAACAGACCCAACTCCTCTACAACGCCGACCTCTGTCGCCGCCGGCCATCACCTCCGCCGCCACCGGCCACCGCCATCGCCGTCGGCCATCTCACAACCGGACTATTCCGGTAGGCCGCCGGACACCGCGCCGGACTGTCTGGTAGGCCGCTGGACATCCTGCCGGACTGTACAGTTGTCCTCCCCAAGCTCCCATTCGCAGCTGCGCGGCCGCCGCCGCCAGGATCTTGCGCCTCGCCTCCGCAGTGCCGCCGCCCCCGTGCTAGGCTGCTAGACATCGTGCCAGACTATATGGTTGCCCTCCCCAAGCTCCCATTCGTAGCCGCCACCGCCGCCACAATCTTGCGCCTCGCCTCCGCCATGTCGCCGCCAATATGCGCGTCGTCGCCCCCTGCTAGCCCTGCCGGCATACACCTACAAGGCCAATCCGAGGCGTGAGCCGGCGGGGACGAGTCACGGGCTCGCCGGACACCACCGGTACCACCGCACGTACACAACCATCGCCGGCGTACTCGGTCGGCGATGATCCATACACCGGTGTTTTTTTTCCATTCGCGTATAGGTCGTACTAGTATCAATACGGCTTCGTTGAGTTATACGGGGTTTTCTATATGATTACTTATACGGTGTATATACTAATTATGAAGGGATATCAAGTGATCTGAGTCGTCCTTGTGTTTGAGATTATACGAGTTTGGGTGGGAGGGGGTTGTACTCAATCAGAGGCCAATTCACAATCAACCATTATTACACCCAGATTGAAAGAAAACAGATGCCAAATTGACTACGAAACATGGCAAATTTCAAACGAGATAAGATCACCAACAAAATGAATAAATGATGCCTCATGCATACAATATCATCGGTGTATCAGTGCCACTCGATTTAACTCGCAAAATCGGAATATGAAGCTCCCGATCAGAACCTCCACATGAACCATACCAAAACAGTTCCACACAACCCCGTTCGTCGGGGGAGAAAAACTAGGTGTACCATAGTCCATGGGTCCTTGTTCGACATTCGGTAGTGCAGCTCCAGCGGTATCGCGGCGAAACGACGGCATTGACGACGACGGCGAGCATGATCACCGCGCTGCCGTGCGTCTAACGAGGATAGAACCGACCACCAAACTAATTTCAGGTGATTCTGGATGCTTTCCATAATAAATGCATCGGCTGCGCATCGGAATGACCCATGCCAAAAAAATTCTGCTTCTCCTAGGTAGTACTAAAATGAAAGACATACGTGTCATCCGTTGCATGTTTCGGAGAGCCATGGACCAACAACTTGTTGATGATGTAACCTTGTTTGCTTAATTAATAAAAGTCGCGTGTTCGCTAAAAAAGGAGTTTAAGATGGATTAGTTGTAGGCGGTTTCATGCACCGAAAGTTATAGGACTAATCTGCTCGCGCGATGATAGTTGTAGGATGGCCGATGTAATTTGCCCTTCTCTCTACCTTCTCTCCCGGGCCTATATATAGGAGGCATTGCTGTCCTCAAGGTTCTGCAACACACCAAGGCAGCTTAGCTACCTCTCTTCCTCCCAACACCACAGCTAGCCCCCTCGGCCCTCGCTCTCCATTGATTGGTCCATCTTTCCATTGAGCAAGAGGAGAAGGGGACCAGCGCTGGCTTAGACTCTCCATCTCCAGAGATCATGGCTTTTTTGAACATGGAACAACACACCTGGGCCTTCACCTTTGGTATCTTAGGTACATGCGCGCATCCATGGATGGATCCTACATTCATGTCATCACTTTTGTTTCTTTTTCCTCCTTTTTATGAAATAATTACAGTGTATAATTAATCACATATCTTGTGGTTTTCAGTTTTTAGTTTCGTACTTCCTCCGATCCATAATAAGTGTCGCTCATTTTATACTAAATTAGTACAAACTTTGTACTAAATGAGCGATACTTATTATGAATCAGAGGAAGTAAAAAAAAAAGACTATTGATCATCCTTTGCTTTTGTTGGTCGGTCACTCTTTTTTGTTTGTCTTCCTTTTTCAATCTATTTAAAATCGTGCTTCCGTTCCGAATAAATGGAGGGAACTGCCAAAAAGAAGCTTTTCGGCTATAATCAGGTGGTTACTCCAAAACAAAGAAAAGGAACCAACATGCATGTTGTGTACGCTCAAGACAAACATACACGACTGATTTTCTTTTCATTTTACTAGCTCCTAGGTCTCCTTCTTTTGTCCTGTTTTTTACTAGTGACTTAAGTTTATCTAGATTCGTATTTATTTATATATTAAAATATATATCTAGATACATGTAAACCTAGACAAATTCACGTATCCAATTGAACAACTCATCATAACGTCCTCTCCGTGCTTGGTTTTGCAGGTAACATTATCTCACTAATGGTATTCCTTTCACCACTGTAAGCACCCCTCGACTCATTATTTTCTTCGATGTGCATCGATCCATTAATCCCTGCGTGCATGTATCATGTTTTATGTGCGTGTCTAGTATGAATATCCGGACTAAAAAGGTGCTATGCATTAGCTTATTCAAATAAAAGAATAAGAAAAGACCACAGACATGTCAATGAATACATGACTGACGGGAAAGGTCACTATCATCTAGACTTCTGCTCTTGCCAAAAAATAAATCTAGACGTTTCCTTATATATATTTTTTCTCCGAAATGGAGACTTTTGCTTGTCACACTGCTAGGTAGCTGCACTATTATCAGTACTGAACACACAGATCTCCATTGTCAGTTTACCTCTGATTAGCTCAATGATTACTACTCCAATTAAATACAAGTACTTCTTTCGATCCATATTAATTGACTTGAATTTGTCAAAATTTGAATGAACATATATGCTAAATAGATTCATCCAAATCTAAACAAATGCGATCAATTAATATGGACCGGAGAAAGTAATAAATTAACAGTTAATTAACTGTTGCAGTCCGACGTTCTACCGTGTATACCGTAAGAAGTCGACGGAGGGGTTCCAGTCGACTCCGTACGTTGTGGCGCTCTTCAGCTGCATGCTCTGGATGTACTACGCCCTCCTAAAGTCCGGCGCCGAGCTCCTTCTGACCATCAACGGTGTCGGGTTCGGCATCCAGACCCTCTACATCGCCATGTACTTGGTGTACGCCCCCAAGGGCGCGAGACTCCTCACGGCGAAGCTTTTCCTTGGCCTCGACGTTGGGCTCTTCGGCCTCATCGCCCTTGTCACCATGTTGGTGTCCAAGGGCGCCCTCCGTGTCCAAGTCGTCGGCTGGATCTGCGTCGCCGTCGCGCTCGGCGTCTTCGCTGCTCCCCTGAGCATCATCGTAAGGATTAATCGTTATGCTAAATCGACTGAAATACTACTGGTTAAAATCATTTTTTTGAGCTAGCCAGGGCTCTAATTTAATTTGGTTGGTTTCCATTCAGAGGCTTGTGGTCCGGACCAAGAGCGTGGAGTTCATGCCGTTCTGGCTGTCCTTCTTCCTTGTGCTCAGCGCAGTCATCTGGTTTGCGTACGGCGCGCTCAAGAAGGACGTCTTCGTGGCGGTGCCCAACGTGCTGGGGTTCGTGTTCGGCGTGACGCAGATGGCGCTGTACATGGCTTACCGGAACAAGAACCCTGCGGCCACGGTGGTGCATCAGGAGATGAGGCTGCCGGAGAACGTCAAGGAGTTGGCCGGCGCCAAAGGAGGCGCGACAAGCGAGGGCAGGGCCAGCTGCGGCGCGGAGGTGCACCCCATCGACATGATGTCGACGGCTGTGGACGAGCAAGCAGCGGTAACTGACGAAGAAGTGATCCGTGATGACCACAACATGCTCAGGCCGGAGAAAGTGATCAAGCCTGACATGGCCATTGTTGTCCAAGTGTAGATTCGCTTGGTTTTGGCAGTCCCGTTATTACTTGGAGTAGTATGATTTTTGTTATGCCAGGCCAAAACATCTACTGGGACTGCATGGGATCCGTGACATGGCTGGCTGCATGCATTGCCTGCGGAGATCGAGCTAGCCAGCCCGACCGGGTGCATGACATGTGAAGCTTTTCGGTGAGAAAATCAGCGGTGAGCCGGTGAGAGCGAGTGGTAGTGAGAGAGAGTGTGTGTGTGGGAGGTGCATGCAGCAGCAGCTTTGTGTGATCTAGTTTATCACCCTGTCGCATTCGTTTATCTTTTGTTTCGTGTTATTGATCCATGCAGTCGCATACTCGCATCAATAAACTTGGAACGTCTTATTAGAGCTCCAGCAGCATCTCCTCCCGCAAAGATGTTAAATGTACGCGCTAAATTTATAGCCTAAACCCCTCCAACAAACACGCTAAATTAGAGCACGCACAATTTTTTTTCAACAAACATGATAAAAAATAGACCTAGAAATTAAGAGAAAATACATTACATATAACAGGAAAAAAACTATACATAGATCTAGTGCAGAAAATAATAGAAAATAGCGAATATTCACTCTGCCTCGCAGGTGTAAATGCACCCATTATAAGAAAGCATATTTCAAAATGTCAAAAAAATTCAAAAACATTTCCGCAGATACATTAGAACATTTTATGCTGGTTCATAAGTTTTCGGGATGAAATACCAATTTATGCGTCGTGTATGAAAAAGATAAAATGTGTCACAGGAATACGACTATTCACATGACATTTTTTTTGGGTTTTTTATACACAACACATAAAATATTCTTTCATCATGAAAAATTGTGAACCAACATAAAATGTTCGAATGTATATGTATTTTTTTTAAAAAAATTAGACATTTTAAAATATGTTTTCTCATAATGGGTGCATTTGCACATATGAGCCGAATTGCCACCTCCAGGAAATAGCGCAAAAAATACTAAAAATTAATAGAAACTACTGCTAGAACCTAGTCTGAGTTGAAGTCATCATCAGACGAGGCTGGTGTCGTGTCGGACACCAGCGTCGATGACCAATAGTATCCCCCAACGGGGATCGTCATCGGCGATAGTCGTCGGCCCGACCATCTGCGCCTCGATGAAGGCGCTCCTCCGCGCCTTGCCCGCCCGACGCTCGAGGCGGTTCTCGTGCTTCGTCGTCCTCACATTCGCCTTGTTCGCGGCCTGCTCGGCGTTGTGCTTGCGCTACGCTTCGACGTCTTTGTGGAAACGTCGGCACTAGTCTTGCCGCAGGCACTCATCGCGCTCAGAGACGAGCAGGTGGCGCTCTGTGTCGCGTCTACAACAACGCTCCTCCTCCATCAGGAGGCGAGGCGGCGAGGCGGTGACGCGAGCGCCTCGGCCTGCTCGCGCTTCCAGACGTCCTGGAAGTTCATCGACGCGCGCGGGCGCCCGAGCCACCATGCCACATCGTCGTAGGCGCGTGCGGCCTCGTGCGCAGTCTCAAAGGTGTCGAGGCCGATGCGATCGTCGCCGAACCGGATCTCCTTGTAGTAGTTGCCGATCAGGCGTGCGTGTACGCCTTGGTACCTGGAGCTTTCCCGACACGGTGGCATGTCGGCGGTGGCGCGAGCGTTGGCACGGGCACATTGCGTCGGCAGAGAAACGGTGGGTGAAGGGAATATGCCCTAGAGACAAATATTTAATGGCATATTTTATAAAGTTTATGATTAAGTTTTATATCATGCTCTAATTATATTGATTAGGAAACGTCGATACATGTGTGATATACAAACAATCAGTAGTAATTTCCAGTGAAACTCTAGTCAATGGTTTATTGGTCAACAGATGATCAAAGGTTTTCCGATCATGTTGGTGTCTCGACCCCTAATTGACAATGGAGGTATTTTATTAGAGAATGATATGGTGAACATACCCTATCTATAGCATTGTATCGCGATCATGTCACTGAGTTCAGGTTACGATGATTAGTGAACATAGTGACTCTTTCCTTAGACCGTGAGATCATATTAAATCACTGTCTCCCGAGGTTACTTTGATGGCACTTAACATCACTCGGTAGAACGGTGATCATAAGGGTGTCGTTAGGTATCCGGAGAAACATGTTGAGGCGACTGTGTCAAGAACGGGATTTTTCCATCCATGTGACGAAAGATATTCTGGGCCCACTCGGATAAGTTATATCTATAAGTTGCGCATCATGTGACTAGGTCATGGGAATATCACTTATCAGATTGAGTAAAAATGGTATTGTCGATAACAAGGTTGAACCCTGACATAGAGATGTCATTTGATTATGCCTCGTACAATACAGTATCATAGAGACAAAAGTAATAAGACACAGTGTTTACGGTTCAACGAAATTTTTTGTTGAGTACACAGGTGGTTATCATGGGCATCCAGGTCCCACTGTGATCATTGATCAAAGAGGAGTCTTGACCATGTATGTTGTATTCTCGAACTGTTGGGTAGCACACTTAAGGGCTTGACGAAGCTTAAAGATCATTAATGGCTAATTTGGATTCACTGAAGAAGTGAGAAGAGAGAGACCAGAAAAATTCTGGGGAGATCCGAAGGTGTTCGAAGGAAGGATGAGGAAAAAAGGACCGAAAAGGGTTTTTGGATAAATGGTGATTTAAATATATGTTTATTATATATTAACTATGAATTAATATATTATAAATAAATATTTAAATAAGAATTTATAAAGGCGTCTTACAAGTTGGGAAAAATCCCGGAGAGATTTTACCAAAAAAATGGACGAAAAAGCAAAGGGAAAGCTATTTTTGAAACAACCCACATGAGCGGCTGATGCCCTACAATTCGTTAGAGAATATTTTTGCGAAAGTATTAATTTTAGTTTTTATATCGATCCCAATAAGAAGGCTCGGCAAGTGCTTTTTATGCGGTGTTTCTGTCGCACTCAAGGTGTCACCGGTCTTAAGTGAATCGACTACAGCCGCTGATGGTGGAAGGTTATAAGTAAAAATAGAGAAAACTTATGTAGGAAATAAATAAGGATTAAATTGCATAAAAGTAAAGACAGAAAAAGTGTTTAAAGGTCCTGCAGATGAGAAGTTAGCCATGGAGAGAAACAGTTCATAGAGATAGTGAAAGTGCCAAATGGATAAAGTGGAATAAGTGATAGTGATATTTCTTATTTATAAGTGAGTAGGCAAGCAACCCATATACCAACTAGGAGTCCTCGTGGCCAATGCTTCCTAGTCCCAATGATCCATCTATCTGTTACCATGGCAATGGTTAGCACATTAATTTAGGTCTTGCGATCGGATCAAGGCTTTAATCTTGATGGTTCCTTGTTGTCCTTAAGTAATGCTAGCTCCTCATTGATATCGGCCGTGTCACTTGGGGGTCACCGATTCGCTAACATATAAGTTCATACCTATAAGATCTTTGGATCATGTTACTTGGTCCCTTAATTTTTTTGAAACCTTTACCATAGGGGCCTCCCAATTTTATATATTACAGAGAAAAGGAAAACAACATGGGTGAATACACCCAAACAGAGTACATCAAGGAGGGAAGAAATATCTTAAAAAGAAAATAAAAGTTACACAAAAATGGATAAAAGCCATTCAACAATGGGTTGAACACTAGCTTCCTTAACTTTATACTTATGCAGAAGAAGGTCACTATGAAAACCCACTTTCCACCTGCTGAGAGAGATTGGTAAATTCTTGAAAATAAAGTCATTGCGTATTCGCCAGATGTTCCAGGTTGCACAAGTAAAAAACCTCCATGAAACATGGCCCATTAAATCCTGTTCTTGCTGCAACAAAACCCTCGGCAAAGGTGGTCGACCAAGTACATTGGATATCCAAAAAATGTCGGCACTTCCGTGCAAACTCACAAACAAAAAAGAGATGATCTCTACTTTCCAAATCTGTCCCGATGCAAAGCAAACATCCAGGTCCAGTATCCAAGTGCCAATGCTTACGTAACATTAAATCTCTCGTATTTATTCTATCCATCATAAGCAGCAAACAAAAAACTTTTTATTTTTGGCAGTGTCCTTGATTTCCAAATTACATTGAGGGCCATATCTTTGGGTAGGTGACTAAACATATACTTGTAGAACTTAGACCGTGTATATTTATCACGCAGACAAATAAGCATTGATCAATTGTACGAGGGACAAATGTAGTATCCACTACCGTGGTGGCGATCTGGTGGAGGCAACGGCTCTCTGTGGTGGCGATCTGGTGGAGGAGGTGCCGGTGATGGAATTTCGTTGGATGTCCTAGATCGGCTCTCTAATCCTAATTGCCTGCTCGATCCGTTCTCCGGAAACTGGCCGGCGATGTGGGGTTAGCTGTGTCGGATCCAATAAAGGAGGTGGTCCTTTGGTTTCTTTCGCATAAAGACAAAGATCTGCCCGCGTTGATCTGGTCTGAAGAGGCGGGTTCCGGAAGGCTCCGCCGGCAAACTCCCATGTGCGTATTTGCCTGGAGATTGCTGGATCGGAAGGTATTCGGTCGTGCGCACCTTGTTTTTCTGGCCGTTTGGTTTCAGCGGGAGCGTTGCGAAGCTCTGTTGTTTGTTCCCACCAAGTGTCATTCTTAGAGCCATGGTGAAGTCAGATGTGGAGAATGTCAGTAAAGCGGAAATATGAGGGTAGCGATGGTGATTTTTGTTCTTGTGGTGACGGAGAACTGGCTGCGTGGTCTGGGACTCGTTGCAGCGACTGTTGGTCCGGGAAGACAACACAGGGGAGTTTCCAGTCTTTTCTTGCAGGGTGAAAATCCAAGGTGTGGCCTTAACTGGTTATGTCTCGCAATGATCTTGTTGAAGACATTGTTTTGCGAGCAAGGACTTTCTCCAGGATGAAAACCTATGATCTTTGTGTTGGAGATATGCCCTAGATGCAATAATAAAAGTGGTTATTATTATATCTTTGTGTTTTTTTACACAGAGACAGTGGGGAAGTCCCCCACTGTGTCATTTTTTATTTTATAAATAGGGCAATGTACATGGTGTGAGTCACAGAGTGAATCACAGAGATGAAAGAGAAAATTACAAAGTATCTAACCAAGTCTACATGCCATCAAGTAAACTGGGTTTGATTCTATGTCTAATATCAGCCACTGACAATTTGAATATGCCATAACAATTATCCATGCACCTAGTGTGTTGCTCGAAGATGATGTTATTCCTATGATTCCATAAGCTCCAGCATCATGTCATCATAATGATGTTGAAGAACTGATCCAATGTTCTATCATGTGCCTCTTGAATCATATTAATCAGTGGATAACAGTGTTCCATTCAATTCCAAGTTTCCACCAATTTTTTTGACTAAAGTCACATCTGAAGAAGAGATGCTCAACAGATTCAATAGTGCTCTCCTCACAAAGGACACAAGTGTCCTCCTCAATGTTGAAATTTTTTCTGACAAGAAGTTCTCTAGTATTTAATATATCATTTAGTATCAGCCAAAAGAAGAACTTATGCTTGGGAAGACATGGTGATTTCCAGATCCATTCAAAGGGCTTTGGTGCATCAGGTGCTTTGATAAGAAGGTCATATACCTTTTTAGTATAGAATCTGTCACCTCCCCATGGGAATGTCTATTTGTCTTTCTCAAGATCATTTGAATTCTGGCGGATTATACATAGACTATTCATCTAGTTTTCAGCAATAAGTGAGAGTGGCAATTGAAACATACTCAATAACTCCCCTGCAAGCTGATATTGCTTAGCTTCCTGAGTTCTGATTTTTGGTTTTTTGGCAAATGAAAATAATTCAGGAAACTTATTACATAGCTCAGTGTCATGCCATTTGTCCTGCCAAAACATAGTGCTGTTTCCCTCACCAGGCACAATAGTAGTCATATTCTTTAAGTCTATCAGAAATGAGAGGCAATTTTTCCACCAGAAAGATCTCTTGTGTGTATTGCAATCTAGCAGGGAACCATTCTGATAATATGCTTGCCAGATAAGTTTGACCCAAGGTATATCCAGACAGTTGAAGAATTTGTAAAGATTTTTGATCATCATTGCCTTGTTGTGTTGTCTCAAGTTCAAAATTCCTAGCCCCCTTGCCTTTTTTGGATAGGAAAACATTGTCCCAGGCAACCAGACATTTACCTTTTTTTCAATGTCATTCCCATGCCAAAGAAAAGTTCTTGTAGATTTGTTCACATGGTCAATATGTGTGTAGTGCAATTTCATGGCACACATAATATGGTTAGGCATAGCAGATATTACAGATTTGATGACAACAACTTTTGAACAGTGAGATAATAAATTGGAGATGCCAGCCAACCTTTTATCAATCTTGCTAATCAAGGGTGTAAGGTCACTGACACTAGGTTTAGTAGTACCCATTGGAAGACCCAGGTATGTGAATGGCAGAGACTCAAGCCTGCATCCAAAATTATCAGCAAATGTTCTGCATCTGCCAGATGTCATATTGATAGGAACCATAGAAGATTTATGAAAATTTATTTTAAGTCCAGTTGATTTGGATAAATCCATCAGCAAATTCTTCAGATAGATGAGCTGCTCCTGAACAGCAGGCAAGATGAGTAATGTGTCATCTGCATACTGGAGAATTGGTAATTCTTCCCATATGCATTATCAACAGGTAGATCTAACTCATTAGTCTGCCAGGCATGGTTAACGATAATTTGCAGAAGTTCAGCAGTGGCAACAAATAATAATGGTGATAATGCGTCACCCTGTCTTACACCTCTCTTGCATATAATATTTTTTCCAGGGACTCCATTTAGGATCACAAAAGTGTTAGCACTATTAAGAATCTTGCTGATCCATCCAATGATCTTGTCCCCAAATCCAAAGTCCTTGAGCATGGTGATGATAGTATTATATTCTATCATGTCAAAAGCTTTCTCAAAGTCAAGTTTTAAAATGATGATCTCTCTCTCTCTCTCTCTTGGATCTGTGGCAAATATGTAAGTATTCAAATGCCCAGGCCAGACAGTCCTGAATTGATCTAGATTTGAAAATCCATATTGGTTTTTGCTGATAATATGAATAATAATGTTCTGTATTCTATTGGCAATTAGTTTTGTCAGAATCTTGAGTGCCATGCTAACAAGTGAGATGGGCCTAAAATCAGAAGGTTTCATGGGGTTTGAAATTTTTGGAATGAGTGCAATGTATGCAGTATTGATATTGTCAATGTCCAGCTCCCCACTGTGAAATCTGTTGCAAAGATTATAGAATTGGACTTTGATGATACTCCAATATTTTTTCATGAAGTAACCATTAAATCCATCAGGTCCAGGTGATTTATCATTTGGCATGAATTTGATAATATCATCAATTTCCAATTGGGTAAATGGCTCTTCCAGTAATGTGAGGTCATGTGGGGTAATAAGATTCTGCAGATCAAACCTCATCTCAGTTTCAGATGTTTTTCCAAGTCTATCTGTGAAGGCAGTCCATAATAGAGCAGCTTTGTGATCATGGTCAGTAATTTCATTGCCTTGTTCATCCAGCAGAGCAGCAATATAATTGTTCCTGTAGTTTCTTGTGGCAATGGAGTGGAAAAACTTGGTGTTTTCATTACCAAGTTTAGCCCACCTAATATTAGCCCTTTTCCTCCAATATTTTCTTTTAGATTCCAACAGTTTGGCCAAATGAGATTTTATGATATGCCTGAAATTTATCTCAGGTACAGATAATGCCCTTTGTTCCTCAAGACCATCCAAAATAGACAAAACGAAGTTGCAGTTATCAATGACAATGTTGAGGTTAGAGATGGATTTACTCCATTTTTTGATAGCATACCTCAAGTTTTTGAATCTGGCAGACAGATCATGTGCATCATTCTTGAAACTTCCTTTATTGACCCAGTTGCTTTGCACAATATCTGATAGTCCTTCAAATTCCAACCAATAATCTTCAAATCTAAATAATTTTGATTTTGGTATGTCAGTACTGATTTGTATCAATATAGGAATGTGGTTTGAGCCCAATCTAGCCAATGGAGTGGCCATAGTGTTGGGGAAGGTGGTGGTCCATTCATGTGATGTAAATATCCAATCAAGTTTCTCAAGAAGAGGTTGCTGCTGCATATTTGACCATGTAAAAGCTCTCCCTTTAAGGGGTATTTCCTCTAGATCATGTTCCTGAATGATGGAGTTGAAAGAGTGGATATTTGAAATATTGCCCCTGCTCTGTTTCTATCTTCAGAGCTTCTGATCATATTGAAATCTCCCATTATTATCCATAATTTGAAGATTGATGAATCAATATGTAAGAATCAATCAATAAAATCAGCCCTTCCATCACTTGTGCATGGGGCATATATGTTGGTGATGTAAAACTCCTCATTAGTTAGATTGCAATGCAACTTAACAGTAAGGTGATGGCTGATCACAGTGCCATTATACATGTTGCTATTCCAAATGGTGATCAAACCACCATAATTGCCAATGGATGGTTGGTATGCAAACTTTCCTAGTCTTCTAGGACAGAATTTTTTGATGTAATTACTGTCAAATATTTCTCTCTTAGTCTCTTGTAAACATAAGATATTGCAATTGATCTGATTGATTTTGTCAGCAAGGTCATCCCATCTTTCCTGTGAGTTAACACCTCTAATGTTCCAGTCTAGTATTTTGATTTGTCTACTCATTGGAAAAAAAGTAAAGTTTGCTGCAGCAGATATACATGCACTGTATATCATGGGTGATAATACATGACAAATGGGATTTGTTCTTATATCTATGATGATCAGTACATTGTTTGTACTGGTGTAACCAGCTGACATATATCATGGTTTTCATGCACATAAGTAGAGGGAAAAAGTAAATATTGAGTTGGTGATCCTTGCAAGCCAGATATGATAAAACCATCTCAAACAGAGGATAGTACAACCCAGATAATATAAGATAAGTGTCTTGCTCTGCACACACCAGAGACTTTGGATGATAAACAAAAGGAGTCTGACATAGTGACCTTACATGATAAAAACTGGAATAAAATCCTAGGATAACAGAGCATCTACTGTCCATGCTCTTGGACACAGTGAAATAGTGATTAAGCACTATCATTAGAACTGTCATAGTTCAAGTTTGCAGCAGAAACCTCCCTAGGAGGAATCTGACAGAAGCTGGTACCAATGGCCTGGATTGTATCAACTGGGAGGACTGTTGGGGGTGCACAGTTATTGTCCATGACAATAGCTTCAAAGTGGCCAGACAGGTTCATGGGGGTGACTTGAGCATTGGAGGCATGTTCATCTGCACTTGCTTTATTCTTGAAACCTGCATTGAGACTTGCAATCCTGCAGCTTCTCCTGACATATTTGACAGAACTAGGCTCAGGCTTCTTCCTTTTACTCTTGGGGAAGTTGTCAGGCTTGGGGATAACAGTAACACTGTCAGAGCTATCTGCTGGAACAGGAATGAAGCTTGGGCCAGCTCCATCAAATGCAACATTATTGTTGTCCACCACCTATGAAGCATTGTTTGCCTCCATCTGAATATCATTCTACAAGGTGATTTGTTGATTGGGTGGGACAGTGTTGATCTCTAGAGTCACTTTGACAGTGTTGATGCCATTGTTGATAGATTCATTCATCTGAACTTTAGCACCAATAATTGTGCTACCAGCAATATTTGGAAAGTTTGCATGCTCTTCACCACCCATCAGGCTAACAAGCAGACTGGAAAGGTTAGTAATAGGGTCTAGTTCAGCAACAGGCATATTCTGATTATCTTGAATCTCGGGCTGTAGTGGTGGGGTTGCAGGCTCCAAGTTGACAGCAACCTCATTCGTAACATTGGCTGCAGGTGCTGCATTTCCAACTGTAGCATGTACAGGTGCAACATTTACATTATCAGCAACATTTTCCTCCATCACATGATCATGTTGAGCATCATGCCAAAAACCCTGATGAACCATGGGCAGGGGGTGTGGGTTACCACCATTAGGAGGCAGGGGGTCTTCATCACCAGCATTAGCACCAAGCAGAGTAGAAGATAGTAAGATCATGGGGCATGTCCAGGAGTCACCATTGCCATCATCAGCCACATTCTTTCCAATCACCACACTCAGAGGAAGGGTGTCAATGTCATATGCACGAAATTTAACTAGAATCTAGCCTTGTTTGACAAATCCTTATTCCAGACAAGAAATCTACCAAAGGGGATAAATGTTTTCATCATAGATTCAGGATCCCAAAGTTGTTGAGGGTAGTTAAGTAGCATGCACCAGATGTCATGAGTAAAAGCAATATCCCTACGATTGATACCAGAATCCTCATTAACAATCCTCAGAGTACTTTCTCCTATCTGGTAAGGACTACCCAGAACTGCAGCATCTCTATCAGTGACAGTAGCAAACCGAAATAGAGCAGTACCCATTGCGCTCTTAGATGTGCTGCGAACTTGCAAGCCAAGTCCATGAAGAAACTCACCGATGATTGCAACAGAGCCGATGTATTCAGCAGCATCAGGTTCGGGGGTGAGGGTGGCGACGGCCCAATCATCAGCATAGATGGGGGAGTCCCCGCCCAGGAACACGTAGCTTCTTTGGGTACATAGTGGACCAGGAGGAATAGCAGCCATGTCAGGGGGTACGTGGGGTGCAGGGTCGACTAGATAGTTCGCCATTGTCGCCGCCGATGAGCAAACTGGGGTTTGTGGGGGAGGAGATTGAGGGGTTGGTGGTTGCGGAGTTGTGTATGAGCTTGTGTCCGGAGAAGTCGATGCAGGAGAGTTAGGTGTAATAGTAGCACGAGATATTCTCCGATAAAACATTTTTCTTGTTAGCGATGATAGACATGATCGGGAGATGTGCCCATAATTGTAGCATTGACGGCAACGAACACGGTTACGACAAACTGCACTACACGTAGATGATCATTTACAGCCAGGCAACGTGTGCATTTAAATGGTCTAATGACATGATCATAAATGGGCAAATCCGAATTATTCGGCAGTTCAGGTGAAACCCCAACGAGCGACACTTGACGATTGGACAATCCATTCCTGGATAGTTGGATCTCACTCCGTGATGTACAATCATGTGCATGCTCAAGATTTAAAAGTTGTGCACTGTTGTGAGATCGAGCCACGTCAACATATGAATCTCTACTACCAACGGGAACAAGATTTGCACCAGATAGTGGAATATGAAAATTTGTAGAAGATGTGATAGTAGATGTACCTTGATGGTTGAACGATTCATAGGTGGATCCATAATAATTCCTATTCCTCTTGTGTTGCACGAGAGTCCATTGTCTATCTTCTTCCTCACACCAGAGATTAAACTCATGTTTCCAATTTGGTCCACGATTCCTCCATAGATCAAAGTAGCATGTGAAACCTCTGGATTTGTAAGACCTCATTTTGATGATCATGAACCCAATGGCCTTCGAACAAACATCAAATATGAATACCCTACCCTGCAAGGGGGAGATTCGGAGTTTGTCCCAATCAGCACCAAGACATGCCGAGAGATCCATACCTATATTGGCACAAGATAAATCAAACTTTGCATTGCCAAATGAGACCGCCAGAGAAAATCCAAATTCAGCAAAGATTGGATGAACCGGGGTGGAATAAAGGTTCATCACTTTTTTTGAAAAAGCCAAACCAGATTCAAGATCTAGGGGGAAGGAAATGGTGGGTGTAGCCATGATGGCCAGCAGATGGGTTTTGGAGTGAGTGGAATAGATTGCACGGCTCAGATTTGGGTTTAGATGGCCGGGGTTGAGATATCGCCTGAGGAGGGGTGCGTGTCACGGTGGGGGTGGGAGGAGAGCCATCCTTTTGGTGTTTATTATATCTTTATGTTTATGATAAATGTTTACATTCATGCTATAATAGTATTAACCGGAAACATTAATACTTGTGTGATTTGTAAACTAAATTAGAGTCCCTGGTAAAGCCTCTTTATAATACTAGCTTGTTGGTTAATAGATGATCATGGTTTTTTGATCATGAACATTGAGATGTTATTAACAACAAGATCATATCATTATGAGAATGGTATGATGGACATACTCCTATAGATAAGCGTAGCATTAAGATCAAGTCATTTTAATAGTTCATTTGCTATAAGCTTTCTGATACATAGTAACCTAATTCCTTTGACCATGAGATCATGATAATCACCATCACCGGAAGGATGCTTTGATGACATCAAACACCACACCGTAACTAGGTGGCTATAAAGGTGGCATTGAGTGTTCGGAAAGTATGTGTTGAGGCACATGGATCAAGAGTGGGATTTGTCCATCCATATGACAGATAGATATACTCTGGGACCTCTCGGTGGAATGTCATCCAATTGGATTGCAAGCATGTGACTGGCTCACAAGGGATCACATATCATGGGAACGATAAAATAGTACTTATCGGTAACGAGGTTGAACTAGGTATGCAGAGATACCGACGATCAAACCTCGGATAAGTAAACTATCGCGAGACAAAGGGAAATTGGTATCGTATGTAAGTGGTTCATTCGATCGCAAAGTAATCGTAGAAATATGTGGGAGACATATGAATTTCCAAATTCCTCTATTGGTTATTGATCGGAGAAGTGTCTCGGTCATGTCCGCATAATTCACAAACCGCAGGGAGACACACTTAAAGATTCGATGTTGTTTAGTCGATATGGAATGTAAGTAGGGATACCGAATGTTGTTCGGAGTCTTGGATGGGATCCGGGATATCACGAGGATATCCGGAATGGTCTGGAGAATAAGATTCATATAAGGAAAGTTTGATTCCGGAGTTTGGGAATGATTTCGATGTTTTCATCAGAGTGGTTCTAGAAGGTTCTAGAAGGTTCACTAGACCGGAAGGGAAATGGTCCATGAATGTGTCATGGGTAAGTGGAATGATTGGAGCATATCCTAGGTCACTTGGTTTGGGCATTTGCAAGAGAGAATTGAAGCTCTAAATTGAAAGTCAAACGGGAGGTTTGAAAAGTCAAACTGGAACAATGGTTTCCTAGTGGAAGAAGGAAAGAGTCCTTCCTTCAATCCAACTTGGGTTTGAGTTTGGATTCAAACTCTCCCCTCCCAAGGTTGCCCCTCTCATAAATAGACGGGGAGGGCTGCCCCAAACACCACAAGAGACAGCCCTCCCTACCCTATGCGCCGCGGCCACCGCCTAGCCGCCGCCATGCCGTCGCCTAGCAGTACCGCCACCTCGTCGCCGTCGCCCTAGCCTCCGCTGACACCTCCTACTCCTCCCGGCCTTATAAACCTAGATCGCCGGAAACCCTAGATCCACCATAACTCGCACCGGCTTACGCGAAGCCCTGCGAGATCTTCTCTCTACTTCCGACACCACGCCGTCGTGCTGCCGAAATCGCGAGGGGAGAACTACAACCTCCACTGCCTGCTGGAACAAGGGATAGGATGGTCTTCATCGAGTACTGAACGTGTGACCGACTGCGGAAGCGCTGCCGGAACGCAGCGCCGGAAGGATCGTCTACGCGATCTTGAGATCGGAAAGTGTACGACTACATCACCCACGAGAATCTGCTCTCGTTAACCGCTTTGAAATCTTCAAGGGTGAGTACTCTAATCAACTCATTGCTACAATCTAGTAGATAGATCTTGGCTTGTTTGTGTGCATGCGGTAGAATTTTTTTGTTTTCCATGCTACGAACCCCTACAGTGGTATCAGAGCCAGGTCTATATGTAGATCTGTTGCACGAGTAGAACACAATGGTCATTGTGGGCGTTGATGCCTTTTGTTGTCGATTGCTTCTTGTGTACTTTGCATCTTGCAGGATGGTGGGATGAAGCGGCCCGGGCTAACCTTACATGACATCGTTCATGATACTTGCTCCACGCTTGACATGCAACTTGTATTGCATAAGTGGATTTGGGGGTGCCTGTTTCTCCCAACATAGTTAAGATTCAATTTACAACGGGTGATTGACAATACTAGTATCAACATTGTGGTTCTTGTTCGTAAGTTAGAACGACACTTATTGAAAGCCCCAAACCATGTAAAACATGCAAAGAAAATTAGAGGCGTCTAACTTTGTTTTGCAGGGGTGTGCTGTGATGTGATATGGCCATGATTGTGATTATATATGATGTATGCAATGTTCCTTATTGTAAGTAGGCAACCGGCAGGAGCCATATGGTTGTCTTTTAATTATGTTAAGACCCGCGTGTCTATTATTCAAAGTAGTTGTAATAGTTGATGCTGGTGGACGACAACCATGAAGCGGCGCCATTAACCTTGACGCCATGCCGGTGATGATGGAGATCATGTTCATGCTTGAAGATGGAGATCGGAAGCACAAGAATAAAGGCCATATCATATCACATATTATGAATTGGATGTGATGTTAATCCTTTTATGCATCTTGTATTTCTTAGTTCGCGACGGTAGCATTATAAGATGATCCCTCAAGCACAAAATTTTTGAGTTATAAAGTGTTCATCCTTAGTAAGCACCGTTGCTAAAGCTCGTTGTTTCGAAGCACCACGTGATGATCGGGTGTGTTAGATTCTGCGAGTGTATACAACGTGAGCAAGCCAGATTTTCTCATGCGGAAGCTATGGTTTGATCTTGACGAGCCTAGCATGTACAAACATGGTCTCGGAACACGGATCACCGAAAGTTAAAGCATTAGTAATATAGTAGATATGATAAACATGTTGATTGTTCGTCATTGAAGCTACATCAACTCTCGTGATGATCGGTTTTGATGTGGTGGATTTGGTTCGTGTGATCACTAAAACAATGTGAGGGATATTGTTTTGAGTGGGAGTTCACCTAGATTAATTTAACTATTAATTAGAACTCAATTTGTCATAAACTTAGTCTAAACTATTACAAATATGTTGTAGATCAATGGAGGCCCCTACCATCAATTTTAATGCGTTCCTAGAGAAAGAAAAGTTGAAAAACAATGGAAGCAACTTCACGGATTTGTTCCGCAATTTGAGGATTGTCCTCAATGCTGGTAATTTGACCTATGTCTTTGGATGCACATTGGGTGACCCACCTGCAGCTGATGCTACCGATGAGGTAAAGAATGTTTTTCTCGCTCGGAAGAATCAGTACTCCACAGTTCAGTGTGCTATGTTGTATGGTTTGGAGTTGGAGCTTCAGAAAAGGTTTGAGAACCATGACCCACATGATATTGTCCGTAAACTCAAAATGATATTTGAGGCTCACGCAACAGTTGAGAGTTATGAGGCTTCAGAAAAGTTCTTTAACTTCAAGACGGAAGAGGGCAGCTCCGTCAGTGAGCACGTGATTAAGATGTATGGGCATGCAAGCAAGCTTCAAAGCTTGGTTATAGTGATTCCTAATGCTTTGGGGATTCACCGTGTCCTCCAATCACTACCACCAAGTTACAAGAACTTTGTGATGAACTACAATATGCAAAACATGGACAAGTCGTTTCCTGAACTCTTCTCCATGTTAAAGTCTATGGAAGTGGAGATCAAGAAATAGCACCAAGTGTTGTTGGTCAATAAGACCACCAAATTCAAGAAGAAGAAAAAATGAAACTTCAAGAAGGGCGGTAAGAAAGTTACCGCGTCGGTGAAGAAGACCAAGGCTGGGCCTAAGCCTGATACTGAGTGCTTTTACTGCAAGGGAGAAGGTCACTGGAAGCGAATTGCCCTAAGTACTTGGCGGATTTGAAGAACGACAACATCAAGAAGAACGGTATATCCGATATACATGTTATTGATGTGTATCTCACTAGTAATCGTAGTAGTGCCTGGGTATTTGATACTGGTTCGGTTGCTCACAATTCTAACTCGAAACAGGTGCTGCAGAATAGACGGGAACTAGTGAAGAACGAGGTGACGATGCACGTTGGAAATGGATCAAAGGTTGATGTGATCACGGTCGGCACGCTACCTCTTCATCTACCATCGGGATTAGTTTTATACTTAAATAATTGTTATTTAGTGCCTGTGTTGAGCATGAACATTATATCCGGATCATGTTTATTGCGAGACGGTTACTTGTTTAAGTCCGAGAATAATGTTTGTTCGATTTATATGAGTAATATGTTTTATGCACATGCACCTTTGATAGATGGTCTATTCTTATTGAATCTCGATTGTAGAAATACACACATTAATAACATTGAAGCTAAACGTTTGAAATTGAGTGACAAATCAACCTATATGTGGCACTGTCGTCTTGGTAATATTGGAGTGAAGCGTATGAAGAAACTCCATTCTGATGGACTTCTTGAATCACTTGATTTCGAATCACTTGAAATATGCGAAGCATGTCTGGTGGGTAAAATGACTAAGACTCCATTTTCTGGTATGGTGGAGCGAGCTACGGACTTATTGGAAATCATACATACCGATGTGTGTGGCCCAATGAGTATAGCATCGTGCGGTGGTTATCGTTATGTTCTTACCTTCATGGATGATTTGAGTAGATATGGGTATATCTATTTCATGAAACATAAGTCCGAGACTTTCGAGAAGTTTAAGGAATTTCAAAGTGAGGTAGAGAATCAATGTAATAAGAAGATTAAATTTCTACGATCTGATCGTGGAGGTGAATATCTAAGTTACGAGTTTGGGGAGCATTTGAAGAAATGTGGAATACTTTCACAATTGACACCGCCGAGAACACCACAACGCAATGGTGTGTCCGAACGTCGTAATTGAACTCTCTTAGATATGGTTCGTTCTATGATGTTACTTACAGATTTACCGCTATCGTTTTGGGGTTATGCATTAGAAACAACCGCATTCACTTTAAATAGGGCACCATCTAAATCCGTTGAAATGACACCGTATGAATTATGGTTTGGGAAGAAACCTAAATTGTCGTTCCTTAAAGTTTGGGGTTGCGAAGCTTATGTAAAGAAGTTGCAGCCCGACAAGCTTGAACCCAAAGCGGAAAAATGCATATTTATATGATACCGAAGGAAACTATTGGGTATACCTTCTATCATAGATCCGAGGGAAAAATCTTCGTTGCCAAGAATGGATCCTTTCTAGAGAAGGAGTTTCTCTCGAAATAAATGACTGGAAGGAAAGTAGAAGTCGACGAGGTTATTGAGCCTTCTCTCAAACTTGAGAGTAGCGCAGCATCGGAAGTAGTTCCCGTGGCGCTTACACCAATAAGAGAGGAAGCTAATGATGTTGATCATGAAACTTCGGTTGAAGTTACTACGGAACCTCGCAGGTCAACGAGAACTCGTACCACTCCTGATTGGTATGATCCTGTTATGAGTGTCATGTTGGTGGACAACACCGATGACCCTGCGACATATGAGGAAGCGATGATGAGATCAGATTCCAATAAATGGCAAGAAGCCATGAAATCCGAGATTGGATCCATGTACAAAAACCAAGTATGGACTTTGGTGGACTTACCGGATGGCCGGAAGGTTGTCAAGAATAAATGGATTTTCAAGAAGAAAACATATGCTGATGGTAATGTTAATGTCTATAAAGCTCGACTTGTCGCAAAAGGGTTTCGACAAATTTAAGGAGTTGACTACGATGAGACTTTCTCACCAGTAGCGAAGCTAAAGTCTGTGAGGATTTTGTTAGCAATCGCTGCATATTATGATTATGATATATGGCAAATGGATGTCAAAACAGCATTCCTCAATGGATACATTGATGAAGAGTTGTATATGATGCAACCCAAAGGTTTTGGTGATCCTAAAGATGCTAACAAGGTATGCAAACTTCAACGGTCCATTTATGGATTGAAGCAAGCATCCCGAAGTTAGAATCAATGTTTTGATAAGGTGATCAAAAGTTTTGGTTTTATACAAACTTATGGAGAAGCTTGTATTTACAAGAAAGTGAGTGGGAGCTCTGTAACATTCTTAATACTATATGTAGATGACATATTGTTGATTGGGAATGATGTAGACCTTCTTAATAGTTTCAAGGATTATTTGAATAATAGTTTTTCAATGAAAGATCTTGGCGAAGCAGCTTATATATTAGGCATAAAGATTTATAGAGATAGATCGAGATGCCTAATATCATTGTCACAGAGTACATATTTGGACAAAGTTCTAAAGAAGTTTGGAATGGAAGATAGCAAGAAAGGGTTCTTGCCCATGTTGCCCAATACGACCTTGAGTAAAACTCAAAGTCCTGCAACTGCAGAAGATAGAAAAAGGATGAGTAAGACTCCCTATGCCCTAGCCATAGGATCTCTTATGTATGCCATGCTATGTACTAGACCCGACATTGCATATGCTGTTAGTTTGACTAGCAGATATCAAAGTGATCCAGGAGTGGATCATTGGACAGCGGTAAAAAATATCCTTAAGTACTTGAGAAGAACTAAGGATATGGTTCTTTCTTATGGAGGTGATGAACAACTCGTTGTTAATGGTTACACCGATGCTAGTTGGAACACCGATCCGGATGATTCTAAATCTCAATCTGGATACGTATTTACTTTGAATGGTGCAGCAGTTAGCTGGAGGAGTGCAAAGCAAAGCGTTGTGGCGAGATCTTCAACTGAATCGGAATACATAGCTGCTTCGGAGGCTTCACAGGAGGCGATATGGATGAAGGAGTTAATTACAGAGCTCGGTGTGGTTCCAAGTGCGCTTGACCCAATGTCTATCTATTGTGATAACATGGGCGCCATAGCCAATGCGCAAGAACCAAGGTCACACAAGAAACTGAAGCACATCAAGCTACGTTTCCACGCTATTCGAGAGCATGTCCAAGATGGTGACATAAAGATTTGCAAAGTACACACAGATCTGAATGTGGCGGATCCGTTGACTAAACCTCTCCCGAGGGCAAAACATGACCAGCACCAAACCGTCATGGGTGTTCGGTATATTACCATGTAATCTAGATTAGTTGACTCTAGTGCAAGTGGGAGACTGTTGGAGATATGCCCTAGAGGCAATAATAAAAGTGGTTATTACTATATCTTTGTGTTTATGATAAATGTTTACATTCATGCTATAATAGTATTAACCGGAAACATTAATACTTGTGTAATTTGTAAACTAAATTAGAGTCTTTGGTAAAGCCTCTTTATAATACCAGCTTGTTGGTTAATAGATGATCGTGGTTTCTCGATCATGAACATTGAGATGTTATTAACAACAAGATCATATCATTAGGAGAATGGTATGATGGACATATTCCTATAGATAAGCGTAGCATTAAGATCAAGTCATTTCAATAGTTCATTTGCTATAAGCTTGCTGATACATAGTAACCTAATTCCTTCGACCATGAGATCATGCTAATCACCATCACCGGAAGGATGCTTTGATGACATCAAACACCATACCGTAACTGGGTGGCTATAAAGGTGGCATTAAGTGTTTGGAAAGTATGTGTTGAGGCACATGGATCAAGAGTGGGATTTGTCCATCCATATGACGAATAGATATACTCTGGGCCCTCTCGGTGGAATGTCATCCAATTGGCTTGCAAGCATGTGACTGACTCACAAGGGATCACATATCATGGGAACAATAAAATAGTACTTATCGGTAACGAGGTTGAACTAGGTATGCAGAGATACCGACGATCAAACCTCGGATAAGTAAACTATCGCGAGACAAAGGGAAATTGGTATCGTATGTAAGTGGTTCATTCGATCGCAAAGTAATCGTAGAAATATGTGGGAGCCATATGAATTTCCAAATTCCTCTATTGGTTATTGACCGGAGATGTGTCTCGGTCATGTCCGCATAATTCACGAACCGTAGGGAGTCACACTTAAGTATTCAATATTGTTTAGTAGATATGGAATGTAAGTAGGGATACCGAATGTTATTCGGAGTCTCGTATGGGATCCGGGATATCACGAGGAGATCCGGAATGGTCCGGAGAATAAGATTCATATAAGGAAAGTCTGATTCCGGAGTTTGGGAATGATTTCGATGTTTTCATCGGAGAGGTTCTAGAAGGTTCACCGGACCGGAAGGGGAATGGTCTATGAATGGGTCATGGATAAGTGGAATGATTGGATCATATCCTAGGTCACTTGGTTTGGGAATTTGCAAGAGAGGATTGAAGCTCTAAATTGAAAGTCAAACGGGAGGTTTGAAAAGTCAAACTGGAACAATGGTTTCCTAGTGAAAGAAGGAAAGAGTCCTTTCTTCAATCTAACTTGGGTTTGGGTTTGGATTCAAACTCTCCCATCTCAAGGTTGTCCCCCTCTCATAAATAAAGGGGGAGGGCTGCCCCAAACACCACAAGAGCCAGCCCTCCCTACCCCGTGCGCCGCCGCCGTGCCGCCGTCGCCGTAGCCTCCGACACCTCCTCCTCCCGACCTTCTAAACCTAGATCACTGGATACCCAAGATCCACCATAACTCGCACCGGCTTAGGCGAAGCCCTGCGAGATCTTCCCTCTACTTCCGACACCACACCGTCGTGCTGCCGGAATCGCGAGGGGAGAACTACAACCTCCTTTCTTTGGAACAAGGAGAGGAAAATCTTCATCAGTACGACGTGTGACCGGCTGAGCTGCCGGAACGCAGCACCGGAAGGATCGTCTACGCGATCTTGAGATCGTCAAGTGTACGACTACATCACCCACGAGAATCTGCTCTTGTTAACCACTTTAAAATCTTCAAGGGTGAGTACTCTAATCAACTCGTTGCTACAATCTAGTAGATAGATCTTGGCTTGTTTGTGTGCATGCAGTAGAAATTTTTTGTTTTCCATGCTATGAAACCCTACACTTTGATCGGTCAACGACGGCGCTTGGACATTGTTTCCTTTTTTAAGTCCTTGTTATTGGAGTGGAGGACTGCTGGTGTTGTTCTGATGGTGTCAATGTCGTTGCTTTGAGGATTAGTTCTCTGTAGCAGACTTTTTTCTTTTTTGTAATTTTTTTCTAGGCTGTGTGCATCCGTAGGGCCGCTAGGACATACGTTGTTGCAGAGGCTAGGTGTAATTGGTATCCCTGTGATATTAATATATACTCTTTTCCAAAAAAAATTGTAGTATCCACTACCAGCTGCGTGATCTGCTCCAGTTCTTGAAATGCCTCTATTGAGAGAGGAAGTGCAAAACAAGACCTTAAATCCTTAACTTGAGCAATATCTGATAGAGACAAATCTTCATTGAGTGCAAAGGAGAAGAGACCTGAGAATTTTTCACAAAGTAATTCCCCGTCAGACCAGAAATCTTTCCAAAATAATACTAAAGATCCACTTTCCACTTGATAGCGCGAGACACTACGATATTCTCCGACAAGACTGAAGATATCCCTGTTAGTTTTAAACCCTGACTCCCTCCTTCATCTTCTGAACTTTAGCTGTCTGGTGTTGTTTCGTGACACCATCAGTTTCGTTAGTCTTTTAGGCTTAGGATTCCTCTCTGTTTTTGGATAAGGCTAGCTCGGCAGTTGGTTGCGATTGTGTGCACCACTGACCATGTCATAGGTTGTTGAGCACGAAGCTCGGATCGTGGGGATGAACGTGATCGGTAGTGGAGCGCGTAGCTCGGCATGTATTCCTGGTTGAATAAAAGGAGAAGAAACAAAAACGCTGTAGCGGTTGAACGCAGCACCAAAAAATTCCCTCGTGTCCCTCTCTGTCTCTCTCGTACACCAGTGCTCACGCGAATCAGAGTTCTTGGGCGACAATTGGTATCAGACCCATGGTCGGCAAGGGTAGCATCAGCGTACCGGTTGCACACTCGCCTGTGACTCCACCTCCCGGGCCGCGGGAGGAGCAGGACGCGTCGCGGCGGTGGAGGCGGCGAGGTCGTGGTCCAGCGGGAGGTGATCCGTGAGGCCACCAGCTCGAGCGGCACCAACCTCTCCTTCCCAATGCTCAAATGCGGTGAGTACACGCACTGGTCCATGGTAATGGAAGTGAACCTGCAGGCCGCAGGGCTGTGGGACGCGATCGAGGATGACACTGTCTCCCGGCGAGAGGACAAGCAGGCGCTGGCAGCGCTACTCCGATCGACTCCGGCGGAGATGCATCCGTTGTTGATTGGCAAGGGCACTGCCAAGGCGGCGTGGGAGGCGATCCAGATGCACCTGCAGGGCAATGATCGTGTTCGCGACACGCGCGTGCGGCGTCTCTGAACTGAGTTCGAGACGATCACGTTCAAGGCAGGGGAACGAATCAATGAGTTCAGGACGAGGATCTCGAACCTCGCGTCCTCTCTGCGCTCCCTCGGCGACACCTGCGATGAGGAGAAGATCGTCAGGAAGTTCCTCTCTGTCGTGCCTGGGCGCTTCATGCAAATCGCCTTCTCCATGGAGACGATGATGAACCCGGCAACCCTCACGGTCGAGGAAGTCGTGGGCCACCTCCGGGCTGTCGAGGAGCGGCTGGACGGCGAGCAGGGCACCAGCGCCGATGGCCAACTCCTTCTCACTGAGGAGCAGTGGGAGGCAAGAAAAAGGCAGCCGCGTGGCGGCGGCTCCGGCGCAAGGGGCGACAGCCACGGTGGCGGCAAGAAGGGTGGACAGTCACAGCCGGCCACGCCGTCGAGCTCCGCGAGCGGCGGTGTCGACAGGGAGCACTGTCGATACTGCAAGAAAAAGGGGCATTGGGCCCGTGAGTGTCGCAAGAAACAGCGAGACGAGGCGGCAAAGGCAGCCACGGCGCCGACCGCCGCGCACCTTGTTCAGGCGGAGGAAGAGGAAGGGCCTGGCCTCATGATGGCCCGCGTCGAGGAGATCACCGAGCACTCTGTCGATGCCATGGTGCTTGCAGCGCATGGAGCTGCCACGCACACCGGCGCGCAAATCTACCTCAACGAGGAGCGCGCCGTTGTCACGCCCGCCCACGACGGGAACAGTGACACCGAGGCATGGTTCCTCGACACCGGAGCCACCAATCACATGACGGGGTCTGTGGATGCCTTCGCCGAGCTAGATCGATCTGTGTCTGGCAAGGTGCAGTTCGCGGCTCCGTCGTGGACATACGCGGGAGGGGCACCGTCGTGTTTGCAGCAGACGGGGGAGACCACCGCGTGTTCACTGAGGTGTTCTACATCCCTGCGCTCAGGAGCAGCGTGGTGAGCCTTGGCCAGCTGGATGAGAGCTGGTACGACATCCGCATCCGCCGCGGCACCCTCACTGTAAAAGATCACCGGGATCGTCTGATCATGAGTGTGCAGCGCTCACCGAACCGGCTGTACAAGCTGCAGTTTCGCCCCGTGCATCCTGTCTGCCTCGCCACCACCATCGTGTCTGAGGCCTGGCGCTGGCATGCGCGGCTTGGACACCTCCACTTCGATGGAATACAGAGGATGGCGAGGAATGGGCTAGTTCGAGGCCTACCTCAGATCGATCACACAGAGGAACTCTGCGAGGCGTGTCTGGCTGGGACGCAACGGCGCCTTCCATTTCCCCAGCAGGCAAGATACATGGCAGAGAAGGCGCTCGAACTGGTGCACGGTGATCTGTGTGGTCCTATCGCGCCTCCGACACCTGGAGGGAGGCGCTACATCCTCCTGCTGATCGATGATCGCAGCAGATTCATGTGGGCTAAACTGCTCACATCGAAGGACCAAGCTGCAACAGCAAACATCAAGTTTAAGAGAGCTGCTGAGGTGGAGTGTGGACAGAAGCTGCAGGTACTGTGCACGGACCATGGGGGGGGAGTTCACCTCCGCCACTTTCTACCAGCATTGTGCCGAGTCAGGAGTACAACGACATCTCACCGCGCCGTACACGCCACAGCAGAGTGGCGTGGTGGAGAGGCGCAACCAAATCGTGCTCGGGATGGCACGGAGCATGCTGAAGGCAAAGAAGGTGCCTAATCTGTTCTGGGGAGAAGCTGTGCTAACTGCAGTGTTCATCCTGAATAGAAGCTACACCCGATCCGTCGATGGTGCAACCCCCTATGAAGCCAGGTATGGGAGGAAGCCTGATGTACGCTTCCTTCTTGTCTTCGGGTGCGTTGGACATGTAAAGGCTGCCTGTCCACATCTGCAGAAGCTGGCCGACAGGAGCACACCAATGGTGTTTATCGGCTATGAGATCGGATCAAAGGCGTACCGCATGTACGATCCTGTTTCCAAGCGCGTGCACGTGTCACGTGATGTTATCTTCGATGAGGAGGCACGCTGGAACTGGGAAGGACCGGGGGAGACGCCAGCGAGTAGCACTTTCACCGTGGAGTATCCTGCATACGCTGCACACAAGGCCACGGGGCAGACGCATGCTGAAACTCCTGCCGCGGCAGGAAAAACGGTGGAAAACACTGCCGCGGCAGGGAACTGCCGCGACGCACGTACCACCGTCTCACGTCAGACTCACTCTATCCCAGCAGGCGAAAGGGAGATCGGTGAGGCCTCACCTGGGCCCACTCTGGCCTCGTCTGGGCCAACGCCAGTGCGCTTCCTCTCGCCTCCATCGGCTCGCACTGACCTGTTCGACGCGGACGACAGTGCCACCGCGCCGCATCGGTTTCGTGCCATCGGGGACATGCTCGGCGGTCCTACTGAAGTGCCCCGACGAGCTGATCGACCAGCGTTCGAGGATGAGGCAGATGACGGTGGGGAGCTGCATCTTGTCTCTGGAGAGGAACATGTGTCATTTGCTGACGCAGAGCACGAGGATTGCTGGCGGAAGGCTATGCTGGATGAGCTGCAGTCTATTGATGACAATGAGACCTGGACCCTCACCTCTCTCCCCGATGGACATCGAGCAATAGGGCTGAAGTGGGTCTACAAGGTTAAGAAAGACGAGAATGGCCGCATCGTCAAGCACAAGGCCAGACTAGTCGCAAAGGGATATGTCCAGCGCGCCGGCGTGGACTTTGATGAAGTATTCGCGCCGGTGGCCAGGATGGAGTCCGTGAGACTGATTCTCGCGGTGGCGGCGCATCGTGGATGGGAGGTCCATCACATGGACGTGAAATCAGCATTCCTCAATGGTACGCTCGAGGAGGAGGTCTATGTGTCACAACCGCCGGGTTTCCTCGCCGACGGACATGAGCACGAAGTGTACAAGCTGCACAAGACACTCTATGGTCTACGTCAAGCACCAAGGGCGTGGAACATGAAGCTGGATTCGAGCCTCACGTCCCTCGGGTTCACTCGCAGCACCACGGAGCATGGTGTCTACGCGCGTGGGACTGGACACGAGTTGCTCATCGTCGACGTGTATGTAGACGACCTGGTCATCACCGGAGCGAAGAAGGAGGAGGTGCATCAGTTCAAGGACGAGATGAAGCGTCTTTTTTACATGAGTGATCTGGGGTTGCTGCGATACTACCTTGGCCTGGAGGTGGAGCAAGGCCAGCGGCGCACCACGATCACCCAGTCAGCATACGCAGCCAAGCTCCTCGAGAAGGTAGGCATGGCTGGATGCAACGCCGTGCGTACACCGATGGAATCCCGCTGTCACCTGAGCAAGGAGAGCAAGGAGGAAGCCGTGGATGTTACTCTTTACAGAAGCATCATTGGCAGCCTCAGGTATCTGGTGCACACCCGGGCGGACATTGCCTTCGCCGTAGGGTTCTTGAGCAGATTCATGGAGGCACCAGCCGGAGATCATCTTGCAGCAGTCAAGCATCTCCTGAGGTACATCGTGGGCACACTCTCCCATGGGTGTGTGTATCACCGCGGCGACAGCGAGGTACCGACAGGGTTCAGTGACTCCGATCACGCCGGCGACGTGGACTCAAGGAAGAGCACTTCAGGCGTACTGTTCTTCTTTGGCGACAGCCCCGTCAGCTGGCAGTCGCAGAAGCAGAAGGTTGTCGCAACCTCTTCGTGTGAGGCGGAGTACGTCGCGGCGGCCACGGCGGCGTGCCAGGGCATCTGGCTAGCTCGGCTCCTTGCTGAGCTACTGAACCAAGACGTCGCTCCAACGACCATCTACATCGACAACAAATCGGCTATCTCGCTCTGCAAGAATCCGGTGCTCCACGACCGCATCAAACACATTGATCTGCGTTATCACTTTATTCGTGATTGCGTTGAGAGGGGTTCTGTTGTCATGGAGTTCATCGGAACAGAGGAGCAGAAGGCCGACCTACTGACGAAGCCGCTTGGGCGTGTTCGCTTCCAGGAGCTGCGTGCCAAGATAAGGATCGTCGACATCAAGGGTGCTCGTCAGGGTTGAGGGGGAGAATGTTAGTTTTAAACCCTGACTCCCTCCCTCATCTTCTGAACTTTAGCTGTCTGGTGTTGTTTCGTGACACCGTCAGTTTCGTCAGTCTTTTAGGCTTAGGATTCCTCTCTGTTTTTGGATAAGGCTAGCTCGGCAGTTGGTTGCGATTGTGTGCACCACTGACCATGTCATAGGTTGTTGAGCATGAAGCTCGGATCGTGGGGATGGACGCGATCGGTAGTGGAGCGCGTAGCTCGGCATGTATTCCTGGTTGAATAAAAGGAGAAGAAACAGAAACGCTGCAGCGGTTGAACGCAGCACCAAAAAATTCCCTCGTGTCCTCTCTCTCTCTTTCTCTCTCTCTTACACCAGCGCTCACGCGAATCAGAGTTCTTGGGCGACAATCCCTCCACCAAAATGAACCCTTGCGGGACTGAGCATGTGGTACTCTGTTTCCGTATAATGACCAAACAAGTTTAACCCAAGGAACATTCGCTCGAGAGTAAAATTTATGGAGCTGTTTTAGAAGCAGCACTTTATTCTGTAACTCAAGGTTTAAGATACCCAATCCACCATGTTGTTTTGGCTTAGAAAGCAAAGACCATGCAGCAAGTGCATTGATAGAAGAGGAATCCTCTTCCTTTGCCCACAAACAGTGCCTCTGCGCACGATTGCAATATTTATGATTGTTTCCTGAAGTTTGAACGAACACATGAAGAAAGTGGGCAGGGTAGATAGAACCGATCAGACAAATTCCAAACGCCCTCCATAACCCAAGAATCGAGCACTTGCATTTAGGCGACGCTCTACAAGTCCAACAAGAGGTGAGAGGTCCTGGATGGTCGGTTTGGTGGTTCCCAATGGTAACCTAAGATATGTGAAGGAAAGTTTTACCCACGGTGTAACCAAATGAAGTAGCCAACAGATCCAGGTGTTCTTCTGACACATTGATTGGCAATAATGAGGATTTTGCATAATTCACACCGAGACCAGTAGCTTGAGCAAATATTTCCAACAATTCCTTAAGAGCATCTAACTGAACCGGACAAGCCTGAAGAATACGCAATGTATCGTCCGCATATTAAACGATGGGAAAGTATGTATTTGGAATGTCTAGTGGTGCAGCAAGAACCCCCTCCTGAAATAAGTGATTAACCATGATTTATAACAGTTCAGCTAAGCTGACAAAAAGGATGGGCAAAAGGGGGTCACCTTGACGAAACCCTCGACGGCAATTTTTTTCTTTCCGGGTACCCCATTAAGCAAAACTGCAGATGTACCCATGGACATAATCATCCTCATCCACTTTAGCCATCTTTGGTCAAAACCAAGACTTTCAAAAACAATTAAAATCCCCTCATGCTCAACTGTGTCAAATACTTTGGCAAAATCAAGTTTAAGAATTACCGATGGCGTTCCAACTTGCTTGCACTAATGTATGTATTCGTAGGCCCAACCCACATAATCTTGGATATTGCGAGACTGTAGAAAACCATATTGGTTAATCTACACCATGTCCAGAATTTTCTCTTGTAGATGATTTGCAAGAAGTTTAGTCAGTAGATTCAAGCAAATATTAAGCAATGAAATCGGGCGGTAGTCATTTGGACCTTCTGGAGAAAGGATTTTGGGGATTAAAGTAATGAAAGAATCGTTGATACTTTGCAAATTTACTATACCTTCCCAAAATTCTTGACAAAGATTATAGAAATCGTAATAACCGTCCAGAAACTTTGAGGAACAATCCAGAGAAGCCATCCGGTCCAAGAGATTTGTCCCCGGGCATATGTGCAACAAACCGGTCGATCTCTTCATGCGTAAACGGAGCAGATAAAATTTCCAATCCGTCAACATGGGTGAAGTACTGTGAGAAATAAAAGGAATTATTAGTAGTGAGGGATACACCCAATCTGTTGCGAAATGATTCCCATAACAGGCCTGCTTTTTCATGGTGTTCCGAAGCTTCTGAACCATCAGATCTTGTCAAAGTGGTTACCAATTTTTTCTATACCGAATTGTTGTCATGGAGTGAAAAAAGATGTGTTTTCATCACCTAGACGAGCCTATCTAGTCGTGCATCTTTTTCTCCAGTAATCCTACTTACATAAAAGTAGGCCCTTAAATTAGGTAACAAGCATTAATCAAACATATATAATCATTCCCACAAATCAATAAACACTACAACTATCATAAATGGATGGATTTAAAGGAGGCACGACACATCTCACAAATTCCATACATCACCCACGCCTAGGGGATTTACTCAAACATGAGAGGAAGACAAATCAAAGGCATAATTGTATTGCAAATAGAAATCATCTCAAAGTTACCGTAGCAAACCACAATAGAGATTGAAGATCAAGTCAAATACAAACCAAAGGTAGATGAAAGTATCAAACTCTAATCTTACAATTGTCAATCTCTCTCTAAGTAATGATGGGGATGATGGTGGAGTGTGTGGTTGAAGAGGTGAAAATCGTCGAGGAATGAGTGAAGGTTCTTCTCCTCTCCCAGATCTGATCTCCCCTGTCTGGATGAGTTTGCGGCGGTTGTGTTCTCTTTTTCTCCCTCTTCTCTTCATGAAAGTTCTTTCTATTGATATAGTGGAGCCGACAGTGTGTAGTACGGGCGCACAGTACGGACGCATCCTGACCGTACCGTTGGACGTTATGCTTACTGAACGCCTTCAAAGAAAGGGGCTCCAATTGAGAATTTACTTCTTTGGGTGAAATTAGCCCATAAATGCTATTAAATCTTTAATAAATGTTCATTATCTAAAAACCATCACAAGAAACCAAAGATTCGCTAATTGCGACATTAACGTTAGTGAAAAGAAGTAGTCTTTAGTGAAATCCGGCAATAAACAAGAGGAAAATCAATAGTAAAAAGTGATGAAATTTGGAGCTATCAAATTCCCCAAGGTTAGCGGTTACTCGCCCTCGAGTGACAAAGCTATAATGAATAATAGCGAGAAATTGAATCAAGATGAAAGACTTAAAAGTTCAAGGTTGTATCATATTCTGTTGTCTCAAATCATGCAACCTTGAATATGAGCATAATATATCTGAACAATTGCACTTAAGTTCAATTCCCAAACGCAAGTAAATCGCTAGCTGGTAGTTCATAAAAGTCAAATGAGATTGTCAAAAATTTGGTTAGACTCGCAAATCAATTCCTTTCAGCGCCTCTCTTATTATGAGAGTGAAAATGTTTTAAGCAAGGTCGCTTGATTCAAAATTAAGGATGCACAAGTAGATGTCAAAAGAAGGATAAACTTAGAGCTTTTCATTAACACCCACTTCAATAATCGCGGCTATCAAACAGCTCTTATTTTCCTTATCTTTCAAGAACTCTAATTATTAAATTTAGGTGGTGAGGTGATACCAAATCTCTCAAAAAGTGCAAAATGTTTTCATATCTTATTTTGTCATGGTATTGCCGACGAGTACGCCATGGAGGGATCCTCACAGTGCGTGTTTAGAGACGTGGGGTAAGGCGGACGGTTGACGGGTACGAGGTAACATAGCTTACCCAGGTTCAGATCCCACAACGGTGGCGGAATCCTACTCCTGCTATAAATCACTATAATGGCAATACGCCGAGTTACAGAGATTAGGTTCGCTGTGCGAGGTGACTAGAAAGTCTAAGTTATCGTGCCCTAAAGGCTCCCATAGGCCCGACTTATATAGTCGTCAGGTTCTAGGGTTATAAGGAAAAGTCCTAGCCGGACAGGTTACAGAGTTCTACATCGTCTATTACTAGTCTTGTGTATCTTGCACTCCAAGGCTCCGGGTACGCTGGTGACTCCACCGTAGCCTTCCTTTATCCGGCATGGGCCTCCCTTCTGGATCCACCTAACTGGGCCGCCCAGCAGGCCATAGGCCATGCTACCGACTATGGGCCACCCGGGTTAGTCGGATAAGAGACATGCTCTGAGGATACCCATATAGCATATCCCCAACAGTAGCTCCCGGAGAACTCCGAGATCTTGCGCCGTCTTGCCTCTTCTCGTGGAATGCTCCGTCTAGATGGATGTCGACAAATCGTCAAGCAATATCTTGTAGTCCATCCAAAGAACCCTGCAAGGTTTTCTCCGTCTTCTACGAGTAAGTCGGAGAAATGCTGAATCTTCCACCGTACGCTCTAGTTGTCGGATTAAATCCGTCCATGCCGGAATCTTCGATGGGACGGCTCATCTACCATGTCAGTTATGATGACGTAGGCTGTAGGTCAGCGACGCCTCGTAACTCACACATGAAGAGAACGTAATCATATCCGATTTTCCCGCGCGAGTGATACGAACCGTTGGTGGCGACGGTTGGGGACGTGGCGAAATTACCGCGCACGTTCACGAACACGTCGTCTACGCGGCAACCGTCCGATTAGCTGCACGAATCTTGACGCAGAGTAAGATAAATAGCGACCGTGGGACACTTGCCACTTTTTCACCTCATTCTCTCGCGTCATCGTCTTCTTCCTCCAGCCACGCGCCTCCTCGAGCTCTCCGCGAAAACCTTGAGAAACCCTATCCTCTTGCCTGCACCTGTCATGTCCTGTTCCTTCCTCCATGGCCAGCAGCAGCTCATCTCCCTCAATGGCGGCGTCGAGCGAAGCCACGGGCGGGCGGCGCGCTCGGGTCTGTTCTCTCAGAGGGCCTGGTCATCCCCACATCGGCGGTGATAGAAACCACCGGCGGCGACCATAACTTGGCGGCGCTGGAGCCCTTGGAAGAGGAGCCTGATTGGCATAAAGGCGATTGGCGCGGCTCAGACATCACCGGCCGCGACATCCAAGAGATGGTCGCGGAGGGTTACCTCCCTGCGACGGAGGGGCTCGCCTGGCGGGCGGCGCCGGCCGGTGAGGTGACCCCTTCTCCCCAAGTCGGAGAGAAGGTATACCTCAAGGCGCAAATGGTACGCGGCGTTTCTTTGCCCATCTCCCACTTCTTCCTGTCCGTCTTGAATCACTTGCAGGTCCTACCCCACAACCTCTCCCCCAATAGCATCCTAGTTCTTAGCAACTTCGCGGCACTTAGCGAGGGTTACCTAGGGATTAGGCCTAGGTTAGAGCTGTTTGTCTACTTCTTCACCGTCAAACGTGAAGCCGGACACAGCAAGGAGGATCTTAGAAACTGCGGCACCATAAGCTTCAAGATTCGACCTGGCCGGCGGTTCCCCGACATTGTCGGCCACGAGTCGTGTAAGAACTGGCAGCGAATGTACTTCTACGGCCCCGACATTCCTTTGTCGGGCCGAGAAGCAACGTACCCGGACTTCGTGGATGGAGCCGCCGCTGAAGTCTCCACATGGCGGTCCCATGCCTCCCTTCCCTCCGACCTCAACGCGTCTCGCGCTATAAGGCGGATCGAATGGTTTGTAGATACGGGTCTGACTGGCTTGGACCTAGCCATGTGCTGGTTCATCAGGCGGATCCAACCTCTACAGCACCGTACGAAGGTCATGCACGAGTACTCCGGCGACCGAAGGGATACCCTCCGGATCTCCGAGGACAACTTCTCGAGCGACTCCATCAAGTTCCGTCTTAAGGACATCGTCAAGGTGAAGGACAAGAAGCGTGGCATCACCCTTACCTACGACATGTTCGTAAACGGAAAGTGCCCAAAGGTAGGTATTTATTCTCTGTGTATGACATTGCTCCAGTTTTTCTGTCTTGCTAATACCATCTTGTCTAACACGATGATTTCTCACTTAACAGCTTAGCGATCTAGAGGAGGGCAACCTGGCCGCCCAAATCTACGATCCCAAGTTGAAGGAAGTCACGGTCGTGTCCGACGATGACGCCGTTAGCTGGAAGCGAAGAGCTCCACCTCTGACGCTGCCGACGGAGGCAAGAAAAAGAAGACGGAGGGTGGAGCCTCCAAAAAGAGTACTGCCGCCCTGGAGGCGGAAAAGAAGAAAGCCACTGGGATGTTTGCCAAAGCTCCCCCCTAGTGTAAGCTTCTTATTCTCCGACATTGTCTTGTTTATTTGTCTTATTCCTGTACTTATGCATTTTGCATGTTTCAGGAAGAAAGCCACAACCAGCCTCAAGAAGTCCTCCAAGACTCTTGGGGCTTCTAGAAATATTAAAGATATGTTGCATCGCGACTCTTCCCCCGCCATCGCCCCTGCTACTCCTGTCGTCAAGCCCTCCTTCGCTCCGACAAGCTCCCAAGCCCAGGAGGCACCAGGCCCTTCCGCTATGGAAGTGGATTCTGGAGCCTCTACCGAACTCGCAGTTGTCGGCGAGCAGGCGACGCAGGAGAGCACTGCTCTTCAAATGGCTGAAGCTCCGGCTAAGGATGCCATCGGTAGCGGCAAGGCGGTGGCGGTTGATTGTCCATCCGCCGAAGGCGGCGCCTCTGCTCCCCAGAAACCCTTGGAACTGCCAAAGATTATCTTCCCGGTGCTGACGCCAGGTAGCACAACTACGGTTCCTGGAGGAGTGCCGTCATCTCCGACGTGCGGTCTTGAGGAGCTACTCCGACAAGCAGACATCTTGCGAAGCAACAGCGTTTCTTTTGGCAAGCTGCTGGCCGAGAGTGCTACGAACCTCAAGATCATCGCACTTGTAAGTTTTACTTTACCTTTTGCATTTCATATGAGTATCCCACTATAGCCCCCGAGGATGTAGACGGAAAACCATTGGTTGTGCATCTATATGCTCTAAGAGTGACTAAGCTAGAAAAACTCTCACTGTAGCCCCCAAGCATTTAGATGGAATGAATTATTCCGACTAGATGCTTTTAAGAGTAGCATACACAGTGTTCATAATTTTAAGTGCTATAGCCCCCAAGTCTCTAGTTGTAACTGAATTAGTTCCGACTAGATACTTAAAGAAAAGCTAGGCATTTTCCGAGTTAAAAACTTTATACTGTAGCCCCCAAGCTTCTAGTTGAGAACTGAATTAGCTCCGACTAGATGCTTAAAGAAAAGCTAAGCATATTGTTAAGTTAAAAACTCTTGTTGTAGCCCCCGAGTGCCTAGATGGAAAATCTCCGACTAGGGGCTCCAAGTAGACTAAACAACGACTTGACTTTGTATTTGTTTCCACAGAACGAGAATGCTCGGAGGGGCATGGCCAATGATAAGTACCAGAAGATGCGCGCGGACCTTGAAGCTGAAAAGGGTAAAACCGCCATCTTGAAGGAACAGATCATCAAAAACAAGAGTCTGTTTTCTTTTTGTGCATTTCCGTCTTACTTTTGTGCCTTCCTTCTTCGAGTACTCACGGTGTACTCTGTTTTCTCCGACTTGCAGAGCATGTAGCCAAGGACAAGGATATTGTCGAGCAGTCCAAGCACATCCAGCAGCTGGACAGCGAGAAAAAGATCCTTAAAAAGGAGAGGGAACAAATGTTGAAGATGCACGAGGATTCCATGAAAGCTTTGCAGGACTCCGCCTCCGCTGAGATCAATCGCTTTGTCACATCCCAAGTTTTAGATTCGGTTCTGCATATCACTCATGTCATTCTGCATTCATGAACCTTTCGTCAATTTCAAAAGCCTGCATTCAACTCCTAGACGAAGCGCCTCAAGTGTTCTTACAAAGAAGAATAGTTGGACCCTTGGAGTCACTAGTTTGTAATAGACATTTTATTGCTAAAAATGATCCTAGGATGATCCCTAGCATTTTAGAAAAATATGAAAACAAAAATCAACTCATTTGGTTTAACCAATAAAAAGTTATGAAAGAAATAAGAAAAACAAAAAGGAATAAAAGAAAGAACAAAAAAAGCTAACCTAAACTACCCGGCCCAGCCCACCTGCCTCGCCTCGCGCCTTCCCATGAGCAGCAGAACGCATGACAGCAGCAAAGAGCCAGAGGCGCCCGGCCCAATGAGAGAGCCCCGCAGCAGCCCACTCCGCCCCCTCCTCCCCTGTGCTTCTGCCAGGCGGACCCCACCGGCCTTCCTCTTCCTCCGGCTGGACCCGTGTTCATCACGGCCTCAACAACCGAACGAAATCCCAACGATTTTGGTGCCGATCTCTTTCCCCTCTACACGCCGCCCCTCCTATATAAGACCCGCACCCTCCTCGTCTCGTTTTTTTTCAAAAGAACGACAAACCCTAGCGCCGCCCGAAGCTCCTCGATCCGCCGCTGTTGGAGCTCGCTGACGAGCTCGACACAGGATGTTACGAAGCACCCCGCCGCCTCTTTCTTCCCTTATCCTATCGCCAGTACTCGACTCCGTCGCCTCACGCCATTTTCCCCATCGCAGGACCACGGGAGAGGCCGCGATTGCTCGCCGGAGCACTATCTCTGCCGCACGTCTCCATCCGCACGCCGACGCCGCTTCGGGAAGCAATCCACGACGCCGTTCTCACCAATTAACTCGTCGTCCTCGCTCGGTCCTCGTCCGCCACCCCCCTCGCCTAGAACTCGTCGGAGCGCCGCCCAAGATCACCACCGAGCCGTTCGCCGCCGCTCGCCGTCGCCCAGGCCGGCCCACGCGGAAGGATTTGTGCCGAGCCGCTGGATTCCCCTCCAACGGCCCAGATTAGATCTTGTCCGCGAAGGGGTACCGACGAACCAGCTTGCGCCACGTGTCATCCTCGTCAGCCTGCCGCGCCAGCGCCACGTCAGCGCCAGGTCAGCTTCTGCGCCCAGTCAGCGAAGGATATTCCCAGGGAATATTCCCTGTGAATTTAAAATTCAGAAAATTGCATAAATTTGTAAAATTCATAGAAATTAATCTACTGGGCCAAAAATTGCAAATAAAATATGTGTAGATTCAGTAAGTCGTGTAGAATCTTGCTGTACCAGTGTTTTACACTTTTGCAGCAAGATTTTGTCCAGATTAATTAAATGAATTAATGGCCTTTTTGGAGTAATTAATTCGTAGAAAAAGATCTGTAACTCCAAAAATTGCAAATGACATGTCCCTGGATTCAGTAGAACAAGGGGAATCTCAAAGTGAATTAAAAAGTTAGGCTTACAGTAAAAACTTTTGCAGAAACTATTTAATGGCTTTCTGCAGTATTTTAATTACTCAGGGAGTTTTATAATTCCTTTTTGAGTAATTCCAATTGGTACTGTTCCTAAATAGCAATGCCTATACCATAGAATTTTTCCAAGATTTTACAAACAGTATACTACCAGTAGTGAATTATTTGTGTTGTAGCTCTAGTTTTGAGCATTATATTTTGCATAATAGTTTTCCTTGCGCCAAAACTATTTTCCATGCATGCAATCAGTAGCTTTACTGAATATGATTATGTGGTGCTGCTGTAGCATCAACCCACTTGTCATGCATGCATTCATACATCATCTTTGTTGCATATGCTTGTGAATGGTTTGTTTATGATTGCAATTGTATCGTGTAGATTGTGACGAGTGCAACGCTTGCTCGTGTGTGGATTGTTCTTCCGACCACTACAACCAAGGCAAGTAGATGCTACTTTGTTCATGATATCGTCCTACTATTTTCAATGCATTGTCGTGTATTTTGTAGATGCATGTGTAGGATGATACTATCGCTATGCTATGTCCTATTATATGGTAGGGCTTTCCTTGTAGATGAACCACCGTTGGTAGATGTGCTTAGCCATGCTATGATGAACGAGGGCTGGGTTACATCACTGAAAGTTGTTTCTAAATGTGTTGGTTTGCGAAAACTAAAACAACTTAATCAATGAATCTCCTGGGTGTGATGGGATTGATATTTTTTGGTGGTTTCATTGCGGAAAGTCACCCAGGTATCAAGAGAAAATGATTGGCTTCTTTATTCTGTAGCTTACGTGTACAACCATGTGCCAATAATGAAATGGACGGTTGGTTGGACTTAGTAGGCTGTGGTAACTTGAACCTGCGTATCCAGAGATGTAGAATTTTGGTAGGTTGGACCGGTGCGCGTCGGGATTGGGGAGCTACTTCCCGAACAGTCTCTTCTTGGACTTCTCCCTATCATCACCCAAAATGAGAGTGATGGTACGAGCTGGGCTGGCCAAGTCACATGGGTAAAGTGTACTAACCCCTGCAGGGTGTATAATCTAATCGATTAGCCGTGTCCCCAGTTATGGACAACTGAGTTTCTTGATATTGATTCCATGACATGTTTCTCGCTCATTCTAATTTCATAATTGCTTTAATATTGTTGGGTTAACTTAATTGGGATCTTTTCAAAGAAAATCAAACACTGCTTATGAAAGTAGGACAAATGTATTTGTAAATGCAAGCCAGACACAGCTCCAATTGCCAAATATGCATGTAGATGTTAGAACTATTGTCTTCTTTACTAGCTCTACTTGCCATACATTCCATGTATTGACCCTTCGGGGCTGCTACGTTTCATGTTGCAGGATATTCCGATTCTGAGTAATCGATATAGGCCACGGTACTCCACTCGGCACTTGTTCACTTGTGGGCAATTTGAAGAATGGAGAATTTACTTTGTTTATGTTGCTACCTGAATAATTTGAGCTAGCTTTGGGCTAAGCTTTTATTGTAATAATGGTACTCTGGATCTTCGTTATTTATGATACACGGATATTTTGCTATGTTATTCATCTTTTCTATTGTGGGCCAATGAACCGATCCAGGGATTGGCATGTCACATAGAAGCTACGGTCTTTTCAGAACCGTGGTGTTACAAGATGGTATCAGAGCCCGTGTGTCGACTGTAGGATCGTGACCTAGGATTGGATTAGGAAGCCATAGAATTATTAAATCTTATGTTAACTCTGTCTTTCATCTTATGCCTTTCACTCTCGTAAATCCTTATCATGTGCTATTCTCACACTTTCCTCTTTTGATTGATAGATGGGAGAAATCAGGACTGAGTATGCAACCATGGAGTCACCAAGGCCCTTTGCAAGGCAGTTAGCACAGCTCTCGCAGTCATTGGGATTGCCACTGCCCATGTTCAAGGGAAGAAGGCTATACACCTATGGATATGGTGAGGATGCATGGGAGATCACCACCTTCATATTCAGAGATGCCGCCTTGCCAAACCCTGTGCATCTGATCTACACCAAGACATCTGTTCCCGGGACTTGGAATCAACTTGGCCATACATGAAGCCCTGTCTCGCCAGTGCCATCATGTCCGACACCTACTACCAGCAGACTCACCCTACCGTGACTATGGGAGGCGTGATGAAGATGGGCACATTGTGGTTACCCCGGGCGACAGGAACAACATGCCGCCCCGTCGGAGGCACATAGAGGACATGGAAAGGGAGAATGGAGCTCTGGCTGATAAAGTGATGATGATAAAGGAGATTGCAGATTTTGCTAGCAATGGTATGGTGGTCCAAGGACAGGAGATTGACACCTTGCATGAAGCTGTGGGAGTTCTGGAGAATGCCCTTATAGCCAGAGATGCAACCATAGCTCATCTTCATGGTACTGTGCAGGAGAACACCCAGAACATACAACAGTTGCAAGGGACCGTCCAGGAAAGGAATCAAACTATTGAAGCTATGGCAGCCCAGATTGCCGCTCTCCAAGCACAGCTGAATCCACCCTCTGATGATGACAATGGAGATGGTGGCAACAATGATGATGATGATGACAGTGGGAATGATGATGATGATGAGGACGAGGATGATGATGATGGAGACGATGATGGTGGAGGAGATGAAGCTATTGCAGTTGCAGCTGAGAGTGAGGAAGAAGAGGAGGATCCAGAAGAGGTGGAGTTTGAGATTTCAAGTGATGACTCAGGAGAGGTGTACACTCCGCCGCCATGGTTGAACCGTGGACAGAAGCGCCAACGCATGAGTGCAAGGACCTACCGCAACCTCTTCAAGAAGTAGATAGAAGTCCACCAATTAGTCCTCGTTAGGTAAAGTCGTTTGGATTAGTCTCGATCGATGTGAAACTTTATTACTGTTAGTTTAAGAGTGTTTAGTTGCTTATTTGTGTACTCCAATATCTCAGGAAAATTTTGTGCGAATTTTATGAAAGAGTTATGGCAAGTTTGGTTACTATCTGTGTTATTTTCGTTGCAGTTTTCTGCTGATACAGCAGTACTGTATGATTTTTCATATTTTTCTGGTATCTGGGAAAAATCTGAAAAAAATAGGGCTGGTGAGAAACTCTCTTTACTGTATGTGCAAAAATCAGCTAAAATTCCTGACGATTCGAAGTCAGGTAGAAAAATTCGTGAACACTGCTGGACTGTTCTGGCAGATTGCTGTTTTTGCTGCTTTGTTGATCAACTGTTTAGTTAACCATTGCCAACTCTTGTAAAACTATTTCAGTAAGTATATACTGCTAGGATAACCCCTGTAATGTTGCTGGATCACTAGTTTGTTGATGTGTTGCTTGCTTGTGATTGTCTGTTATTGCTTGTTGTTGTTTGATCATAATGCATGGGTAGAATCCTATTATCGTAGTTGATTCTTTCTAAACTTACCTGTGCTGAACCGCAGATGCCTCCCCGCCGTCAACCCACTGAGTTGGAGCAGCTCATGGCAGCTCAGGCACAGCTGACCCAAGTTATGATTCAGTTCATGGAAGCTCAGAACAACAACAACAATGGGAACAACCAGCCTCAGGGAGATGCTCTCACCAGGTTTCTGAGGCTAAGACCAGCTAGGTTCTCTACTGCGACGGAACCAATGGTTGCTCTAGACTGGTTGCGTTCAGTCAACAAGGATCTGGTAACTGTCGGATGCACTGATGCTGAGAAGGTGAGGTTTGCCGCTCACCTACTGGAGGGACCAGCCGCTTCTTGGTGGGACACTTTTCAGATCACCCACCCGCTGGATACTGTGACTTGGGCAATGTTTGAGGAAGGTTTCAGGACCAACCACGTGTCTTGTGGAGTTCGAGCACGAAGAGGAAGGAGTTCTGCAACTTGCGCCAAACCAACCGCACCGTGGCTGAGTACATTGAGGAGTTCAACAACCTTTCCCGTTATGCACCTGAGGATGTTGACACTGATGCAAAAAGGAGGGAGAGATTCCTGGATGGCCTCAGTGATGAGCTTTCAGTGCAGCTACTGGTGGTTTATTGCCCCACTTTCCAGGAGCTTATGGACATGGCCAGGATCTTGGAAGGGAAGCACAAGCAGGTGGAAAGCCGCAAGAGGAAGAGCAACAATCACCACTCTGGTTCTCACCACAAGTCTCGCACTTCATATGATGGGTACTCCAAGCATGGAGGGAGTGACCATGGGAGCCATGATCGCCACCACCATGGAAGCGATGGACATCGCCATGACAACCACAAGAGCAGCCACCACAGCCACAAGGGAGGACACTCTCACCATTCTGGAGGACACGGTGGACATGACCGCAACCGTGATCGCAGCTTTGTGAAGATGGATCTGAGTGAGGTGACATGCTTCAAGTGTGGACAGAAGGGACACTATGCTGACAACTGTCCGGAGAGGAAGGGACTGAAGCCAACCAACTACCAGAAGGCCACAGTGAACCACATGAATGTGGAGGAGATCCCGGATGAGCCTGACCTCGTGATTGGCAAGTTTCCAATCAACACTCACCCTGCACTTATACTTTTCGATACTGGTGCATCGCATTCATTCATATCAAGGGCATTTGTGGATAAGTATAAGCTACCTACTGAGTCTATGAAAGAGTCTATTAGAGTAAGCTCACCTGGAGGAGATATGATAGCTAGCGCGGGATGCCGCGGCTTAACTGTGAGGATTGGAACACACAACTTCATTGCACATCTGGTAGTGTTGGAATCACAAGGGTTAGATGCTATTCTGGGTATGGATTGGATGTCTATGCATGGGGGCACATAGATTGTGCACAGCGAGTTGTTTCACTCAAAACCCCGGATGGTAAGAGAATTAGATTCAAGTTGGCTGCGCGACCGGGAAGATGTAAGCTGAATTCTCTTAAGGGGGTTAGCATGGATACTGTGCCTGTGATTAGGGATTACCCCGACGTGTTTCCGGAAGAGCTGCCAGGGATGCCACCTGACAGGGAAGTGGAGTTTCTCATTGACCTGATGCCGGGAACGGGGCCTATTGCAAAGAGACCATATAAGATGGATGTGGATGAGCTGAAGGAATTAAAGAAGCAGCTGAAGGAGCAGTTGGACAAAGGATTCATTCAGCCTAGTTCGTCGTCATGGGGTGCACCTGTTCTGTTTGTGGAGAAGAAAGACAGCAGCAAGAGATTAGTGGTGGACTATCGCTCGCTGAATGAGGTGACCATCAAGAACAAATACCCCCTGCCGAACATAAATGATTTGTTTGATCAACTGGAAGGAGCAAAGGTGTTTAGTAAGATTGATCTGCGATCGGGCTACTTCCAATTGAAGATCCGGGAGGAAGACATACCAAAGACCGCTTTCACCACTAGGTATGGTTTATATGAGTATACAGTTATGTCTTTTGGACTAACGAATGCCCCGGCATACTTCATGACCATGATGAACAAGGTATTTATGGAATACTTGGACAAGTTCGTGGTGGTGTTTATTGATGACATACTGATATATTCCAAGGATGATGCTGAGCATGAGAAACATCTGCGACTTATTATGGAGAAGCTGAGGGAACACAAGCTGTATGCCAAATTCAGCAAGTGTGAATTCTGGCTTAACACTGTTGGATTTCTTGGACACGTAGTGTCAGGAGAAGGAGTCGCTGTTGATCCTAGCAAAGTGACTGCAGTAACTGAGTGGGAAGCACCCAAGAATGCAGGAGAGATACGAAGCTTTTTGGGACTTGCTGGATATTACAGGAGATTCATTGAAAACTTCTCCAAGATTGCTAAGCCGATGACTGAACTTCTGAAGAAGGAGAGGAAGTTTGAATGGTCAGACGTATGTGAAGCCAGCTTTCAGGAACTGAAGCGTCGATTAGTGACTGCACTGCTACGTGTTTACGGACCTTGAAGGATTTCCAAGTGTACTGTGATGCTTCTCGACAGGGACTTGGGAGTGTGCTGATGCAAGATGGGAGAGTAGTGTCATATTCCTCGCGACAACTTAAACACCATGAGCGGAATTACCCCACACACGACTTGGAATTAGCGTCAGTGGTTCATGCGCTCAAGGTATGGAGGCATTACTTAATGGGAAAACACTGTGATGTGTACACCGACCACAAGAGCCTGAAGTACATATCCACGCAGAAGGAACTGAACATGAGGCAAAGGAGATGGTTGGAACTTATTAAGGATTATGATATGAATCTGCAATACCACCCAGGAAAGGCCAATGTCGTAGCAGATGCTCTGAGCCGGAAGGTTTACGCCAATGGACTGACAATCGGGGAATTGCCTGAGGATTTGTGCAAGCAATTCAAGGACCTTAGACTGGAGGTGGTGTCCAAAGGATACTTGGCAGCAATGGAAGTCCAACCAATGCTACAGGACAGAATCAGGAAGGCTCAAGTGGGAGACAAGGAGATTGACGAGGTAAAGGAAAAGATGAAGGAGGATAGAATTCCGCGAGGATGAGCAAGGAACCTTGTGGTATGGAGATCGTTTGTGCGTCCCCAACAATCCGGAGATAAGGAAGTTGATTCTGCAGGAAGCTCATGACTCGTCGTATTCCATACATCCGGGCAATACGAAGATGTATATGGACCTAAAGGACAGATTCTGGTGGAACAACATGAAGGGAGACATCGCGGAGCATATTGCCCTATGTGATGTATGTAGCCGAGTGAAGGCGGAACACCAGAAGCCAGCAGGATTGCTACAGCCGTTGCCCGTGCCGGATTGGAAGTGGGATAGAGTGGGAATGGATTTTATCACAGGATTGCCCAGGACCAGGTCAGGATATGACTCCATTTGGGTAGTGGTCGACCATTTGACCAAGGTAGCCCACTTTATACCGGTGAAGAGGACCTATACGAGTGCAAAGTTGGCCAAGATCTATATGGACAGGATTGTGTGCCTACATGGAGTTCCCAAGAGTATTGTATCTAATAGAGGCACCCAATTTACCTCACACTTCTGGCGCCATCTGCACGAGTCGCTTGGTACTAGATTGGAGTTTAGCACAACGTTTCACCCGCAGACTGATGGACAAACCGAGAGGGTGAATCAGATTTTGGAGGACATGCTGAGAGCTTGCGCTTTGGCTCATGGCTCTAGTTGGGATGAGAATTTGCCGTATGCAGAGTTTTCCTACAACAACAGCTATCAAACCAGCATCAAGACGTCACCGTTTGACGTACTATATGGGAAACGGTGCCGGACACCATTGTTATGGGATGGAGTAGGAGAGCGACAGTTGTTTGGGCCTGATTTGATCAAGGACACTGAGGAGAAGGTCGCCTTGATTAGGGACAGGCTGAAGGTAGCACAATCAAGGCAGAAGAGCTACACTGACGCCAAGCGCAAGGAAGTGGTGTATGAGATAGGTGATAGGGCATACCTCAGAGTGTCGCCACTTCGTGGAATCAAGAGATTTGGAATCAAGGGTAAGCTGGCACCTCGGTTTATTGGACCATATCGGGTCTTAGCACGCAAAGGAGAAGTTGCTTATCAGTTGGAGTTGCCAGAGGCTCTGTCCGCTGTTCACAATGTGTTCCACGTATCTCAGCTGAAGAAGTGCCATCCGGAGATGGTGGATACGCCATTGAGAGAGACTGTGCCACTAGAGGAGGTTCAACTTGAGAATGACTTGACCTATGAGGAGAAGCCGGTCAAGATTCTGGAGACAGCGGAGAGGATTACCCGTACCAAGACGATCAGGTTCTGCAAGGTGCAATGGAGCCACCACACCGAAGAGGAAGCCACTTGGGAGCATGAGGAGGACATCCGAGAGGACTACCCACACCTATTTGCTAGCCGCACAGAATCTCGGGGACGAGATTCATCTTAAGGGGGTTAGTCTTGTCACATCCCAAGTTTTAGATTCGGTTCTGCATATCACTCATGTCATTCTGCATTCATGAACCTTTCGTCAATTTCAAAACCCTGCATTCAATTCCTAGACGAAGCGCCTCAAGTGTTCTTACAAAGAAGAATAGTTGGACCCTTGGAGTCACTAGTTTGTAATAGACATTTTATTGCTAAAAATGATCCTAGGATGATCCCTAGCATTTTAGAAAAATATGAAAACAAAAATCAACTCATTTGGTTTAATCAATAAAAAGTTATGAAAGAAATAAGAAAAACAAAAAGGAATAAAAGAAAGAACAAAAAAAAGCTAACCTAAACTACCCGGCCCAGCCCACCTGCCTACGCTTATCTCCACATGCGCCTTCCCATGAAAGCCAAGCACGCAGCGTCACAAGCAGCAGCCAGAGGCCCAGCGCCGGCCCAGCAGAGGGCCCCGCAGCAGCCCACTCCGCCCCCTCCTCCCCTGTGCCGCTGCCAGGCGGACCCCACCGGCCTTCCTCTTCCTCCGGCTGGACCCGTGTTCATCACGGCCTCAACAACCGAACGAAATCCCGACGATTTCGGTGCCGATCTCTTTCCCCTCTACACGCCGCCCCTCCTATATAAGACCCGCAACCTCCTCGTCTCGTTTTTTTTTCAAAAAAACGACAAACCCTAGCACCGCCCGAAGCTCCTCGATCCGCCACCGTCGGAGCTCGCTGACGAGCTCGACACAGGAGGTTACGAAGCACCCCGCCGCCTCTTTCTTCCCTTATCCTATCGCCAGTACTCGACTCCGTCGCCTCACGCTGTTTTCCCCATCGCAGGACCACGGGAGAGGCCGCGATTGCTCGCCGGAGCACTATCTCTGCCGCACGTCTCCATCCGCACGCCGATGCCGCTTCGGGAAGCAATCCACGACGCCGTTCTCACCAATTAACTCGTCGTCCTCGCTCGGTCCTCGTCCGCCACCTCCCCTCGCCTAGAACTCGTCGGAGCGCCGCCCAAGATCACCACCGAGCCGTCCGCCGCCGCTGCCGCCCACGCGGAAGGATTTGTTCGAAGTCGTGGATTCCCTCAACCAGTTAGATCTTGTCCGCGAAGGGGTACCGACGAACCAGCTTGCGCCACGTGTCGTCCTTGTCAACCTGCCGCGCCAGCGCCACGTCAGCGCCAGGTCAGCTTCTGCGCCCAGTCAGCGAAGGATATTCCCAGGGAATATTCCCTGTGAATTTAAAATTGAATTAAAATTCAGAAAATTGCATAAACTTGTAAAATTCATAGAAATTAATCTACTAGGCCAAAAATTGCAAATAAAATATGTGTAGATTCAGTAAGTCGTGTAGAATCTTGCTGTACCATTGTTTTACACTTTTGCAGCAAGATTTTGTCCAAATAAATTAAATGAATTAATGGCCTTTTTGGAGTAATTAATTCGTAGAAAAAGATCTGTAACTCCAAAAATTGCAAATGATATGTCCCTGGATTCAGTAGAACAAGGGGAATCTCAAAGTGAATTAAAAAGTTAGGCTTACAGTAAAAACTTTTGCAGAAACTATTTAATGGGTTTCTGCAGTATTTTAATTACTCAGGGAGTTTTATAATTCCTTTTTGAGTAATTCCAATTGGTACTGTTCCTAAATAGCAATGCCTATATAGTAGATTTTTCCAAGATTTTACAAACAGTATACTACCGGTAGTGAATTATTTGTGTTCTAGCTCTAGTTTTGAGCATTATATTTTGCATAATAGTTTTCCTTGCGCCAAAACTATTTTCCATGCATGCAATCAGTAGCTTTACTGAATATGATTATGTGGTGCTGCTGTAGCATCAACCCACTTGTCATGCATGCATTCATACATCATCTTTGTTGCATATGCTTGTGAATGGTTTGTTTATGATTGCAATTGTATCGTGTAGATTGTGACGAGTGCAACGCTTGCTCGCGTGTGGATTGTTCTTCCGACCGCTACAACCAAGGCAAGTAGATGCTATTTTGTTCATGATATCGTCCTACTATTTTTAATGCATTGTCGTGCATTTTGTAGATGCATGTGTAGGATGATACTATCGCTATGCTATGTCCTATTATATGGTAGGGCTTTCCTTGTAGATGAACCACCGTTGGTAGATGTGCTTAGCCATGCTATGATGAATGAGGGTTGGGTTACATCACTGAAAGTTGTTTCTAATTGTGTTGGTTTGCGAAAACTAAAACAACTTAATCAATGAATCTCCTGGGTGTGATGGGATTGATAATTTTTGGTGGTTTCATTGCGGAAAGGCACCCAAGTATCAAAAGAAAATGATTGGCTTCTTTATTCTGTAGCTTACGTGTACAACCATGTGCCAATAATGAAATGGGCGGTTGGTTGGACTTAGTAGGCTGTGGTAAATCGAACCCGCGTATCCAGAGATGTAGAATTTTGGTAGGTTGGACCGGTGCGCGTCGGGATTGGGGAGCTACTTCCCGAACAGTCTCTTCTTGGACTTCTCCCTATCATCACCCAAAATGAGAGTGATGGTACGAGCTGGGCTGGCCAAGTCACATGGGTAAATTGTACTAACCCCTGCAGGGTGTATAATCTAATCGATTAGCCGTGTTCCCAGTTATGGACAACTGAGTTTCTTGATATTGATTCCATGACATGTTTCTCGCTCATTCTAATTTCATAATTGCTTTAATATTGTTGGGTTAACTTAATTGGGATCTTTTCAAAGAAAATCAAACACTGTTTATGAAAGTAGGACAAATGTATTTGCAAATGCAAGCCAGCCACAACTCCAATTGCCAAATATGCATGTAGATGTTAGCACTATTGTCTTCTTTACTAGCTCTACTTGCCATACATTCCATGTATTGACCCTTCGGGGCTGCTACGTTTCATGTTGCAGGATATTCTGATTCTGAGTAATCGATATAGGCCACGGTACTCCACTCGGCACTTGTTCACTTGTGGGCAATTTGAAGAATGGAGAATTTACTTTGTTTATGTTGCTACCTGAATAATTTGAGCTAGCTTTGGGCTAAGCTTTTATTGTAATAATGGTACTCTGGATCTTCATTATTTATGATACACGGATATTTTGCTATGTTATTCATCTTTTCTATTGTGGGCCAATGAACCGATCCAGGGATTGGCATGTCACATAGAAGCTACGGTCTTTTCAGAACCGTGGTGTTACACGCTTGAAGGAGGAGCTTGCGATCCTAAAGGATCAAAAGCAAGCTGCCGACGAGCAAAACCTTCGCCATAGTGAGGCGTTTAAGCTCCTTCAACAAGAGAAAGAATCCTTGGCGGACGTTGTCTGGCAGGCTAAGGCCAGCATCTTCAGTAAGTATCCTCCGCCTTGGAGCTCTGTAGTCTGGGTACTTAGAATTTTTGAACTCATGCAATCGTTGTCGGAATTTTTAGCGCCCCTGGGTTTAACCCACTCGCCTCCTTCGGATAAGGAATGCATGATTCTTGTCGGCAACTTCATCAACACCGCCATCACCCAAGCCAAGGAGATCGCCACACCCCTGCAGATTTACATCAAGGCTTCGGACTCCATGGTGAAGTACTCGGAGATTCTGCGCCAAGCCCCCGAGCGTGTCGCAAGCTGGAAAGCTTCATGTGCACGGGCTGGCGCAAGGATGGCGTTGTCCATGGTGAAGGCACACTATGAAGGTGCCAACATCGACACGGTAACATCTGGTATCCCCGACGTGGATGATGACGGTAAGGAGATTGATCACGAAGCCATCCTGTCATCACTCGCGGGCTATGACACCAGGGTTGCCGAGTTGGTGGACGTCGACGTCTTCGCGCCCAGGAACTTTCTTGACAACGCCGAGCCTGAATCCTCCGAGTCTCCTCACAGTGGTGACGCTGAGGGTGAATCTCCGGCTGGTGATGATGCGGCCTCCAAGTCCCCTGCACCCAAGGAGTAAAAACACTTTGTAATTTCTGTTTCACCTTTGTCGTGTGCGTGGAAAAAACTTGATGATGTAATCCTTAAGGTGGAAAACAGTGGTTGTCGTTTTCTGCTACTTAAGAATTAATGCCCAGTATGTATATATTTTTTAAGCAAGTGTTGGCTTATCCATTACTCTGATTTTTATGCTTGAATTTTTGTGAGTCGGAAGACTCGTTGTCAGAACCATGCGCTTAGGCGATGATACCCAATGACACCGTCAATAACCTTAGCACAAAATCGCCGATAATAAGTGCCGAAATTCACTACTCCAGAATCCACATAAAAACAACAAAGAACGTGTAGACCAGAAAACTTAAGCGAACGCCCGTAGGCAGAATTTTCACAATTGCAATCGCAAAGCTTGTGCATAAAGGTTTATATGATCCAAAAATGAACACTAAAGGAGGTAAAAGACTAAGCAATATGAGTGAACCAAAGAGCTTTATTTCATTGATCATATAAGAGGTACACGATTAGATAAAAAATGCTAAGTGTAGAAAGGACGTAGCTGTGCTATGTTCTATGGCCGATCAAGCTCCGGGTAGTCATCATCCGGGTCACGTCGCTTACGCTTATGATCCTCGTTGGGTCTATCCTTGAGTTCACGATTGTCGACAAGGTAGTAAGACCCATTGAGCAGCGCCTTGCTTATGATGAACGGTCCTTCCCATGGCGGGGATAATTTGTGCGACTTCTTCTGCTTAAGTCGGAGCACCAAATCCCCCTCTTTAAACGAGCGATGCGACTGGCGACTATGGTAGCTGCGTAGCTTCTGCTGGTAGATGGCGGATCTTTGGCATGCCAAAACACGCTCCTCCTCGAGAAGGTCCACATCTAGGCGTCTGGACTCTTCAGCGTCATCTTCGTCATAGGCGGCAACTCTTGGTGCATCGTGGAGGATGTCGGAAGGTAGGATAACTTCTGCTCCATATACCATTAAATAAGGGGTGTAGCCGGTGGATCTGTTGGGTGTAGTTCGTAAACTCCACAGCACAGATGGCAATTCTTCTGCCCAGGCTCCAGCTGCTCTATGTAGCGGTGCCTCAAGACGTGGCTTGATTCCCTGCAGAATTAATCCATTGGCTCGCTCAACTTGACCATTGGATTGTGGGTGTGCCACAGATGCAAGGTCAAGTCGAATGCCTTTGTCCCAGCAATAGGCCTCCACTTCTCCGAGTGATAAGTTGCTTCCATTGTCGGTGATTATGCTATGTGGGAGACCAAATCTCACCACCAGATCCCGGACAAACCTGAGGGCAGTTGCCCCATCAAGCTTTCTAATGGGTTTAGCTTCTATCCATTTGGTGAATTTGTCAACTGCTACAAGCAGATGCGTAAACCCACAAGGTCTTGGTTTAGCGGCTCCACCATGTCTAGCCCCCAGACTGCAAACGACCAAGTTATTGGTATTGTTCGCAATTCTTCAGCAGGAACATGTGGTTGTCGGGCATAATACTGGCATCCTGTACATGTCTCAACCAGCTTGTCGACGTCCGCCTTCGCGGTCAGCCAGTAGAATCCTTGCTGGAAGGCTTTCGCGACCAACGATCGAGGAGCAGCGTGATGCCCGCAATCTCCGAGATGGATCTCGCGTAGGATTTCCATACCTTCTAGCTGGGAAACACACTTTAGGTATACACCAGTAGTGCTCCTTTTGTAGAGTTGCCCATTGATTATGGTATAACCCTTTGCTCGTCGTACTATCTGCCGTCTTTCGACTTTGTCATCGGGCAAAGTTCCGTGTTCGAGATATTCCATGAACGGTTTTGTCCAAGCCGGAGGGATCTTTGTCACCATGTTGACAAAAGAATCAACTCTATCCGGGTTGTCGATGTCGGCACCCTTCACGGATGGTGTGCGTAGATGTTCTAGGAAAACCCCTGGCGGAATTTGCTTGCGCCCTGATCCAAGTTTAGACAATAGATCAGCCACCTCATTTTGCTCCCTAGGTACATACTTGATTTCGTAGCCCAAGAAGCTCTTGGCTATCTCGTCCACTTCGTCTCTATATGCCGCCATCATAGGGTTCCGCGCATTCCAGGTGCCAGCCACCTGCTGGCAACCAAGTCGGAATCTCCACAGCAAACTATGCGCTTGATGCCAATATCCTTGGCTACACGCAGTCCGTGAATGAGTGCTTCATACTCCGCCATGTTGTTTGTAGCCTCAAAGTGGATCTGTAGAACGTAGTGTAGCTTGTCTCCATTTGGTGACTGCAGCAATACACCAGCCCCCGAGCCGTTGAGCAGCTTTAATCCGTCAAAGTGCATCACCCAGTACTCTGGTTCCGGCAACGGAGTGGCATCCGGCATCTCCGTCCAATCTGCAATAAAATCCGCCAAGGCTTGTGACTTGATAGCGTCGCGTCTTTTGTAGGTGATCTCGAAGGCGACAAGTTCAATGCCCCACTTCGCGACCCTTCCTGTAGCGTCGCTGTTGTTCATAATGTCTGACAATGGAGTCTTGCTCACTACTGTGATTGGGTGCTCCTGAAAGTAATGCCTCAACTTCCGCGAAGCGAGGAATACTCCATAAGCTATCTTTTGGTAGTGCGGGTAACGCTGCTTGGACTCCGTCAAGACCTCGCTTACATAGTACTAGTCGTTGAACTCCGTGCTTATAGCCTGGTTCCTTCCGCTCTACCACGACGACGATGCTGATAACCCGGTTGGTTGCCGCCATGTAAATCAACAGGGGTTCGCCAGGCTCGGGTGCTGCAAGGATGGGCGCTGAGGAAAGAATCTCCTTGAGCTGCTTCAATGCTGCATCTGCTTCGTCCGTCCATGTCAATTTGTCCGCCTTCTTCAGCAACTTGTATAGCTGCAGAGCCTTCTCTCCAAGTCGGCTGATGAACCGACTAACTGCTGCAACACAACCTGTTAGTCGTTGAATGTCCTTTAGGCATGTCGGACGGTTTATGTTTAAGATGGCCTTTATTTTCTCCGGGTTGACCTCGATTCCGTGATGGGAAACGATGAAGCCTAACAGTTTGCCGGCTGGAACCCCGAAGACGCACTTCTTAGGGTTGAGCATCATGTTGTATTTCCGGAGATTATCAAAGGTTTCTTTTAAGTCAAAGATTAAGTAATTTGACTTTTTAGACATCACCGCGATATCGTCCACATAGGCGTGAACGTTCCGACCAATTTGATCGTGAAGGCAACGTTGCATTGTCCGCTGGTAGGTAGCACCTGCGTTTTTCAGCCCAAAGGGCATCGTGACATAGCAAAACATGCCGTAAGGGGTAGTGAACAAAGTGGCCAATTGGTCCGACTTCCTCATCTTGATTTGGTGGTATCCTGAGTATGCATCGAGAAAACACAAAAGTTCCGAGCTAGCCGTCGAGTCAATAACTTGGTTAATGCGAGGCAAAGCAAACGGATCTTTGGGACATGCTTTGTTCCAGCCGGTGTAATCAATGCACATTCTTGTAAGATCCCAAAAATACTAAGCTTGGATCATCAATTTCTAATCATCAAACTTAGGGTTAACAAAAACTTTTCTAAATAAACTCATGAATGCATGCATATGTGTATGCATTGATTTTGAAATTCTTTTAAACCACCTTGTTTGTGTGAGCCAATGCTTGTAAAATGTTTCTTAGCTGAAATAAACATCATCTAAAACATTTCCCACACTTTTCCTAAAGACAAGTAAATCAAAACACATATATGAAATGAATGGTTATTTTGGCCAATTTACCTCCCATGCCTACTTTGGCTGTCTCAAACTTTCAGAACCTAACAGAAACTTTTCTCGATCTTTGCACCCCTTGAATGTACTCATAACAAGGTATCAAGGCCCACTTTGTGATCATCCAGAAACTTTCAAATGCATAGTTTAAATGACAATTCAAAATTGAATCTTCTTCATATTGGAAGATCCCACTTTTTCAAAAACTACTCAAACAAGCTCAACTTTCAAAACCCAAGCATCTGCAGACTCACCAGCACCAATCTAGCAAACCCACCAAAAATCATTTCAAAATTCAAAACTTGATTTCATGCAGCCATTTCATCAAACAGGTTGCAGACACAAATCAAACAAACATCAAACACTATTGTGAGCAGTGATTCTTGCCTAACGTGTTCCCTAGTTAGCTCACACACAGCTCAGTAGATCATCTAGAAAGATTAGCCCAGCACTAGCACCCCTGTGAGCTTGCCATTGCCATCAATGGTGAATAGCCGAGCACCCCCTTGTCACCCCATAGTCGACAGCAAGCTAGGAGCAGCAGCAAGCCTAGCCAGCATGTCTAGGAGGCAGCCCACCGTCCACCGCCACTCGCTGTCCCAGCCGCGAGCGTTGCCAAGCCCTGGACCATGCGCACAAGCTGCACCCAGACCATGCCGAGCATGCGCCAGAGCGCCACCCTCGACCATCACCCACAGACCGCGATCGCCATCAACCCAGGAGACCACCAGACATCCCCGTTTGCCGCCCCGTGCCGCACAGCCACCGCCCGCCGTCGAAGACGCCGCCTCTGCCGCGCAGAGCACCGCTCGTTCTAGACCAAACCACGCCGCCCCATGCCTCGAGACCATGTCGTTGAGCATCACCAGGAGACACCGCACCGTCCCCTACCCTTGCCCATGCCTTTAGCCGCCTGTAACCTCGCCCAGCAGGCTCACGCGTGACGTCCCCTCGCTCGACTATAAATAGAGGCCACCCCCACACGATTTCTTCACACCATCTCACTCCCCTCTCCTCACTGACCGTGCCACACCATTCTCAGAGCAAGGCGAGCACCACCTCGCCGGAATTTCACTAGAGCCTGCTGCTGCCAGAGAAGAAGGGAGCCAGCGATTGGAGCCACCCCAGGAGCTGCCGCGACCACCCCTGAGTTCGCCGTCGTCGACTTTGTCGTTAGCCCGCCTCGCCGACCCTCGCCAGTACCCCGGTGAGCCCCTAGCAACCCTCACTGGCCGCGCTAGGTTTCGTTCTCGCCGGAGTTGTCTCGCGTCGACGATGACTCCCAGCCGTTAGATTAGAACTAGATCGAATGATCCACGTCGCCCCATACCGCTTCGCCCAGCCCCGTGTCACTGACGAGTGGGGACACCCACTTAAGCAGCCCGCGAGAGCACTGCGCTTAGCAGGCCGGCCCAGTAACTTTTCCCGCGCAAGCCCAGTTATTCAAATTAAACTTTTTCTATTTCAATTCAAACACACTTCTGTACCCAACTTCAAAAATCAACCCAGATCGATTAAGTGCACCAAATTGAATGAAACCAATTTTTTTGGAAAGGTCTGTGAATGCTGAATCCAAGCCCGTTGGATTCAAGTCATTTGGATCTATAGATCACCCATGGTAAAAATAACAAGACAGAAGCTTTTCTGCATTCAAACATTTTTCAAATTTAAACCATAATAGCTTTTGAGTTGATTCCAACTCGCAAAAATCACATTTAACCATACCTTTCAGAATATATTAAAATATATAGGTTTACTTGCAGAAATAATGTTCAAGTAATAAAAGAATGCTACATAAGCATTTCTAGCCACTTTAATTAATTAAAATAAAAGGGTAAAACCTTATTAAATTGTGACACCACTTTAAATCACATTCCCATGGACTACAATATGTGGTGATGACATGTGTCAACATGATCCCATACTTGGTTTGGAGAATATTAAATCTTAAGTAGTTTTTCAATGAGTAGAAATTACTTTTCTAAAAATAAAAGGAATTAAATCAAGCCTTAACCTTGTAATGTTAGAGATGATGCTAAATCATCTATAGGACCCTTGTGTGTGATGATTGCAAGTAGTTAAGTATTGTTTGGTGATTGTGTACCTCGTATTTATTCATAGACGCTAGTACCGACCAAGGATACGAGGAGGAAGGAGGATACTACGAAGAAGAAGCCGAGGAGAACTTCAATCACTGCTCTGCACAAGGCAAGCTAAAACTTGCAAAACACTCTACTTTAGCAAGCTATTAACCTTGCAAGCTAACACTTGCAATTTAGCAAGCTTATACTGATATTGATGCAAGCAGATACTATACCTATGCAAGCTAACCCTTGCAAGATACCCTACTGATGCAACAAACCCATACTTGTTCTATGACTACTATATGCCTTAAGCATATGTGATCATACCCACTTGATAAACCAATCCTAGTTTTACTAGCAAGCTTCTTACTTTATTTCTTTATCAAAGCTTACTCAAGTGACCGGTAGATTTGGAAAGATGCTAAAGGTTGCATAAAGAGCATAAAATTTGGCCTAAGTTAGAAACCTTGATATCAGCCTGGGACATAAGGTTGTCCTTACTTGAAACTCCATTAGTTACCACCCCTCATTAATACTACCCCCACCTGTAGATGCTAGTGCTAAGCATAAAACTTGATCAACTTTTAGATGGGAATACTTGGTGGAAAAATGGTTATGAACACCTTAGAATGATGGATCATTCTATTGAAATGTTTTGGACATGTGTTTCCAAAAACACTTGATGATTTTGGTGATGAAAATGTTGAGGCATGAGCCTTAGCCCTTTATAAAACTGATGGTTGTCTGGATGCGATACCATTCCAATTTTATCGTACAACCACAATACCCGAATATTGGGTAGGGCTTGACTGGAAACTTATGTACCTTAGTATTAGTTCCCTCACGGCCAAGGTCTGAGCTGAGGCTACCTTGTGAAGATTTTCCACCTGTGCAGTACCCAAGATGACAGTTGGTCATGGTTGGGAGGCCAAACTCACAGGAGAGGTGCTTATACTAGGGCGTGTAATCGAAAGGTTAGGATTGATTATCCGCATACTGAGTATGGTGAATTCAGGATTTGTTCCTGACGGATGTATCGAATGTTGTGGTGAAAGTGTACAATCTCTGCAGAGTGTCAAACTATTCGAATAGGCGTCGCGTCAGTTATGGACAGTTGGAGTGGCCATACTGTTCCCCCGTCAGACTTTTCAAAATGACTTGTGAAATGAATTGAGACTTTGACTTGACCACAACAGAGTTTTGATATGAAATACGAGTTCCCAGTTAGGAGTTATAAAATTGTGACTAGCTTTAGAACTTAGTAGATAAACCTGGCTTTTGCAAAACAACCTTAGAGCCTAGTGTCCTATTATCCAAAAACCCCTTACCTGTTAGTACTAGTTTGTGAGTACTTAAAGAGTACTCATGGCTTTGTCCCTGGCTATTCCCATGGCCAGACTATGAAGAGGAGTACCTGGAGGATGGACCCCAGGAAGGTTACGACAACTAGGATCATCTCCCATCGTCAGCATTGCCTGTGACCCCGAAGATGGAGCTTCGCCTACGCTATCGTTATTATTACGTATTCCGCTGCTTGATGTTGTATTAAGAATTGGATCATGAGATCCCTATTTGTGTAAGAACTTATGTACGATTGTAATGGATGATGTACTATGGTATCCAATTCTGTTATGTCTCGCAAAAATGGTAATCCTGGGATTGCGATGTATGGCATAACAGGCATCTAAGATTGAAAAATCCGGGTGTTGACAAGTTGGTATCAGAGCCAACCTGACCATAGGAGACCCTAGTTAGACTGGACGTTTGAACCAAAAAACTTAGTTTCAAAACCAAAGAAAACAAATATTTACAAAAACTTATTCTCATTCTCATCTCTTTGATTCTTTCATAAAAATTCATGTTCCTCAAAAACTCTTGCAAAATACATAAAATTTTGACACACTTGATCACTCTGCTAATCTACTCATCCTCTATTTTTATAGATGGACGTGAAGTACAGCAAGTTTTACCAACTTGGGAATGGGGGAGACCTTATCTTTGAGAGGGATGCGGATCAGCTTCGAGAACTTCCGGGCGTCCGCACTTTTGAGTTCTTTGGATCTCAGCTCAATGATCAAGGAGGAGAAGATCTGCGGTGGCTAATTGTTGCAAGTCTCCGAGGAAAGATTGAACCTCCCCTGCGGAGAATTCAGTTTACCTTGAGGAAAACAAGCGGCTCGATGGACTTGCGAGCAATGCAGGAAGCTCTTTCCGTCTGGTGGGCGAGCATCAATCAGATCAAGGGTACTCGCTTTGAGTTTTTCCCAAGGCGTGATGCAAATGGACAACCACTGGAAGCCCCATACCACCCCGAGCTGAAGACTCAATTGGACCACCTTAGCTTCATGATGTATGATCGTCAGCAGGAGTTGGACAACTGCCGTGACTATTGCAACCACAAGTCTGCCATCATCAAGACGAAGGATCAGACCATAGCCATGCTAGCAAAGGATCACAAGTCTCGCCGCCGTCAGCTCGACAAGAAGGAGCGCATTATTGCCCGTCTTCGCCACCGCATCTCATCTCTGGAGGAGACCATCCACGAGAGAAACATGCAGTTGGAGGAAAGGGAGAATGCCGGAGAGGATCTTCATGGAGACCCTTACTCCTATCTCAGCGATGACGATGATTTTCTGGAGGATCAGGCCATGGACTTCTTCACCGATGAAGAGGATTTCGCCTTCATCGATGATGATGAAGATGATGAAGCCACAGACTCCGAGGGGTAGTAGCACTGAGCACTAGCGTAGTGAGTAGTAGTCGGTCCCACTGTATCGTAGTTTCCAGAATGGTTCTTAAAACCATCTGTTTTTCTTTGTTGTGGTGTGTGTTATACTGTGTGCTATGAATGAATGAATGAAAAAGCAAGTTGCTAGAAAAACCTGAGTCAAACTTTTAAAAACTTTTCAAAACCCCAAAACCTTAGAAATTTCCCTCTTTTCTCATGATCTATATCAATCTCCAGATGCCACGTGGAGGAAGTGGTTCAGCCCCGGACCCGATGTTGCAGATTCTGCAAATGTTGACTTCTGACCGCGAAGCTAAAAGAGCGGAACGTCAAGCCAACCTAGCTACCCTGCAACAGATAGCCCAACTAGCCCACAACATCCAAGGCCACGGAAATCAGGACAACCATGGATCTAAGCTCAAGAATTTCCAGAATACCAACCCACCTGTTTTCACTAAGTCAGAAGAACCCCTAGATGCCGATGATTGGCTGCAAACCATGGAAAACAACCTAGAAGTCGCCGGAGTGGAAGCCAACGAGAAAGTCCTGTTCGCCACCAATTATCTAGCCGGAGATGCCAGGGCATGGTGGAACAGTGTTCGTGCAATGACCGGAGGCCAGATGATGACCTGGGAGGAATTCAAGGTCAAGTTTAGCAGAACCCATGTGCCACCGGGTTTGATAAAGAGAATGAGAGACGAGTTCAGAGAGCTGAAGCAAGGAAGGATGACTGTAGTGGAATACCGTGACAAAATTTTGTCATTAGCTAGGTATGCCCCGGACGAGATAGACACCGAAGCCAAGAAGAAAGAAAGATTCCTGAATGGTCTGCATGACGATATGCAGACGGTGTTAGTCAATATCCCCTTTGCTGATATTGAAGCCCTTGTCGACTCTGCCATCCAGATGGAAGGAAAGATTAGCCAAGCCAATGAGAACCGCAAGCGTCGCATGATGCATCAACCAGGAACCCATCAGACCCCAAAGTATCGCCCCAACCCATCTCCAGGATTTTCCCCAAGAACCAACATACCCCCTATGACCCGTGCGACCTACCCCAACCGTGGAAACCCTAGACCCGGAGGAAATCACAACAACCCCGACAACTCTAGCAATTTCACCTGTGCCCCACCCAAGTTCAACACCAACAATGCTACCGCCAACACCAACACTGCCCCGAGGACTGGAAGCAATGTTGTGCCTGTCGCAGCCAAGGACAAGTCGCAAGTGACCTATTATGACTGTGGAAATAAAGGCCACTATTCCAACTTGTGCCCCAACAAGAAGAATGCTACAGCCCCTAATGCCAATGCCCCAGCTCAGCAGCAGCGTCGTGTTCAGCGAGGGAGAAGATTTGCCCCAGGGAATTCACTCAACCACAATGGCCGTCTTTTTCTCATGCATGCTGAAGAAGCTCAGGAAGCGCCAGATGTCATGCTGGGTATGTTTTCTGTTAATTCAGTACTTGCAATAGTGTTGTTTGACTCTGGTGCCTCGCATTCATTTGTCACCGAAGAATTAGCCTGCACTAGTAAAATTCAACCAACCAAACTGAAGCATGTTATGATTGTGCAAATTCCCGGATCAACCACCAAGGCTAGGCAAATTTGCAAAGTCGTCCCTATCCGAATCCATGGCATAGATTTTTATGCTAATCTAATAGTACTCGGAACTAAAGGTTTGGAAGTAGTACTAGGAATGGATTGGATGTCCAAACATAAGGGATCGATTGACTGTGCCAAGAAAGCCATCACCATGACCAGTACCACCAGAATATCAGTCGAGCATATATCTGAAACCTTATCTCGCCAATTCAAGTGTAATAAGAGTCTAGCCCAACCTACCATTGACCAAGTCCGGATAGTCTGTGAATACCCCGATGTATTTCCAGATGTTTTGCCCGGTATGCCCCCAGATCGGGATATCGAGTTTATCATCGAACTAATCCCCGGAACCGGACCCATAGCCCAGAGACCCTATAGTATGAACCCGTCGGAACTAGCAGAACTGAAGAAGCAACTGGATTCCATGCTAGAAATTGGATTGATTCAACCAAGTGCGTCACCATGGAGATCACCTGTCTTATTTGTGGACAAGAAAGATGGAGGTAACCGTTTGTGTATGGATTATCGGAAGTTGAATGATGTCACCATCAAGAACAAGTACCCCTTGCCCAAGATAGAAGATTTGTTTGATCAGTTGACCGGTGCCCAGGTGTTTTCTAAGATTGATCTTAGAACTGGATATCATCAACTCAAGATTCGTGCAGAGGATATTCCAAAGACTGCCTTTACCACCAGATATGGATTGTATGAGTATACAGTCATGTCTTTTGGATTAACCAATGCCCCCGCTTATTTCATGAACCTCATGAATAAGATTTTTATGGACTTCCTGGATAAGTTTGTCGCTGTTTTCATTGATGACATTCTGATTTATTCCAAATCAGAAGAAGAACATGAGCTACACCTAAGGACCATTCTTGGAACCCTTAGAGAGCATCAGCTGTATGCAAAGTTTAGCAAATGTGAATTCTGGTTACAGGAGGTAGGATTCCTCGGTCACATTGTATCGGTAGGAGAATTCTTGTTGACCGCCAAAGTGAAAGATGTAGAAGATTGGCAAGCCCCAACCACTCAAACCCAAGTTCGTGCTTTTCTCGGATTGGCGGGATATTACATAAATTCAGAGAAGGATTCTCGAGTATCGCCCGACCCATGACCCAATTGCTGAAGAAGGACAAGAAGTTTGAATGGACAGACAAGTGTGAAGCGAGTTTTCAAGAACTCAAGAGGAGATTGATTTCAGCCCCAATCTTAATCATGCCGGATATCACGAAGCCCTTCGATGTGTATTGTGACGCATCCAAGATTGGTCTCGGATGTGTTCTAATGCAAGAAGGCAAAGTTATATCTTATCTATCTCGACAATTGAAGCAACATGAGCAAAACTACCCAACCCATGACCTCGAACTCGCAGCAGTAGTTCTAGCCCTGAAGACATGGATACATTACCTAATGGGAAACCGTTGTGAGATTTATTCAGATCACAAGAGCCTAAAGTATATATTCACTCAGAAGGAGTTGAATATGAGGCAGAGAAGATGGATTGGGCTAATCAAGGATTACGACCTGGACATTCAATATCACCCTGGTAAAGCCAACGTGGTAGCCGATGCCCTTAGAAGATTGCCGTGCCGCTTGAACTCCATGATTTTGAAGGAGCAACCAAGTTTGCACAAGGAGATGGAAGATTTTCGAATGGAATTAGTGAGCGAAGGATTTTTGGCTAGCATAGAACTTCAGCCCACTTTGATCGGTCGAGATAAAAGAGGCGAGAAGGAAATGCGATGTCGACGGAATCAAGCGTCCCATCCAGTACAGGCAAGGTACCCGGATTCACCGAGGATGAAGAAGGAGTTACGTGGTACAAAGGACGCCTTTGTGTACCACAGATTGAATTGAAAGAAGTTATCTTGAAGGAGGCTCATGATACTCTTTATTCTATCCATCCCGGAGGAACTAAGATGTATCAAGATTTGAAAGAGCAATTTTGGTGGCATAAGATGAAGAGAGAAATCGGAAGCTATATCGCCAAGTGTGATATATGTAAGCGAGTCAAGGCAGGACATCAAAGACCCGCTGGATTGTTGCAACCTTTGCAGATTCCGGAATGGAAATGGGATTCTGTAGGAATGGACTTTATCACTGGACTACCTACTTCTAGTAGGGGAAATGACTCTATTTGGGTCATAGTGGACAGGTTGTCCAAAGTCGCCCATTTCTTGCCCGTCAAGACGACATATCAGAGTTCGAAGCTAGCGGAGTTGTACATTGCTAGAATCGTTAGTTTGCAAGGAGTCCCCAAGAACATAGTATCGGATCGAGGAACTCAGTTTACCTCGAGATTCTGGAAGAAAGTCCAAGAAGGTTTAGGAACCCGCCTAGATTTCAGTACCGCGTATCACCCTCAGACCGATGGACAAACAGAGCGAGTAAATCAAATACTCGAAGATATGCTTAGAGCATGTGTGCTAGAATATGGATCCAAGTGGGAAGACTGTCTGCCGTTTGCAGAATTTTCCTACAACACTAGTTACCAAGCCAGCTTGCAAATGGCCCCATTTGAATTCATGTACGGAAGAAAGTGTCGCACCCCTTTGAACTGGTCGGAAGTAGGAGAGAGTCAGATTTTCGGACCCGACATCCTACGAGAAGCAGAAGAGAAGGTTCACAAGATTCGTGAGCACCTCAAGACCGCCCAATCCCGACAAAAGAGTTATGCCGACAAGAGACGTCGAGACCTCGCCTTCAACATAGGAGATTTTGTTTATCTGAAAGTGTCGCCATTGAAGGGAATGACGCGTTTCCAACTCAAAGGAAAGTTAGCCCCTAGATATATCGGACCTTTCAAAATTCTGAACCGTCGAGGAGAAGTATCGTATCAATTGGAACTACCTGAAGACATGTCAGCTGTGCACAATATGTTCCATATCTCGTTACTTCGCAAGTGTCTCGAAGTCCCCGAGAAGACCGAAGTGTTCAAGAATATCGATCACCAGACCATAGAGATCAACGATGACCTGACCTATCCCAAAGTACCCATCCGTATTTTGGAAGAAGCTTTTCGAACTACCCGAACCCGAAGCATCAAGTTTCTCAAGCTTCAGTGGAGCAACCACACAGAAGAAGCTACAGGGGCGAAGATCACATCGGAATGACGAGTTTCCTGATCTCTTCAAATCCTAGGTAATCTTTTCGTCCTTTTTCAAATCTCGGGACGAGATTTTGTTTAAGGGGGGAAGGTTTGTAACATCCCAAAAATACTAAGCTTGGATCATCAATTTCTAATCATCAAACTTAGGGTTAACAAAGCTTTTCTAAATAAACTCATGAATGCATGCATATGTGTATGCATTGATTTTGAAATTCTTTTAAACCACCTTGTTTGTGTGAGCCATTGCTTGTAAAATGTTTCTTAGGTGAAATAAACATCATCTAAAACATTTCCCACACTTTTCCTAAAGACAAGTAAATCAAAACACATATATGAAATGAATGGTCATTTTGGCCAATTTAACTCCCATGCCTACTTTGGCTGTCTCAAACTTTCAGAACCTAACAGAAACTTTTCTGGATCTTTGCACCCCTTGAATGTACTCATAACAAGGTATCAAGGCCAACTTTGTGATCATCCAGAAACTTTCAAATGCATAGTTTAAATGACAATTCAAAATTGAATCTTATTCATATGGGAAGATCCCACTTTTTCAAAAACTACTCAAACAAGCTCAACTTTCAAAACCCAAGCATCCGCAGACTCACCAGCACCAATCTAGCAAACCCACCAAAAATCATTTCAAAATTCAAAACTTGATTTCATGCGGCCATTTCATCAAACAGGTTGCAGACACAAATCAAACAAACATCAAACACTATTATGAGCAGTGATTCTTGCCTAACTTGTTCCCTAGTTAGCTCACACACAGCTCAGTAGATCATCTAGAAAGATTAGCCCAGCACTAGAGCCCCTGTGAGCTTGCCATTGCCATCAATGGTGAATAGCCGAGCACCCCCTTGTCACCCCATAGTCGACAGCAAGCTAGGAGCAGCAGCAAGCCTAGCCAGCATGTCTAGGAGGCAGCCCATCGTCCACCACCACTCACTGTCCCAGCCACGAGTGTTGCCAAGCACTGGACCACGCGCACAAGCCGCGCCCAGACCATGCCGAGCATGCGCCAGAGCACCACCCTCGACCATCACCCACAGACCGCGCGCCGCCCTCACCGCGTGCACACGATCGCCATCAACCCAGGAGACCACCAGACATCCCCGTTTGCCGCCCCGTGCCGCACAGCCACCGCCCGCCGTCGAAGACGCCGCCTCTGCCGCGCAGAGCACCGCTCGTTCTAGACCAAACCACGCCGCCCCATGCCTCGAGACCATGTCGTTGAGCATCGCCAGGAGACACCGCACCGTCCCCTACCCTTGCCCATGCCTTTAGCCGCCTGTAACCTCGCCCCCGACGAGCTCACCGTGCGCCCCGACGGTCCCCTCGCTCGACTATAAATAGAGGCCACCCCCGCACGATTTCTTCACACCATCTCACTCCCCTCTCCTCACTAATCGTGCCACACCATTCTCAGAGCAAGGCGAGCACCACCTCGCCAGAATTTCACTGGAGCCTGCCGCTGCCGGAGAAGAAGGGAGCCAGCGATTGGAGCCACCCCAGGAGCTGCCGAGACCACCCCTGAGTTCGCCGTTGTCGACTTTGTCATTCGCCCGCCTCGCCGACCCTCGCCAGTACCCCGGTGAGCCCCCAGCAGCCCTCACTGGCCGCGCTAGGTTTCGTTCTCGCCGGAGTTGTCTCGCGTCGACGATGACTCCCAGCCGTTAGATTAGAACTAGATCGAACGATCCACGTCGCCCCATACCGCTTCGCCCAGCCCCGTGTCACTGACGAGTGGGGAAACCCACTTAACCAGCCCGCGGGAGCACTGCGCTTAGCAGGCCGGCCCAGTAACTTTTCCCGCGCAAGCCCAGTTATTCAAATTAAACTTTTTCTATTACAATTCAAACACACTTCTGTATCCAACTTCAAAAATCAACCCAGATCGATTCAGTGCACCAAATTGAATGAAACAAATTTTGTTGGAAAGGACTGTGAATGCTGAATCCAAGACCGTTGGATTCAAGTCATTTGGATCTATAGATCACCCATGGTAAAAATAACAAGGCAGAAGCTTTTCTGCATTCAAACATTTTTCAAATTTAAACCATAATAGCTTTTGAGTTGATTCCAACTCTCAAAAATCACATTTAACCATACTTTTCAGAATATATAAAAATATATAGGTTTACTTGCAGAAATAATGTTCAAGTAATAAAATAATGCTACATAAGCATTTCTAGCCACTTTAATTAATTAAAATAAAAGGGTAAAACCTTATTAAATTGTGACACCACTTTAAATCACATTCCCATGGACTACAATATGTGGTGATGACATGTGTCAACATGATCCCATACTTGGTTTGGAGAATATTAAATCTTAAGTAGCTTTTCAATGAGTAGAAATTACTTTTCTAAAAATAAAAGGAATTAAATCAAGCCTTAACCTTGTAATGTTAGAGATGATGCTAAATCATCTATAGGACCCTTGTGTGTGATGATTGCAAGTAGTTAAGTATTGTTTGGTGATTGTGTACCTCGTATTTATTCATAGACGCTAGTACCGACCAAGGATACGAGGAGGAAGGAGGATACTACGAAGAAGAAGCCGAGGAGAACTTCAATCACTGCTCTGCACAAGGCAAGCTAAAACTTGCAAAACACTCTACTTTAGCAAGCTATTAACCTTGCAAGCTAACACTTGCAACTTAGCAAGCTTATACTGATATTGATGTAAGAAGATACTATACATATGCAAGCTAACCCTTGCAAGATACCCTACTGATGCAACAAACCCATACTTGTTCTATGACTACTATATGCCTTAAGCATATGTGATCATACCCACTTGATAAACAAATCCTAGTTTTACTCGCAAGCTTCTTACTTTATTTCTTTATCAAAGCTTACTCAAGTGACCGGTAGATTTGGAAAGATGCTAAAGGTTGCATAAAGAGCATAAAATTTGGCCTAAGTTAGAAACCTTGATATCAGCCTGGGACATAAGGCTGTCCTTAGTTGAAACTCCACTAGTTACCACCCCTCATTAATACTACCCCCACCTGTAGATGCTAGTGCTAAGCATAAAACTTGATCAACTTTTAGATGGGAATACTTGGTGGAAAAATGGTTATGAACACCTTAGAATGATGGATCACTCTATTGAAATGTTTTGGACATGTGTTTCCAAAAACACTTGATGATTTTGGTGATGAAAATGTTGAGGCATGAGCCTTAGCCCTTTATAAACTGATGTTTGTCTGGATGCGATACCATTCCAATTTTATCATACAACCACAATACCCGAATATTGGGTAGGGCTTGACTGGAAACTTATGTACCTTAGTATTAGTTCCCTCACGGCCAAGGTCTGAGCTGAGGCTACCTTGTGAAGATTGTCCACCTGTGCAGTACCCAAGATGACAGTTGGTCATGGTTGGGAGGCCAAACTCACAGGAGAGGTGCTTATACTAGGGCGTGTAATCGAAAGGTTAGGATTGATTATCCGCATACTGAGTATGGTGAATTCAGGATTTGTTCCTGACGTATGTATCGAATGTTGTGGTGAAAGTGTACAATCTCTACAGAGTGTCAAACTATTCGAATAGCAGCGTCATGATTATGGACAGTTGGAGTGGCCATATTGTTCCCCCGTCAGACTTTTCAAAATGACTTGTGAAATGAATTGAGACTTTGACTTGACCACAACAGAGTTGTGATATGAAATACGAGTTCCCAGTTAGAAGTTATAAAATTGTGACTAGCTTTAGAACTTAGTAGAGATAAACCTGGCTTTTGCAAAACAACCTTAGAGCCTAGTGTCCTATTATCCAAAAACCCCTTACCTGTTAGTACTAGTTTGCGAGTACTTAAAGAGTACTCATGGATTTGTCCCTGGCTATTCCCATGGCCAGACTATGAAGAGGAGTACCTGGAGGATGGACCCCAGGAAGGTTACGACAACTAGGATCATCTCCCATCGTCAGCATTGCCTGTGACCCCGAAGATGGAGCTTCGCCTACGCTACCGTTATTATTACGTATTCCGCTGCTTGATGTTGTATTAAGAATTGGATCATGAGATCCCTATTTGTGTAAGAACTTATGTACGGTTGTAATGGATGATGTACTATGGTATCCAATTCTGTTATGTCTCACAAAAATGGTAATCCTGGGATTGCGATGTATGGCATAACAGGCATCTAGGATTGAAAAATCCGGGTGTTGACAATTCTTAATTCATTGGTTCCCTTTTTGGCGACAAGTACAGGATTGGCCACCCATCGGGTGTGAAGGACTTCTCGGATAAACTCAGCCTTAAGTAACCTAGCTATCTCTTTGCCAATGGCGCGTATCTTCTCATCTCCGAAGCGTTGTAGAGGTTGTTTCACTGGTTTACATTTTGGATCTATGTTTAAGATGTGCTCGGCAAGTTCCCTAGGTACACCTTTCATGTCGGCAGGTTACCAGGCAAAGATGTCCCTATTCTCACGGAGGAACTCGATGAGAGCGCTTTCCTATTTGGTATCCAGGTTCGTCCCAATGGCGGTGCCAAGGAAAGTGTGGTAGACTGGGGCCTTCTTTGCGAAGGGGTTCTTGCCCTTGTCGTCGCTCTTGGCAGCGTGCTTGGGGTCAACGTCCTCGTCCATGTCACTTGAATCCTTGGACTCCTCCTCCTTCTTCCCCTTGCCCTTGCCTCATGATGCATTCTTGACTTTGCTTGTAGCCGGACTCCGGGTCTTCCTTGAGGTCGTTGACGAACTTGCAGTGTCAATTGGTATGGGTGGCCTTGCCGTTGGCGTCGAGGAGTACGAGGCACGGCATATCACGGTACTCTTCGTAGGTTTGGGGAAGGCGGAGCGGCGCCGAGTTGCTTTCACTTCCTCGCTGCTGCCCACGGCCTGCTCCCCTTCCTCGGCCATGTTGTCTGCCTTCTCCTCGTCCTGCAAAAGTCATGGCGACCATATCGGTATATTGCTTTTCTTCTAGAGCGGTTTTTCGCTTTGTACTGCTGTTCCTCCGAGCTTGAGTTGGAACGGCCGTTGCCGGCAAAGAGCCACGAGCGTCGTCATCGGCAGCTGCGAACTAACTAGCTAACTGAATCATCGGATTTAAGTCAAGCTGATGGTTGTCCTGCAAGCGCTTTAGCTTATGTCGGAGTAACGTGCCTCTTTCCAACCCGTCGATGAAGGCGGCCATGGCGGTCTGGGCGTGCACTCCTGCGCAGGAATTCTTCATATCCAGCCAGCGGGAGAGGTAGGCGCGAGATGTCTCGTCTTTCTCTTGCACGCACCGCTGTAGATCGCCCATAGTGCAGGGACGCTTGTATGTACCCTCAAAGTTCTTGGTGAACGCTTCTTGCATGTCCAACCAGTTGTAGATGGATTTCTCTGGCAAGTCTTCGATCCATTGACAGGCTGTGCCCGCCAACATTAACGGGAGGTACTTGACGGCGACATTGGGGTTGCCTCCTGCAATCTCCACCGCGTTGTCGTAGTCCTGCAACCATGTGGCAGGCTTGGCGGTGCCGTCATAGGGCTTGATGGTCTTGTCAATCCGGAAACCTTTGGGGTAAGTTGCGGTCCGTATTGCAGGTCCAAAGCAACGTGGTCTTAGGTATGGTCCTTCCCGGGCCTCGTGGATCTTATCGATCCGCGAACATGCATCGTATGGCTCCGGGTTCTTCTTCTTTTTGTCAACAGGGGATGGGCTGCGCGAGCGACGCGGGACTCCTCCGCCATGGTGACTGCTTGGCGGAGACGGAGGCGGAGGTGGCGGTGGGTTAGCCTTCTTGCTGTTACCCTCCTGCGACGCCTCACGCCTATCACGGTTGCTTGTCGGACATGGAGGGTCATGGCGCGACCTGCTCTTGTGTCCTTCGTTGTGCTTTCCATCATGACGGGTCTGCTCCGCGTTGTCGCGGATGACGATGCCACACTGCTTTGGTGGGGGCATATTCGTACGATGGTGAGCCTTGTAGTCTTCGTGACGTCGGGGGGATCGGGGCGGTGGCGATGGGCGGCGGGGTTGGGCTCTTTCTTCGTGGTCGGAGGATATGGGGATAGCATCCTTCCTGTTGCGCGCATCCCTCCGTCTTTGTTCTGATGAACCCGTCCGCGATCCGACATCCTGAGGAGATCTATCCCTTGGTGGTTTGTACTGGCTAGATCGGCAGAGCGCTGGGTCAGACTCAAGCCTCTGAGAGGTGGCCTTTTCCTGCTGCTTTACCGCCTTGGCCACTAGGTCATAGACCTGTTCCACTGCCTTAGGTGATCTATCCTGCTCCAGAAGGGTCTTGGCGACGGCGAGGTTGAGGAGTGGGGTGGGCATCACCTGCTTGCCTTCACTGTCAATGTATGGCTTGGCCTGTGCCGGCTTCGAGGGAGCCCATCCTAGGTTGCGCCGTACACCAGGATCGTTGATAACGCGAGCCGGAGCTTTCTTAATATACTGCAGCAGAGTCTTGTACTCGGCCTCCATTGCTCTTGCTTTCTCTATGGACTTCTGCGCGTTGACCAGATCTCGATCTAGTTTAGCGCCTTGCTCCGTGATGGCTTGCGCTTCCTCCAGTAGTTGCTGGCGCTTCTCGTCAAGATGAGTCACGTTCCGGATATGATCAACAGTTAGTGGCTCAACGAGGAGGTTGCCGTACATCACCCTATCAGTTGGGGTAACATGTGTTGCTGCCGACGTAGATGCTAGAGGCGGCAAGTATGCGGTGTTGTTGTTGCTCGGACCGGTGCCTAGTTCTTGCGGTTGCTGTGCTGGTTTAGGCGGAGGAGGCATGACTCTTGCACGATCATCGTCGACAGCAATAAGTGGCCCCTTCCCCTTATCCAGCGCCGTAGGCGGAGCTTGCCCGGGTTGGTCTTCATCCATCGCTGTCCCAATGGTGACGAACACCCCTCGGGACATGACGGTGTTATTAGCTTGTTCGTCGCGCGAGTACTCCTCCTCCATCTCCTGCATAGCGGAGTCTAGCTCTTCTGGACTGAAGTCTATTTCCTCGGAATCTGCACTGAAATCAGCATAAAGCGCGTCAATGACAGAGTCGGAGGGTGCCAGGACTTCCTCGATGACGGGCGGTGGAGGTGCAACGGCCTCGACAATGACTGGAGGTGGCGGTGCTGCTGCGACGATGGCGGCCGAAGGCGGTGGTGGTGGCTGAATCGGAGGTGCTCCGTCTATGAGCGCAAGCGCTGTCTGAGCTGCCGCTTCAGCCTCCGCGTAGTTGTTGACGGTGTTCACCATGCCTTCGAAGGTGAGGCGTCCTGACGCCTGTTGCCGTCTTAGAGAATGTCGGAGAAGCGTGCCGTGGTCCAGTCCTTCCACAAAGTGATAGATGGCATCATCATTGGGGTAATTGGCCAGGTCGGCCCGTATACGGAGCCACCTGGCGAGGTAGTCGCGGGGGTTTTCGCCCTCTCTCTGAACGCAGCGCGCTAGATCGAAGATGGTAACCACGCCGACGAACTTGGATCTCTGCTGTCCAGACGCACGGGCAAAGACGGCGGATTTGCAGCGATCTTCCACCTTTATATCCTGCACAGGGGCGGTTTGGGTGGGTCTTGAATTTTTCCGATCTTTGCCGGCAAACTCCGAGGAGAGATCCTACATCGATTCTTCCACGAACGTATCCTGCCCGTAGGCGGTCTGTGCGGGTCTTGATGCTCCTCCGACTCCCAGGGAACTAGTTCCCGAGTCGGTTTCGCCGATGAATAGGTGGATGTCTCCGATAGGAACGATCGAACACCGCGTAGGGTTCATCTTTGCCGGGATCCAGAACTCGTCGGGCGGGACGATCGGAACATTGCCGGAGAAGAGAACGCGACCGACGGCTAAGGTTTTGCCGATTCCCGCAAAGATCTTGGTCCTCGCCCGCTGAAGAGCCTGAAGCGCCTCGCTAACTGTGGCGTAGCCAAGCGTATTGCCGAAGTACGCCATGGAGGGGTCCTCACGGTGCGTGTTTAGAGACGTGGGGTAAGGCGGACGATTGGCGAGGTAACACGGCTTACCCAGTTCAGATCCCTAGCGGTGGCGGAATCCTACTCCTGCTATAAATCACTATAATGGCAATACGCCGAGTTACAGAGATTAGGTTCGCTGTGCGAGGTGACTAGAAAGTCTAAGTTATCGTGCCCTAAAGGCTCCCATAGGCCCAAATTATATAGTCGTCAGGTCCTAGGGTTACAGGGAAAAGTCCTAGCCGGACAGGTTACAGAGTTCTACACCTTCTATTACTAGTCTTGTGTATCTTGCACTCCAAGGCTCCGGGTACGCTGGTGACTCCACCGTAGCCTTCCTTTATCCGACATGGGCCTCCCTTCTAGATCCACCTAACTGGGCCGCCCAGCAGGCCATAGGCCATGCTACCGACTATGGGCCCTCTGGGTTAGTCGGATAAGAGACATGCTATGAGGATACCCATATAGCATATCCCCAACATATTTTGCGGCAGTTCTTTTTTCTCTTCCTCTTTCAAGGATCAATAATTGTTTTCCTTTTACAAATTCTTACACAACCTTTTAAGAGTGATAATAATTTTTCCCAGATAGCGACACATATGTTGCTCATATCATCAAGTCATAGCCAAAATCTGGGGTTATACCATAGATCGTTCAAAGTCCATTGGAGTTGTTAGCATCCCAAAGGTGTGTATGAGAAACATAGAATTGTTTCCTCTCTCTCTCTGTTTCAGCTAGACAAAACAGGTTTTAGTATCTCCCTCTCCCACCATAAAAGTTCATTCCATCAAACAATTCTTTTTCATAAGGTGTCATCAAGTCAACGATCAGTATGTGGGATTGAGTACTACTAAGGTTAAACCCTTAAGAAAAATATGGCACCAAAGTTGTCGATAGACACTTTCTCTTATTCTTAATTTTTTTGGAATTTAATCCAAAGGTTTTTTCAAACTAATAATAATTGTTGTAAGTCTTAACCAAAGTAGTTACAAAAACTTTTGAGCTCAAGTCCTAAAAGATAACGAGTTACGCGCGGAGTAGAATCCAAGTGTAATAGAACAAACATAAAATGTTCATGGATAAACTTACAAGAAGAGGGAAAACAAAAGTGTGATACCTCCTCTTGCTTGCTTTCCTGTTTGAGTCAACGCTTTGCGTTCATCTCCATAGATAAATCACTAGGAACAAGCAACCTGCGTAAAAATCAACAAGAGCAGAGAGAAATTCGCACAAATGAAGATAAAAGCTAGTCTAATTTTTTTTGGGGGGGGGGTTCTTTTATCAATGCAAAACTGAAAGTAAACATGCACTAGGGTGAAAATAAAATAAATCAAAAGAAGGATGAAAAATATGAATACAAAAGATGGGAGGAGTTTAACCTCCCCAAGCTTAGGCTCTTGGACTATCTGGTATCAAAAGTTGTCACCACCATCAGGTGGCGGCTGCTGGTATGGGAAGTTCAGGTAGTGGTTTGGAAAATCAGTCATAAAAGATGTGAAGTCCTGAGTGAGATTGACTATGTTGGCATTCACATCTTGCAACGTATTTTCTATGTTACCGATGCGATGCACCACTTGGTCAAAATCACTTTTGGGGACATAGTTGAATCTCGGCTATGGTGGAGGCATACCTTGCTGTTGGTACTGAGGGAAAGGCTGCTGCTGATGGTGCTACTGACCATAGTCATCCCAGCCTGTTGTGTTCCAATCCTCTCCACCTTGATCCTGCTGTTGTTGCCCAGCTGTTGTGCCTTCCTAGTTGGGATGACCTCCTTGTGGTGTAATCCTCCCTAAGAGGATCAATGCCTGCTGGAACTCCTTCTCATGAAGACCCAATTCTGTTTACCTAGTAAACCAAAAGCTTGGACAAAAGGAAGCAAAACTTGGTGGAAATCACCGTTAGGCTCAAAATAAAGCTGGTAAGCATAAAGGGAGCATTGGGGTCTATAGACCCCCATGAATTTGGTGCTAGACATGTGATATCATCCAGATTCTTGCTGCCAACCATGGCTCTTTCCTACGGCAGGACAAAACCACTTGCGTAGGAGATCTGTGTGATCAAGCCCCCGCAGCGGATGTCCCCAGTAGAAGCTGCCCTTTGGGAGCAAAAGTGTTGGATGAGTAAAGCACCCAAGTTTACCTTGTGCTCCATATCGGGGTGCAAAGCCATATGAATTATGCTCATCTCGGGGCCTTCCATTGCCCCGACATCTCCTTTCCTAAAAATAGAATTCACTAAGAAGGTGTGAAAATAACGGATAGTGGGATTATGAATGGTGGCGCTCTTCATGCGCAAGTATTCAATGTTCATGTGGACAGAAATCTACTCCGAAGATTGCATTGCCTCTATGTGGACATTGTCATTAATATCGAGTTCCCCCTCATGGGAGAATCCGAAACAATCACAAAATTCATAAAAGGAGAGGTTGCGGAGCTTCCCATTGAATACAAAGCTTACAGTGCACTTTCGCTCCTGGGCTTTAAGATCATCATGGAATGATGACAGGAACTCGAACATGGTGAGATTGTAAGTGTCGACGGAGTAGTAGAAGGGGACCATGCTAGCTTGCATAGTCATCTACTCTAAGTCCTCCAAAAGCCCATGGCACGATAGGAACTCACGGTTTACCCACTTAGTAGGTAAAACCTTGTGTTTTCTCACCCTCTCAAAGTCTCGCCTCATGTCGGCCCTCAAGCCATCCGCCTCTAAATGCCTATTTTCGAGCCCGGTAACATAGAGGAGCCTAAGGCCCCTGTCTTGCCCAAACCCTTGCCCGAGCGGAACATCCTTCCAACGTTATGCATTGTGCTGCAAAGTTTTCAAAGAAAAATATGGGTATCAAGTTTCTATCACATAAACAAATGATTACAGGCAGAACTTATAAATCCTAATGTGAGGAATCAACAATAATCTCAAAATATGATGAACTCATCTAGATGGCCAATGTGAGGAATTCAACCATGTATTTTAGAAAATAAAGTGTGGATCGGATGAGAAACTTACTGATGTGAAGATTCCCCCACTAAAAACACAAAATCAATGAAGAATCCAAGGTTCTAGGAGGCTAGGGTTTGAGGTGGAGAGAGAAAGAGCAAGAAATAAAGAGGAGGAAGAAGAAGGATGGCTGGGAGCCCGTTGCCGTCGGACTTTACCTGGTGATGTAGTCGGTACGGGGGTGGTACGCGCGCATCCCGCCCGTACCAGTGGTCATCATCGTTCGATCAAGGTTAGGGTTCGAGATCAAACCTGGATGGTCTGGTACGGGCGCGTCCCGGCCATACCGATGCTCGTTATCAGTGCTATGACCAGCGGCGAATTCGTCGAGGTTCGGTACGGGCACATCCGGCCGTACTGATGCTCATTATCGGTATGGTGAACCCTGGGTGAATTTGTCGAGGTTTGGTACGGGCGCACGGTACGGGCGTATCCGACCGTACCAACCCTCGCTACACTGTTTGAACCCTATTTTAATTATTTCCTTCATTTTTCTCTTGCTTCTTAAACTTCTCTAGGGTAAATTCTCTGATCAATTCAAGACTTGAAATAAATTTATTAGTACACACAAAATAATAATAATAAAGAATATAAAAAGCTTAAACTTAATTTATTGAGAACGGGTTAACTACCATTAAGTGTTTTATTATGGAGTTTAGGTTTTATCCAAGCTCCATACCATCAGCGTTTACCTCAAGCTGCTTTTCATCTTTGATTCTTTCTGCTTGAGCACGCTTAGGTGGTGGAACATATTTTCCATTATGCTCTGATTTCATTAGAAAGTATTGAACAATCTGATCATCATATATTGAAGACAATCTTACCGCTAGAGAAGTCCACATTAGATCCAGGTGTGCTAAGAAAAAGCCTTTCAAGGATGATAGAGAGTTTGTCATCCTCAAGAACATCAAGAATAATCAAACCAGTGGGTATAACATGTTGGTCTATTCTAGGCATATTTGATCATTCCGACAGGTTGTTTAGTTATTTTATCCGCCATTTCTAAAGTGATTGAAGTGGGAGAGTACTCTCCAAGGTTCAATTTTTAAATAAGGAATAAGGCATGACACTAACACCTACTCCTAAATCACAAAGGGCATTAATGGACAACTTATCTCCATTAGTTTTTTCCAATTGCATAGGAGATGGTTGGTATACCTGGGTCCCCAAACTTAGTGGACAACTTATCTCCAAAGCTTGTCATTACTGCTACAGACTTAGTTACCTTCTTATTTATATTAAGAATATCTCACATAAATTTTTTATAATTAGTAACTTAAATATCATCAGTTAAAGGAAGTTCTAGGCGAAGGCTTCCCAGTGCCTCGACAAAACAATCATAAATAGCTTTATTTGGTTCTTACTGAGCTCAATTAGGATAAGGAATTTTCTTTTTGGTGGGTATTACCTTCTCTTTTACCTTTGCCATTGGTTCTGCATCTTTTTTAGTTTTCCTTGTTGCTAACTTTTGCTCCTCTTGCTCTTTTCTAAGACCATCTTCTTCCCTTGAGTCATTTGTCTCAGCATCCGAGTCATATAATTTATGTTTATCTCCTACTTCTTCTTGTCTTGTCTTGGAAGCCTCGTGTTCTCTTTTCTGAGCTTCATAATCGATGTCATCTTGAGGATCTACTAGTTCCTCTTCTTCTTGACTCATTTCTTATGTCTATCTTGCCTTGCGATCTTGTTCTTATTGATACCAAGGTGGCCCTTGTGGTTCCTAAATTTTTGTACCATGTCTAGTGACAATGTTAGTAGAAACAGTATTCAAATTTCATTGGTTCAAAATGAAAGTTCGGGTTTCAATTATTTGATCACATTGTGTTTTAACCATACTTAGGTATATATCTAAATGTTTTGTAGCATGACCCAAGTTATCAAAGACTTCAGTTAGGTCTCTTATATTTTTTTCCCGTGCCATAAGACGTTTATAATTTTTCTCATGGAACTGTTTTTGTTGATATCTAAACTTTTGCATGTGAATCATACCTTTTCATGGTTCAACATCCTCAGCTAGATTGTATTGTTCATCATTAAAGTATCTTACCTCAAAAGCGTTACACATTTTGGAAATGTTAAGTTGCATATAGCTCCCCCTGCAGATAGATCAATCATCTCTTTTGTTTCATCATTAAGCACATTAAAAAATAAATTGGATAATTAAATGCTCATGGAAACCATGATTTGGGACGTTCATAATCATTCCATAAAATCTATTCCATGCTTGATAAAATTTTCTCCAACTATTTGGAGAAAGTTTGTTATACTACGTTTAATTTGCATGACTTTTGTGAATGAACAATATTTATGCATGAATGCTCGGATGCAATCTTACCAACTTTTTATAGTATGATTAGGTAATGATTGTAACCAAGCAAATGCATTATCTTTCAGGGACCAGCGAAAGAGTTTAAGGAGTACAAACTCTATAGGTAAACTTGCTGGTTCAAAGGTAGAGCAAAGGTCATGGACCCTTGTCAAGTGGTCACTAGGATCTTCCTCTTCTTTTCCCGCGGAAGCAATTTCTTTCATCATATAAATTAGCTCAGGATATATTTTAAATTCATGGCTTCAAGTACAGGACAAATAATAGGCATTTTCCTTAAGTGCCTAGATGGATTCCCATATTCTCCCAATGGTAGCTCAGGTTTAGCCCATTGGGTGATGGTCAAGTCTGCCATCAATGGAATCAAATTGTTCACGTCTATAGTATGTGAGTTAGAAAATATTTCAATAAATTCTAGGTGTCTCTCAATCGGAACACGATCAATATACAGAGGCAAATAAGTTTTTTCTGATCGAGTGGTACCTCTGTCTTCAATGGAGATCATGGATGGTGTCAACAACTGTTTTTTTTCAAGAAACAACACTTAGCGCTAAGCTCCCCGGAAACGGTGCTAGGAAATATCTTGATGCCCTACAAGTGTACAGGTTCGTTAGAGAATGTTTTCACGGAAGTATTATTTCTAGTTTTTATATCGATCCCAATAAGGAGCCTCGGCAAGTGCTTTTTATGCGGCATTTCTGTCGCACTCAAGGTGTCACCTGTCTTGAGTGAATTGACTGCACCTACCAATGGTGGAAGGTTATAAGTAAAAGATATAGGAAACTTGCATAGGAAATAAATAAGGATTAAATTTCATAAAAGTAAAGACAGGAAAGGTGTTTAAATGTCCTACAGAAGAGAAGTTAGGCGCGGAGAGAAACGGTTCATGGTGATAGTGAAAGTGCCAAATGGATAAAGTGGAATAAGTGATAGCGATATTTATTATTTATAAGTGAGTAGGCAAGCAACCCATATACCAACTAGAAGTCCTCATGGAAAATTCTTCCTAGTCCCAATGATCCATATATTTGTTAACACGACAATGGTCAGCACATTAATTAAGGTCTTGCGATCGGATCAAGCCTTTAATCTTGATGGTTCCTTGTTGTCCTCGAGTAATGCTATCTCCTCATTGATATCGGCCGTGTCACTTAGGGGTCGCCGATTCGCTAACATACAAGTTCATACCTATGAGATCTTTGGATCATGTTACCTAGGCCCTTAAATTAGGTAACAAGCATTAAGCAAACATAGATAATTATTTCCACAAATCAATAAACACTACGACTATCACAAATGGATAGATTTAAAGGAGGCACAACACATCTCACCAATTACCTACATCTCCCAGGCCTAAAGGATTTACTCAAACATGAGAGGAAGATAAATCAAAGGCACAATTGTATTGCAAACAAAAATCATCTCAAAGTAACCGTAGCAAACCACAATAGCAATTGAAGATCAAGTCAAATACAAACAAAAGGTAGATCAAAGTATCAAACACTAATCTTACAATTGCCAATCTCTCTCTAAGTAATGATGGGGATGATGGTGGAGTGTGTGGTTGAAGATGTGAATTTTTTTGAGGAATGAGGGAAGGTTCTTCTCCTCTCCCGGATTTGATCTCCTCTTTCTGGGTGAGTTTGCGGTGGTTGTGTTCTCTTTTTCTCCCTCTTCTCTTCATGAAATTTGCTTCTATTGATATAGTGGAGCCAACGGTGTGTAGTATGGTCACACGGTATGGGCGCTTCCTGACCGTACTGTTGGTCGTTATGCTTACTGAACGCCTCCAATGAAAGGGGCTCCAATTGAGGGTTTACTTCTTTGGGTGCAATTAGCCAATAAATGCTATTAGATATTTAATAGATGTTTATTACCTAAAAAACATCACAAGAAACAAAGATTCTCTAACTGCGACATTAATGTTAGTGGAAAGAAGTAGTCTTCAGTGAAATCCGGCAATAAACAAGAGGAAAATCAATAGTAAAAAGTGATGAAATTTGGAGTTATCAGCGGAGGATAGTCTGCGCCGCACGAGACGACCTTCACTATGCGCTTCCATGGCAGCTGCTGCTTCACAGGATGCTAGCGCAGCGGCCCACCCGAGTCCCCTTTCCCGCCACCGCCTTGAGCAGCTAGGCCGAGCGTGGGTGAGCAGGCGGCCCACCCAGCCGGCGGCTGGTTGCCCCATTTTTTCTTTGGTTATGTAGTCCCACATGGGAACCCTAAGGTGTAGGGACCCCCTCCCTTTTCCTATATAAAGGGGTGCCCATAGGATGATTAAGATACACAATTTCCACCTGGAAATAAATAAAAGGCCTTGTTGCCTATCTCTTCTCTCTCTTGTGACCGTGCCCCCCTTGTCAGGGTTGTGCGAGCGAGGAGTTCTTCACTGCAAAGCGCCGTCGCGCTGCGGGATTCGGAGTCGGAATATCTACTTCCACAATATCGACTGGATAGGAGAGAAGTAGGAGTCTTCGTCAAGCATCATACATGTGTGACTACCTCTGGCGGCACTGTGCTTTCGGTGCTAGGAGTTGTCGGAGCCGCAAGACTTTGTGACCTCGAGGTCAGCATCGGGGCGTCTTATTCATCCACATTCCTCATGGTACGTTAACTGCGCTCGATCTTCAAAGGTATGAATACCATATTCCCTCTCGTTACTGCATTACTAGTAGATAGATCCTGGCTTAGGGTTTCGATCGTAGGAATTTTTTTGTTTTTTGCCCTCGAACCCCAACAGTGGTATCAGAGTCGATCTATGCGTAGTACTGCTAGTACGGGTAGAACACATGAGTTGTGATGTGTGGGCGTCGATTTTATAATTTTTACCATCCCACATGTACTTGTTTATATCATGATATTGATTGATGAAGCGGACCAGACCGACCTTACGCATACCCTTCCGCAAGACTGGTTCCACGCTCGACATACGACTTATTCCGTAGAAGTGGCTAGTGGGTGTATGTCTCTCTTTCAATAATTGATATAGCATTTACAAAGGATGGTCACGAGAGGGGGTTAGTAGAGACAATTATTTAATCGGCGTTGTGGTTGAAGTTCGTAGGTAAGAAACGGTTCTTGCGTGAAAGCCCATACAGCCATGTTTAACTTGCAAAGGATAAAGTAGAGGCGTCTAACTTTGTTTTGCAGGGGCATTGTGATGTGATATGGTTATGGTCAAGGTAAAGTAGTTTACTTTATGTTGCTAAGTCGTAGTTAAAAGAGCATGTGGACCCCCATGTGTGGTTTTAATAATTAATGACAATCTTTATGGACTAATGTGTGTATTAAGTAGCACTTGTAGGATTTGTCCATTGGCATCTCTTTAAGCATGTGTTGGCTTCAAGAAATATGATATAAAGAAGAAGTGTTTTGCAAGCTCAAAATGCGCCATCTCTAGAAGATCTCATGTTTGATGATTGGCATCCTCGGTGGTCATGGATCGATGAAGAGCAATCAAGAAAGGTGTTCCATCTTGAGAAGGTCAAGATCGTCTACATCACGCTCAAGTAGAATGATCAAGGCAAAGGTATTCTTGGTAGGTTTTCCCTTTTGCCAGTCTCATGTTGTTAGTTGGGAGACCGGGTTCATGATCGATAGCCGTACTATCAAGAGGGGCTCTCGAGTGATTAACTCGACCATATCGTCCGGAGAGAGCTCAAACCTTTGCATACTTGCATCATCGTATTTGGTTGTTATTTGGATCTTATCCTTGTGAGGCTCTAGAGCTTGTGGTGATATTCATGACAAGCTCTAGTTCATCAAAAATGGATTTCCCCTTTATATCCTATCGCGTTTTTCATCTTGGTGGTTTTCCAGTTTTTCACCAAGGGAGGTATCTTACATTATAATACATCAAATATTCTCTCTTGGTGGTAACCAATATTTTTGTTGGGTAGATCTTGTCGTCCTCTTTCCAACTAAATTAGTTTCGGGTCAATCGGAGATTCCTAACTCAAGTTATTGCATTTGAAAAATTTCCTCTTTGTTTGATTTAAAAAGAAAAAGAAAAAAAATCCTGGTAGTCAAGACTACCATGGGCGGCGGTAGTCTTCTTTGCATCTTTGCCGACCAGTCTATCGCCTCCACCTCACTGGCCCGACTTGTAGGCCTAGGCCGGCACTACCGGCCCAAGAGGTAGTACCACCTGGACTGTCTAGCTCTACCGGGTCGCCTGCCCAGCTGCCCGCACAGCCTAGCTTGCTCCCGCATGCACACGCTCGCCTGATTCTGCCTCGCTCCCCAGCGCGCGCACCTCGATCCTCTGCCCTCGCTCTAGAGCGCGCCGCTAGCTCGCCCGATCGTCTCTCGCTTGCCTGTTGCTCATGTTGACCGGTTGCCGCTCGCTTGCTTTGTTCGCGTGGTTGCTCACCTAGGCGGTAGTACCGCTATGGCCCGGTACTACTGGCCCAGGTTAGCTGTTGGCCCCAATGGGTAAAAATGTTTTGGGCCCTTTATTAGCTTCCTCTTTCTCTCTTTTTCTCAAGCTTCTTCTTCCCCTTTTTCTCAAGCCTTTACCCCATTTTCTTTAATCTCTTGAGCTTGATTATCTTATTCCCCTCCAATGATTCTTTCCAATATTTGAGAGGAATATAGAGGAGATCTAGATCTATAATTTGACCAAACCAAATCATCTCTTTGTGAGTGATTCTTTGGGATCTAGATCTTGGAGGATTTTGTGTTCTCTTTGTGTTCTTCCTCTCTTGTTCCCCCAATTGCTTTAATAGATTTGTTGGAAGTTGAGAGCGAAGGATTGGAGCATCTTTGTGGCATTCTTGCATTTTCCATTCGGTGCACCGGTTTGAGTTGTTCTCGGAGGATTGGTTCGGTGAAATCATAGAAGCTTATTCCTGCTGGGTTCTTAGAACCCTAGACGGTTGTGTGGCCTTTTTGGTGTGTTCTTGGGGCCTCCAATTAAGTTTTGGAGATTTCCTCAAGCTAGTGGCCTTAGTGGCGTTTATTGGGAGCCTCCAATTAAGTTGTGGAGATTGCCCCAATTTTGTACGGGTTTGGTGACCACCCTCAAGTGTCCCATAGTGGATCGGGTGCTTGCCGTGCGGCGCGTGCTCGGGAGAATAGGGTGAGGCCTCTTGTGGCGTTGGTGGTCTTAGTACCACCCACCCCTCCAACAAGACATACTTCCATGTTGGAAGGAACTCGGTAAAATATCATCGTCCCCGTGTGCCTCGGTTATCTCTATACCCGAGATCTTTACTTATACACTTTACATTGTGATAGCCTTCGTGCTTGAAGTAATCTATCTTGCTACCACTTTGTTGCTTGCCTTGCTTAGCATAAGTTGTTGGTTCACATAGGTGAACCTTAGTATATATAAGCTTTGTGCTTGACAAAATAAAACACTACTTTTATTCCGCCTTTGTTAATCCCATCTCGTAAAAGTTTTGAACCACCTATTCACCCCCCCCCCCTCTAGGCGGCATCCGTTATATTTTAGTAGTAACAGTCATCATGATGGTGGACTAAGAAGTCGGAGGTGCTAGGGCCAAGGCGCAGGACCCGGAGGCGCCGGTTTCCTGGCGTCGGCCCCGAAGGCGTTGTTCCCCTAGCGCCGAATCCGAGGCGCCGAGATGGAGATCATAGCGCGAAGACCATATCGCATTGCACTTACATTTGAAGTATGATTATTGTGTGTACCTTATTGTGTGCTTAGTATTAGATACTCGACAGTAGCATTGATAAGATGATACCTAAACAACTTAATTCCAATGATAGTGTTCCCCTTGTGTGTGCATGATGGACCTAAAATATAGCCATGCATGTCCGCATTTAAACTAGATATTATTCATATTTTTTAGGAAATATCTCTCTAAATCCTGCCACTAATGCAATCCTGTCTTTCTATTTTCCCTACATAGATAATGAAGTTTGATGATGGGAATCACTACATTAAAATCAAAGATACGAGATTTCCAACAACTCAAAGAAACCTGGAGTCGTGAAGTGGAGGCAGAAGCTTTAACGACCAACTATACGGCGGGAATAAAATTCTGTTCGTATAGTTCCGGCCGTATAGTTGCCATCGACATTGCCAGGTCAAACAGAACAACTTTTGTGAATGTACCCCTATATAAAGAGGCTTCGGGCGACAATAAAAGGGGCTCCTCAGCCTCTTCTTTTTGATCTCAACTCTCCCTGCTACCAGAAGCCACCACGCCACAGGAATAGATCTATATCTTATCTCCAAACCCTTCTCCACCACCATAGCCATATTCCACCACTTGTAATAGTAGATCTCATCTCCAATTGGTGACATTGTAAGACTATTTGCTATCAATCTCATGATTTCCGTTACAATGTTTTTGGTTTTTGATTTCATCTCTATGTGTGAGTAATTCTCCTTGGGCTAAGGGCTTCAGCCTAGCCATGTAGCTTTGTGCATGTTATTTATCATAGATGCGATCATGTATTAGTTTGTATGACATGATGATTATTGTGCCCTCTCTTGCCTCAATCTAAGGAATCTTCAGGTACCCAAGACCCCAAGGATTGATCTAGGTATAGGGAGTGTGAGTAATGACTAATCTACAGGATGGGAACCCCAGTGACAGAAGGAGTAGTATGGATGTATGTGAGGGATTTACTTGGGATTAACAGGACATCACTATGCATATCATTAGTTCTATTTATTCTATGGATGAGACTAGTAGGTTATTGTCACATCCCAAAATTTTCTAAATTTTAAAATGTGAAAAATAAATAAACAAAATAAATAATTGTTGAAATTTAGGGTGAAAATAAACTTTTTCTTTCTAAATGGGAGCTTAAAAACCCATCTTGAACAAACTTTTAATAAAAGGGAACCCAACAAAATTCAAATCAAGTGAAATGCATTCATTAATGAATGTATCTTGAAATTCAAACTTGGAAAAAAATAAACCAAAACCCAAAACCTTAATGGAATAAATCATTTCCAAGATATCTCAAAGACTATGGATTTGATCCATATAAAAATTGGTCAAAAAACATTTATAAATGATCTGGAATTATAAATAAAAATATTATAAAACCATAGAAATTGATTTCATTCAATTTGGAACCATGGATAAAAACTTATGAATTTAATAAGATGAAAAGAAATAATTTCCAAAGCTAATAAAGCTCCTATCTAAAATCCATACCAATTTGTGAGCAAAATAATCCTAAAGAAATTTAAAAGGATAAACAAATATTAAATAAAATTATAAAAATTGGAATCACCAAGTTTGGATCTTTAAATAAAAAGATATGGATTTTATAAGACAAATAAATAAATAAATAAATAAATAAATAAGGAATATGTAAAAGCCAAATTAAATCTTGGCCAAATCCATAAGAAAATGAGATAAAGTTAATCCAAATTCAAATGAAATAAAGGGATAAAGAATAAACAAATAAAAGTATATGGGATTAAACCCTATTCTAATTATATTTGAATAAAGATAAAATTCCTAATAGAAATGATTAATTAAATCATGAGAAAATAATAAATAGGAATTTACCAAAGTGGATCAAAAAGTTATCTAATTAACTTAAAAGAATCATCTGAATAAAAATTTATATGGATTTAAAACCATATTGGATTTTATTTGAATGAAGACAAATGCTCAATTTAAATGATTAATAAATCATATTAAAAATATTTCAAATAATTCAAAGTGAATTATTTAACACCCTATTAAATAAATAAAACCTACTGAAGAAGGTTTGGTGAAAATTAGAATTCAAATAAGGGTTTGAAAATATAATCAAAATCTTATTTGAATAAAAACAAGTGCCTAATTTAAATAAAGAATAAACCATAATTGAATAATGGAAATATTCCAAAATGGTCTTTAAAAAAACATTTATAACAGTACTAAAGTATATTGAAAGTTTGGAAAAGTTTTGAATTAAAAAGAGGTTTGAAATCATTTGAACAAATTCAAAACAGAAAAAGAAAAAGAAACAGGAAGAAAAAAAGGAAACGAACCATTCCAGCCCATCTAGCCTAGTCCGGCCCAACTAGCCCACTCCTCCTCTCCCCCGCAGAAAAACGTTTCACACTCGCGAATTTACCCATACACGCACTGACAGAACGACCCACCGCGTAACTCTTTCTCACGCTGACAACGATACCCCACTTGCCAGACCATCTTCCTCACCCGCGCGCGACCAATTCCCCTCACCTCGCTGCTGTTCACTGACGTTTAAACCTCGCGTTAATTCGTGTTGAAAGCAGGCATAAATCTCGCCAGCAACCAAGCAATCTTAAACGCCTGTCTCTCCTCTCTCATTCTCCTCAATTCCCCACACCTCTAGGCCACCAGGCTACTCAAATTTTCTCTGAAACCGACGCTGCTCTAGCGACCATCCTCGGTGAATTCCGTCCAACATCTACCTCCCCTTGCCTCCCATATCCCACGAACTTGATCCCCATCCTCAGGCGCACCTGCCAGTGTATCCCACTCACCCGCGCGCGCTCTAGATACTCGGCAACGACATCGACAGTACATCGCCGCCGTCTATTTCGACTCCGGTGACATTTTCCCGTAAGCCTCATCCTCCCCTCTCTCTCTGATTGTTGCTACCGAGTTTGCCAATCCCCTATGCGTCTAACACCACCTCTTATTCTCTCTGGCATGCATCGTAGCCTCGCCTCCGTCGTCGACAAAGTGTGCCCGAGCCAGTGAGCAACTTCGGCGAGAAATCCCTGACGTCCCCGAACGCCCCTTCACCAACCAAGGACACGTTGAGCATCAGCAAAGCACGGTGAGTCTGGTGAGATTCTCCCCTTGCTCTCTTGCTTCATGTATCGCCGGCGACGCCACTGCCAAACCGCTCCGCCGCCAGCCACCGTCGTCGCGCCGCCAGACTTTGGTCATTCGTTTGTGAGCCGTTAGATCTTCATCTTGTGGCATAGATAGATTGACTAATCGAAAGGGTATGCATAGATCAGGGCCATGTGATTTGGTTAGATCCAACGCACTGTGTCACTCGATCCTGCCGAAATGGTATCGACGAATAGAAAACAGCCACGTGGCCTGAGTTTTGTTTTAAAAACAGAAAATGTTCTATTAGATGGTTAAATTTGAAAAATTCATGACTTTAAATCTACACGTCCAAATTTTACAAATTTTATATCAATAGAATCAGAAAAAATAATTATATCCAACATGCACTTTGTTTAGTAATTTTCTTCTGTAAAATTGGTTGTATTTGCAGAAACATGTGTAGGCATATTTTGAATATAAAAATTATTCTAGAAATGTTTTTAGGGTAAAATCTTTGGTAAATGGTTTGTTTTGAACATACTGACCATGGAAACCAACTTCTGTATTTAAAAATATATTTTGTGACACTTAGGAATTATTCCACTGAATTAAAACATTTCTAGCTAAAAATATTGATTATGATTTTAAAATGCTTTTTGGGTAAAACCTTTGGAAAATGATTTGAATTAAACTCTCTGACCCTAAACACCAAGTTTTGGGATTTAAAAATATATTTGGTAAACCCTAGTAAAATTATTACTTTGTTCAAAGGCATTTCTAACAAAATAAATGGTGCTTGATTTAAAAATGGTTTTTGAGTGAAACCTTTTATAAATGAAATTGTTTTAAAACACTTTGACCATAAACACTAACATTTTGTGTTTAAAAATATGTTGGCAAACACTAGAAAATTATCACTTTGATTTAAATCATTTCTAGCAAAACAAAATGATTTAAAGTGGCCATTTTCTCTAACTTGACTTAAAATGGTTTTGCCACTTTTGTAAATGACCAATAGATGTTTTAGAATGTTTATAACCTATTGTAAACCACTTTTCCAAATAAAACAATCTTGGCATGCTTGCTTGCATTGTTTTGATTTCTTTATTTTATGTGATGAGTTGTTCGAATGCTAGATTGAATTTGTGCCTTGATTGAATTGTAGTGGAATTTGAAGAGTGTGACTATTGCAAGATCAAGGAGTGAACTTATATTCTCTACCAATAAGGCAAGTGGTGCTTCATACTTTTGTCCCATTATTGTCACTATGCATTAGTGATATTTCTAAGTAGGACTTGCATGGAATTTTTACTAAGTATGCTATTCCATGGGAAATCCTAGTAGATGATGCCTTAGTAGAATTTTCCTAAGTTAAGATTCCTACTACTATCATGCTTAGCGTAGCTAGTAGAAAACAAGGGTGGATTATATTCATGTTATGAAATATTTCTAAGTCAAGGACTTGTGTTTTGTTTAATAAAACAACTATGTGAATGAATCACCTGGGTGAAATGGTTGTGAATGGGTTATGTTGAGTGGTTACACAGGGCCCATATTTATGGACTACCCTAGTGTATCTCACTTGTGGAAAGCCACCCACGAACAAAGAGATTTGAGATGTCCAATGTTGAGAAGCTTCAAGTGCAGCCACATGGCATTATGGGCTCTGCCTGAATCATATAGGTTGCAATAACTTAGCCAAATGGACAGTTGGTGGTAGGGGAATGATAGGTTTGCAACGCGTCCATTTTGGTCTAAGGGAAGGCTTCTGAAAGATCTTGTCTCGATGCATGTCGAGTCTTGTGGGGAAAGTGCACCACCTCTCGAGAGAGTAAAATCTAAGTACTTAGCCGTGTCCCCGACAATGGACAATTTGAGCATCAAGACATGGAAGCTATCAAGGATTTCCTCATCCCAATTTATAAGTTAAAAACTTGTGGTTGAACAAGGGTTAAAGGATCTTCAATCAATGATTGGTAGATGCCTTGGGTCATTTTGACAAACAAAAACTTAGTGTTTTCAAATGATAAGGAAAATATATTTTGAGCAAAGCAAGCCTAAGCTCCACTTAGCCAAATGCATATAGATGATAGATACCACTATTCTACCATAGTATCACTTGCCAATACAATTCAAATGTATTGACCATTGTGGCTGTAACTTATTATGTTGCAGGTTTGTTTGATGTTAGTGAAGTATGTTGATTAGGATTACAAGTCTACAACCAACATGATTGCCTGTGGCACTTTGAAGATGAAGGACTCCATGCTATATAGTTATTTCGGCTGCATTGTAATGAGATAGCCAAATGAGCTATGTAAGATGTAATGAATTATTTTATTCCTGGTTATAAAGTTGTATTATGACCTTTGTTTCTTGATATTACATCTTAACTGTGGATGCTAGCTATTGATCCAGGGACTAGCATTGTAAACACAGGGATCTATACCTTATTAAAGGTTGGGACCTCTACAGTTATTGCTATAAGCGGTTGTGGAGGCAATAGAAATTATGGATGCACTTCCACATATAATTATCTTGTTATAAAAATTACATGCATACTTTATTATTATCTTTCATTCCCATCAGATTTTTTGCACAACTATTGGTGAAACCGAAAGCCCTAGGCCCTCTCTCTCCATCATCATCAACAACAAAAGATTGCAAACTCTTGGTCCGGTAAAACACAAAAAGAATTCTAAAACTCCCGAAGGTCCATTGAAGTAACCTTACTATGCCTTCTTCTTCCCGAGGATTCGATAACCAAGGTCTACTAGGGAAAAAAGAGCTATACTACATCTGTAAGGTATCAACCCTTTTTCTGGCACCGTTTTTGGGAAGCAATAGCTACCTTGGTGATGTTAGTAGGAACCTTGCTAGTTTTAATTCTTGTTTTTAATTTTGTTAGTTTGCTTTTAGTCTTTATTTGAAAAAACAAAACAAAATTAGTTAGTCTTTAAATTTTTGTGTTTACTGTCATTAGTATTTGTTTAAGAAAATCCAAAAACATCGGAAATATGGCTGAAAAGAAGCTTGGGGAGTTTGCAACTCCCAACAATTATTATTTGCGTACTCCTATTACACAGCCAGCAATTACTGCTGAATATTAAGAAATTAGTCCCCACTATTTAAGTTTGGTTCAATAGAATCAATTTGGAGGCTCTACTGTTGAGGATGTAGGTATGCACTTGAATACTTTCACTAAAATATGTGATATGATGCGCATTAAAGATGTTGACCCCGATGCGGTCAAGTTGCGCTTATTTCCTTTCTCTCTTAGAGGAAGAGTGATACGTCAGAAACGTATCTATAATTTTTGATGTTCCATGCTTGTTTAGTATCTACTTTGCTTTGCTTTGTGTACACTTTGAGGTGTTTTTATATGTTTTGTAGTACTTACCTATTAACAAGATGCCATAGTGTCAGTTGCATGTTTTCTTGTGTTTTTGGTTCCAGAAAGGCAGAAAATAAATATTCTCGGAATTGGACGGGACAAAAGCTAAAGTCAATATTTTACCGTGGGGACACGAAGCCAGAGTACGAGATGGAGGAGAGTCACCAGGGGGGCACACCCCCTGGCCGTGTGGGGGCCCATCCCGTGCCTGGGGGTGCGGCCGCCCTGGCGCCCCCTTGCCTCGCCTCTTTGCCTATAAAGACCCCCCGATGCCAAAACCCTAAGAACTCGATCAATACTCCACAAAACCGTCTGTAGCCGCCACCACCATTTTCCCTAGATCAGGGGGATCTGAAGCTCTTCCTGGCACCCTGCCGGAGGGGAGATCATCCTAGAGGCCTTCTTCTTCATCATGCCAACCTCTGGTATGAAGTGTGAGTAGTTCCACCTTGGACTACGGGTACATGTAGTAGCTAGATGGTTGTATCTCCTCCTTTGTGCTACCATGTTTAGATCTTATGAGCTTCGTTCATGATCAAGATCATCTATTTGTAATCATGCATGTTGTGTTTGCGGGGATTCAATGGATATTGAGATTACTATGTCAAATTGATTAATGGTTTTGTCTTATTGATTCTATCATGTCTGTGTTGTTTGTGATCTTGCACGCTCTCTGTTTCTAGTAGCTATCTTGGCCAAGTAGATGCTAGTGACTCCAAGAGGGGGTATTTATGCTTGATAGTGGGTTCATACCTCTATTTAATCTAAGGGAAGTGACAGAAATATCTAAGGTTGTAGATGTGCTGTTGCCACTAGGGAGAAAACAACGCTCTCTTGTTCATGGAACAAGTGGATTGTTTACCTTACACACTTTTCTTAAAGAAGTTATCTGTTGCTTGCAACTTAATACTGGAGGGGGTTCGGATAATAACCTGAAGGTGGATTTCTAGTCATAGATGCAGTTGGATGGAGGTCTATGTATCTTTTTATATTGCCCAATCGAATCTTATAGGATCATGAATGTCTAGTATTGCATTGTTATTCCTTGCTCAGTCCTGTCAATTGCCTTGCTGTAATTTGTTTACCCATCATGCCAAGTTTGTTTATCTAAGAAGAACACCTCTAGTGAACTATGGACCCCAGTCCAATCTTTACCATTGATATATCTTCCACTGTTACTGTTTACTTGCTGCAAACCACTATCACCTTCCACGTCATACAGTTAATCCTTTGTTACAGCAACCGGTGAGATTGACAATCTCACTATTCGTTGGGGCAAAGTCTTGAGTTTGTGTTGTGCAGGTTTCCAAGTTGCTTGCAACACCTTTGAGATATTTCCTTCCTCCTACTGGTTCGATAACCTCGTTTTTTTTACTGAGGGAAGACTTGCTGATGTGCTCATCACACCTTGCTCTTAGGGTTTCCCGATGAAGCGCTTCCAGGCGCCATCAACAAGGTTTATAGCGCCGTTACCGGGGAGGCTAAGGACATCTTCACAAGGGGAGTCCTTCACAACCTTTCTCTTTACTTTGTTTTTGGTTTGCTTAGTTTCTTTTGCTTGGTTTAGTTTGCTTCTTTTTATCAAAAACTCCAAAAAATGAGCTTAGTTTGGTTTGCTTTCTCTTATCAAAAACACAAAAAATTAGTTCCTACCCTAGTTGTCACCTTGCTATAGTTCACCATGTTGATCCCCAAGTTTACCCTGAAATACCTTTCATTAGGTAGTGGTTCTATAATTGGGAAAGAAAACATTGAAGAATATTAAGGATATTGAGGATAGATCTATAGCCGAACTTGCTCCTAATTATGAAATTGCTGCAGCTTCTTTAGTTCATATGTTGGAGGCTAGGTTTGTTAACCTTAACCCCATGATGCAAATTTTGTTTCTCAAACTAAAAGAAGAAGAGGATCCTGCAAAGAGAGATTTTATCCTATAAACTCTACTAAAAGAGTTCAATGATGTTGCTAAGGAAGCCAAGAAGGTCTTTGAACATTTTAATATGCTAGGATCATGTGTATATGTTATGGGTACTTAAGATAAAACCAAGCCCAGAGAGTAAATTTAAGATACCCATACCTTTTAAACTTGTAGGAATGCTTGAAGCCTTAGAAAAGAAGTTTGATTGGATTGTTCCTGAAAATCCTTTTGATGAAAGTAGTGAACCAAGGAGAGATGATAAGGTATCCTCCAAAACTCATTTGGATGAGATACATTTCCTAGTTGAAGATATTGCAAGTATTGATCTTAATTCTTCATTTGAAAACACTTGATTCTTGCTTCTTGGGCCTAACTTAAAGGCGTTAAAGAAAAGTACTTGTTGGGAGATAACCCAAGAGTTTTCTTTAGTCTTGAAAGTTACAGTAATGACTTCTCCTTATACTTTTTGTTTGCTTTTTGTGCCAAGAATGACCTCTAATGAGAGGGAAGTAAGATTTGGGGAGTTGCTGTCCCGAAACAGATTTTTGTGCTCCATCGTAAAAATTCTTGAGGAATCTTTATAAGTCAGATTGAGATAATATTTTGTGAATAAATCCCCTAGTATGTTATATAACTTTCTTTAGTTCAATACTTTTTTATTTGAGCAATAGAAGGTCTTCGAAAAAATCGGTTTCTACCTGCTGGTCTGTTTTGACAGATTTCTGCTATTATTTGCATTTGCTTCTTATTGATTCCTTTTTCGTAAATTGAGCTTTTTGAGGGAATTGCTATAGTAGCTTGTGTTTTTAGTGAAAGTTTTGCTTTTATAAAGCTAAACCCAAAGGTCTATTATCTTTTGAATACACTAATGTTGCTAATGAAGATTGTGTGAAGTTTTGTATGAGGGGAAAAAATCAGGTGTAGAGAGAGAATGATGTAATGAGATGAAGAATGGACAAAAGCTCAAGCTTGGGGATGCCACCCCGTGTCACCACAAGACATATTCAAGAGGTACAAGCGTCAAAGCTTGGGGATGCCCAAGGCATCCCCTTCTTCATCAATAAAAAGCTCAGGTCTTTCTAGACACTTAGTTTTTATTGTTTCATGCACTGTTGTGTTGTTCTTGGAGCGTCTTAGTTTTCTTTTGGTTCACTTAGTTTGCTTGAATAAAGTATTTTGGACCCTCGTTTTCACTGAGTTGTTTCAAATAAGTTGATTGGTATTGGAGAGGAGTAGTAAGTTCTTGCTTAACTAGTATTACAGGAGCTTGCTTTGACTGTGACTTAGACTTTAGCATGTCATGCTAGATGTTGTTTTTACTTTATGCTTAGTGATTATTGTTGTAGCATTACTTGTTCCAAACAATTTGGATTGCTTAATGTGCCTTGAAGGAATCATGCGTTGTTTTAGCATACAAAAGCATAGTATTGTGGTATTCTCCTTTGATGCTTGGTTTGGGTTGACTTGGCACATGCTCACAACATGTTATGAATATGAGAAAGTCACCATAGCCTTTATGATCATTTATTCCTTGACTTGTAGTACCACTTTATGCTTTGATTAGTAATGTTTTGTCGCTCTACATGATTATGGACATTATTGCTCTCTTAGTTGGTCGCTCCCAGTCTTTTGCTAGCCTCCACCTATATGAGTAAGCTCTACTCATGAATCCAACTCCCAAGAAACCAAGTTATTCCAAAGTGTCCACTATAAATTCCTATGCACGGTGTGTTGCACCATTCCAAGTATATTCTTGTTTTTAGCTATCTTCGAGTTAAAAAGTATCTTTGTTATGTGAAAACTTAGTGATTAAAGCTCTCACAAACTTGATGGCACAATTTATTTTTCTTGCCCCTAATAAACTTGAACCATTGTGTCATCTATGTTGTATATGCTTGCACTTATACGTTGGAATTTCACTTGTACTTTGTACATAGTTGATATCATGCTCTTTTGTCTATGGATGTCGTCGGTGTGAAATAAAAGGGGATCTTGTAATTTCATGGAGTTATGTATGTATGTTAGATAAACGCCTGGGCCGCTAGCCTACGCCATGGCTAATCATGGTGGAAACTTGCATCATCACCATAATGACATCTATGAAGCATTCTTCTTATAAAAAAGAGATAGAAAAAAGAGATTGAGAAAAAGAAAAAAAGATGAGGAAAGAGGAAAGAGAGAAAAGCAACATATTCCCATGGTAAATAAGAAGATTATTGAGATGCTCATTGTCTGCTTGCCTTGTCATTTTGATTATGGGATAGCTCCTGTATCATGTTCAAGGGGTACCCTGTTGGCGGTTCTCTATGATACACATGTACTTAATATGACAAGAACTTACAGGTGACTAAAGTTGAGTAGCATGAGGAGCGGCCCTCGTATTCAAGGGACACGAGATAGCCAACTTATACTTTGTCAAGCATATACTCCATAGTTTGTTCATTTTAACCTTAATCACTTCAAGATGCTTATGATAGGGGCAATGAGAGCTAAAAGCTAACAAGTACCATAATTTTTGGAAGCTCTTTTTGAAACTTGAAATCCCTGCTTCCCTTATGAAGGGTCGTTCTTCCACTATTATATTGAGTCTCCACCTTATACCTTTATGCACCATTTAAGAGAGCATAGTTTCCATTCTTAGCTCTATGTGCATTGTCCCAGCACTTATTGATTGATGCATATTGTTGATATTACTTGTTCTTGTGCTATTTGTATCTAGTCACTCTTATGAACTTTGAACGTGTCCTATGCATCTATTTTCTACTCCATGAGGGACAAGCTGAATGCCACTATGCCATGTTTTCTGTATGTGAACCAAACAAACGTTTTTCAATGCATGTTATTCATGATCTTTGTTTGTAACCTTTCATGTTGCATGCATAGTTACTTTGTCTTACTGTTAGAACTCCATCTTTCATGCTCATGTTTAGAGTTTTTTCATCCCATCTTTTAATGCTTGCAAATGGTTTGATCTTGATTTTGATGGTGCATGTCACCTCAAAAAATATTCTTTTTATCACTTACATACTCGAGGACGAGCAGGAGTTAAGCTTGGGGATGCTTGATACATCGGAAACGTATCTATAATTTTTGATGTTCCATGCTTGTTTAGTATCTACTTTGCTTTGCTTTGTCTACACTTTGAGGTGTTTTATATGTTTTCTGGTACTAACCTATTAACAAGATGCCACAGTGCTAGTTGCCTGTTTTCTTCTGTTTTTGGTTCCAGAAAGGCAGAAAATCAATATTCTCAGAAAGTCTATGCTTGATACTGCATAATGCTCTTAATCAGATTGGTTAATTCTCCATTTATTTTATAATGCTCTTAACCCTGTATCTAAGTCTATGGTTGATACTACATCTGGAGGAACATTTATGGGTAAACAAATTACTGAAGAAAAGCGGCTGATAGACAATATGCAAGTCAACCATGCCCAATGGCATGTGGAAAGATACAAAGAAGGTGAACTCTGTCACACCTCAAGAAAATAAAGAACTCAATGCTAAGTTGGATGAGCTCATATTAGCCGTCAAAGGTAATGAAGCCCATATAAGAGCTATCCCATAATCAAATATTGAAGAAATATGCTTTATAGCTTGTAATTATTATAACCCTGCTTGGAAGAAGAATTATAATCCAAATTTTCAGAAACATTATTCTAGTCCTACAGGTAACTTTAATAATAATATAGTATCAAGTAATGGTAGTCTCCAAGAAACTCTTAAGTCTCTTATGGATTCACAAAATGAGAAAAATAATATCCTTGTCAAAATAACAGAGAACCATGATGCTATGCTTGGTAAATTATCTAACCAAGCTGTAAGCTTGAGGAATGATTTACAGGCCCTCTAGGAAAGAACAAGGATTATTGAGGCACAGCTAGGTAAGATAACCGAGAGTCAAACTCTTATTCTAGCTAAATTTGCAGGTAAAGGTGAGCCCAACCCTGTTGAAGACCTCAAGATGATAAGAATCCAAAGGGAGGAGCCTGAAGAACTTGACTATAGCAATGCATATAATGACCGTAGTTAGCAGGCAATGGCCAAGGTCAGTGCATATCGAACTAGTGGGCTCCTTCACCAAATTACACGGTTGAAGATCTTGTGAAAAGGATCAATATCAAGATTCCGGTAAGTGAAGGAAATGAGGAATCCATGTATCAACACTTCATTAATCAAGTATCAATAAAGGTACGTTAGCTTGAGAAAATTGCTGAAAAACTACCTGTTAAGCTTGACGATATATTTGAGCCTACTATTAAGATTAAAATTGGGACTAATGAAATAGCTGCACTTTGTGATTTAGGTGCAAGTGTTTCAACAATTTCAAAAATTCTTTTTAATAAGTTAAATCTTGGCTCTTTTGAAATCATCGAGTTAAAACTACATCTAGTAGATTCTACCTACAAATAAGCAGTAGGAATTAAAGAGAATACTTTACTATACATTAAAGGTTGTCCTGCTCTTATTGATTTTGTTATTTTTGACATGCCTAAAGATGCTACTGCTCCTATCATATCAGTTCGTCCATTTTTAAGAACTATTAAGGTTTTGATTAATCTACATGAAGGGAACGTGAAGCTTCAATTTCCTTCTCGGGATTCTTTTGTTATTCATTTTCCTAGGAAGAAGAAAGCCAAGCATGATGATAAGGAGGCCATCACTTTAAAGGCCAACTATTTTGGAGTCGGTGTTCCACTCATTTGGCCTAAGTGAGCAACATCAAGGTCAAGCTATTTACCATAAAAGAGCGATGCATGGGAGGCAACCCATGTGAAATAAATGTTTGAGTAAAGCTTTTAAGTTTTAGTTTAAGTTTGATGTTGAATAAAGAGTGCTACAAAAATCCAGTTGAGACGGAGAGATTCGGTGGTACTAAAATTCCTGTTTTATACATGCTATTATTGGTCGACAATTTAGAATGTCATTTTTCTATCAAAACATGGTGTTTCGCTAAGATTTAGGTTAATAAAGAATTCTTGAAGAAACAGAATTTTTTTGACGACTATAGTACCTTTAATGACCAATTATACGCATGAATTAAAATTCCAGCCGTATAGTTCCGGCCATATAGATATTTATGCCATCGACAAGTTTTCTTCTCCGGATATAGAAGGTTTAACAACCAACTATACGGCAGGGATAAAAATCCTGACTGTATAGTTCCGGCCGTATAGATATCGCCGCCTGATAAAAACCCTAAGAAACCCTAAATTTTGCCATCAGACCAACTATATGGCGGGAACAAAATGTTCCGACCGTATAGTTGCGACCGTATAGTTGCGTCCGACTATATAAACGCACAGGAAGGTAACCCCAACACCAAAACTTCAATCCTTTTTCTGTCTTCTACCTCCAAACTCTCTCAAAACCTCAAGGGATATTCATCTCTACTCAATTTCGTTCGATTTCCTCGCACACAAGTGATCTACGGTATGTTTCTCCTCCAAACCTGCAATTAATTTTTGCAAATTCATATTTGATCTATTGTCATTATCAATCTAGGGTGAGACTTATTTAGAACCGATTGCCATGTTTCTCTTGCCTAGATTATTATTTTGAGGAGATTCTTTAGTGTGCTATGATGAGCAATATGTTATGCTTATTATTGTTGGATCAAAAAGTTTTATTTTTGTCTTTATTATTTATTTTTAGACGATAAACACAAGGAGACAAATGCGTGCTCGTGCTGCCGTGAGTTCTTCTCAGGCTGTCGTTACCGCTACAGCTCAGGATCGCATGGGGATACGGTTCAGGAATGAGCTCCAACATGATCGCTTTAATAAGATCAAGAACCAAGAAGTGAAGGCAACCAAGTGGGCTTGTCCCGTTATATTGAACCAACTCGGTATTTATAATGACTCTAATTTACTTTGCAATAGGGTTGGCCTAGAAAACTTTGTATTCCATGATGTGCCTACTTATCGCCGGTTAACTCTTGAATTCTTAAGTTCTTTGACAAGCACCGTTCAAACATGGCATGGAGAGGATATGATTTCTTTCCGACTTATGAACAATAATTATACATTAATGCTTGATGAATGGTTCAATTGTCTTAGTTTACTAAACAATGATGTTAATGCTTTACGCGCATCTTTTACTGGCATTGACCCTTCCCCGGATCACTATTATAATAGAATGAGTTTCACTTCTAGAGTCAACAAGGGGAAGAATATTCAGCATCCTGCTATTCGCTATTTGTTCTATGTTATTGCTAACTCCTTCTAGGCACGAAATGAGTTTACAAGACTCAATGAGGAGGACATCTTAGTCCTTGCAAAAGCTACTTTCAATAACAACTTGTCACTCAACTTGGGCACAATTCTTGTGCGCTACCTGGAGCACCAGTCCTCCCAAAGCCAAGGACCAATTACAGGTGGAGGCATCATCCCCGTGCTTGCCATTGCCATAGGCATCGATCTAGGTGAGTTGCAACCATTGCTAGGTGAGAGACATGTTGGTTTCTCTACTTTGAAAGCTTGTGGAGTTCTCACTAGGAGAGGTGGTGTTTATTACTTGCATATTGCAGGAGCTAGGCGTCTCTACCCTGCTCCTTTGCCTAATGGTATCTTCTCTATCGAGGAGGTACGTTTTCTATATGTTGTGCGGGTTGAACAACATCAACCCGAGGAGGAGATTCCAGATGAGGATGAGGACCAAGAAGAGGAGAAAGAAGTTCCTTATCAAGAGGAGCAGCCACCAAACCGGTTTGCTACATATCAAGACTTCCAAGAACTTGGAGGGACTGTGGAGGGGATCCATAATATTTCCCGCCACCTCAATGATTTGAAGGGCTTGCAAAATCCTAAGCTTGGGGAAGTTTCCTCATTATTTTATTTGGCATTCATTTGGTTTATTTTATTTCAAGGTTATGATTTTTATTTGAGTTTATATGAACTCGTGTTGGTTTGTGCAACACTTTATCTTTAATTATTTTATTTTGTTTTCGATATTTTCAAGCCGAGCCTTGCCGGCAATTTCTATTCTTTAATTCCCTCTCTCAAAAACAACAAAAAGATTTTTCCATTTATCTTTATTTTCCCTCTTCCTTTTATTTTCTCCTCGAGGTTCTCACGTATTTGCGGGAAGAGTGATCGACTTTGAGTTTCCAAGAAACAAATCAAAAGGGAAGAGAGAAGTGGAACCAAACATGAGAGGTATGCCTTATGACTCCCCACTTTTGAAGTTTGAGAAACCCATGCTAGTTAGTAGTAAATGTTAAGATATTATATTGGTGGAGTGAGTCTTTATATTGGAGTAAAATTTTGTTTGCATGGTTATTTAGTTGAGTATGTTTTGTTCCAGCACTTGTAGTAAACCAATTCTTGCCTAAAAATTTGCTAAACAATTATAATAAGAAAAAAAGTCTCACAATTGAAGGCTTGGGTGTTGTAGTGTTTAGTCTTGAAAGATTATTCCTAGAGATACTCAACACCACAGAAAATAATGATTGACTTGATAGCTATCTTTGAAAAAGATTTGTTCAATTGAATTAATGTTTAGCGGTATTTGTGAGCATGCCAAAGTTTGACTTGTGAATCATAGGAATAATATAGCTTTAAGTGTGGCAAACTTCATGGGATGCCAACAACTCCGCTAGCCTACGAACGATCTTCATGGAGAAAGCTCCTAGATTTCGGATATGAGTTGATTAAACGTATGTAGCAGCAATGCTATAATGGGTAAGATTCTTGGCACTCCTGGTTAGCTATGTTCATGATGGAACCACTAATCTGGCTGATATGATTAATCATTATGCAAAAGGAACAAAAACTTTAGTGATGTCATGAGTGACGATCACATCCCGATAAAGTAATGAATTTTTTTTGGCATGCTCTCAATTACTTAAGAACTGAAATTCTTGAAGGACAATGAATAGAAAACTAGTGCTTGAAAAGTCTTGATTTATTGATGTGGGAGAATTGAGATACTTTAGGGTATATGCTTTTCATGACAAACTCTCACACTCTCAATTTTACATGATTATACTTTATTGTTTAAAGGCAAGCTTATGACTTGACTACATGACATGAAATAAAGATTACTCATTTGAATCATCCATGCTAACAATAATCTTGCTGCGCTATATGGATCCATGAAACCCATATGATATGCTTTCCATTACTCTATCTATGCTGAAGTTTTTTCAGATTAATAAAGTGGAGGAAACATGAGACTACCAATCATGAGTAAGAACATCATCTTGTTATTTTAGTTTAAATGCTGAGTTCCTTTTTGGTTTTGGTTTTCTTGCTCGACGACGATCAAGTTTAATCTTGGGGAGGTTGATGGATGTGAAATATAGCCATCCACGTCCGCATTTAAACTAGATATTATTCATATTTTTGAGGAAATATCTCTCTAAATCCTGCCACTAATGCCTAATGATCAAAGGGGTATGATCATGTCTTTCTATTTTTCCCTGCGTAGATATTGACGTTTGATGATGGGAATCACGACATTAAAGTCAAAGATATAAGATTTCCAACAACTCAAAGAAACCTAGAGTCGTGAAGTGGAGGCAGAAGCTTTAACGACCAACTATACAGCGGGAATAAAATTCCGGCCGTATAGTTGCCACCGACATCGCCAGGTCAAACAGAACAACTTCCGTGAAGGGACCCCTATATAAATAGGCCTCAGGCTACGAGAAAAGGGGCTCCTCGACCTCTTATTTTTGATCTCAACTCTCCCTGCCACCAGAAGCCACCACGCCGGAGGAATAGATCTAGATCTAATCTCTAAACCCTTCTCCACAACCATAGCCATATTCCACCACTTGTAATAGTAGATCTCATCTCCAATTGGCGACATTGTAATACTATTTGAGATCAATCTCATGATTTCCGTTACAATGTTTTTGGTTGTTGATTCCATCTCTATGTGTGAGTAATTCTCCTTGGGCTAAGGGCATCGGCCTAGCCATGTAGCTTTGTGCATGTTATTTATCATAGATGGGATCATGTATTAGTTTGTATGACATGAATATTATTGTACCCTCTCTTGCCTCAATCTAAGGACTTGTCAAGTACCCAAGACCCCAAGGATTGATCTAGGTATAGGGAGTGTGAGTAATGACTAATTTGCGGGATGGGAACTCCAGTGACAGAAGGGGTAGTACGGCTGTATGTGAGGGATTTACTTGGGATTAACAGTGACATCACTATGCATATCATTAGTTCTCTTTCTTCTATGGATGAGACTAGCAGGTTATTGCTATAAGAGGTTGCAGAGGCAATATGAATTATGGATGCACTACCCACATATAATTATCTTGCAATAACAGTTATATGCATACTTTATTATTATCTTTTATTCCCAATAGATGTTTTGCACAGCTACTGGTGAAACCGAAAGCCCTAGGCCCTTTCTCTCCATCATCGACAACAACAAAAAGATCGCGAACTCTTGGTTCGATAAAACAAAAAAGGGATTCTAAAACTCCCGAAGGTCCATTAAAGTAACCTTATTACGCTTTCTGCTTCCCGAGGATTCGATATCCTAGGTCTACTAGGGAAAACGAGCTATACTACTTCCGTAATACGGATCGAAGGTATCAGTGCACCACCAAGAAAGTTCTTCGGCATGAGGCAGGCCACGACGATTGGGTGTCAGACATACCTACGTTCACATATAGTCGGTGTAAGAGCTATGTTACACTACAATACACACAAGTTAGAGTTGGCGAGTCTAGTATGTACAGACATGACATCAGAACACAGGATGATCAAAAGATTGAGCATGATTCACATAAATGATGTGATCGACATGAAGCGTTCACCTTTGTAACTATATTGCCGCCCATGACGATCGAAGGTGATGTAGTGAATGAGGATCGTGTAATCACTAAGACATTTTTTTGGGATAATTTTTATCCTAGAGTTATTTGAACTCATATTTTCATAAAATTAGTCTAAAGACTTTGCAAACTTGAAATGTAGAACATGGTTCGCCGTGAGGCCGCCTTTGACATCACTGATTGGTTAGCCGCTGAGAAACTCAAGATAGATGGATCCAACTTCATGGATTGGCTAACGCGTCTTAACAACCTCCTCACCAACACTAAAGAGGAGGGTTACATTCGCCACACAATGGATTTGGACGAGCAAGAGGAATATGGGTCCCCACGTCTGCGGGAAGACCGCCTTTTTCATCAGGAAAGATCCGCTTTCATACGAGTCTTGATGCGTGATGGCATGGAAAATGAACTACATGAGCTCGTAGATGAATTCGAACCACATGATATGGTGAATCATCTAAGATCATAGTTCATAACCCATGTGCGCATGTGGAAGTACGAACTTCTTGAAGACTTCGTTTCCATAAAGATGGAAGAACACACTTTGTGGATCACTAGATGACGGAGTCCTTTGCATTATGTGTATTGCTTAGGTCACTTCCTCCCAGCTTTGAAGGATATATCCAGACTTGAATCACCAGAGGCGATGCAGAATGGATGGATTTCTATGATTTTGCAGAACGTTTGAGAAATGTTGAGGTCGAACAAGTGGCAGGAGAAGTCTTCAATGACGAAGGTATATATGATATAAAGAGTTTATGAATGTTATAATCTTGCAAACACTTGTTATAGTATTGAAGTATCTGATACTTGTTCTGTTTTATGAAAACAGGTCCTTCTGCATGAGAGTTGATTGCAAGAGAGGAGGTGACGTTGTGTGTTGATGGCAAGCTTGATGATGATGGACGATGACACTCTCCCTCAAGATTTATCATTCAGTTTATAGATTTTAAATAATTCTTGTAATCGGTGTTATAGGAATCTTTTATAGTGTGTCTTATATTTTGTGAGACGGTTATTCATACGAGTTAGAAACAAGTCAGTTGTTCTACTTTTATTAATGATTTATGTTATTTTCATCTGTTATTTTTTATTATGTTTTGATTATTTGAATTAAGAAACTAATTGATAATACATGAACATTTGTAAAATGCCTAATCAACATAATGTGGAAAATACATGTAAGAAATTCGTGAAAACTTTAGTAAAGACCATGGAAATGGCAAACACGCATCTAGAATAAAGTAAACCGTCTAGAAATTCGTGAAAACTTTTGGGTTTATGTGATAAAACCAAAGTATTAATGAATAAGTCCTTGTAAACTTGTAAGAAAAATTTTATGACGAGAACCAAATAAGGGAAAAACTAGTATTGCTAAAAGTTCGGTGCATTCTCGAGAAAGTGAGTTTATCGAGATTGGTGTTAATGAAATAAAAGTAAGAGCATGATGAAGTTCTACAACCATGCATCGGAATGATTGAGAAATGTATCAAAATATGTTCCAGGACATGACTCTTCATGTTATAAAGAAAAGAGATCAATGATTGTGACCATTATAGTTTTCAGTTATGCTTTTACATAAAGTAGTAGGATTCACAAATATGCCCTACACTAGGTGTGGAGATAAATGTTAATTGATTGCCACGTTATTGGAACAATACATACCTATGAACTACAAGGAAATTGATGGTAGTTAGAAGAAATACTAAAATTAAAACTTCACTTGAGATTAGAAAGTAAAGTTGTTACTGAATCTCATCAAGTAAAATAGTTACTTGATATTTCTAAATGACCGCAAGGTTATAAGAAATAAGTGGGAGTCTTAAAATACAAAACACGATTTGTCAAGAAGGGTCTTGAACAAATTCAAATGAATTTTATTCGGTGTGCTAAATGTCGAGTGGATCTTGTTATCTTGTAAAAGAAAGCCTCAGATTGATAATTGATCAAGAGATTTTGAATTGTTTGAAATGTCGAGAATATATGTGAAATGCATAAAGTTGGGTGGGATCTAGGGAGTCTTACTGGATTAATATGTGATTGCCATATTTTTTGTGGAAGTATTGTAAACCTTGAACTCACATATGTAGTTGACATATTTTGAGTGGGAGCATGACAGGATTCATGTGTGTGAATGACGCATTATGAATAAGCACCAAAAGCCAATAAATAAATACATGTTGATTTATGGGAAAGTATGACATTGAAATCTTGGAGATTAAGATATGTCCTATGAAATTATGTTGGAATGAATTCCTAAAGAAGGATTCTGAATGGTTCAGAATATGAATTGATTTAGAAAGAGTCCTAAATAATTCAAAAGGTTAGGAAAAATCATTAAGTATGAAAGTATATGATTTAATAAAAGAATAGGATGTTCACACATCCACTATGTTTTGACATAGGATTCTGTTTTGAAATCATGACGAATACTTAACATAATATGATCCATGTTCTTAGTTGGAAGAAAAAGTTTGGTAATGATCAGTGAATCATTGAACGATGAGTTGGGATTGTCCACATGATATAGTGAGATCTATAGACATGTTTCCGGATCTGTAAAGACAACATACTTGAAATATAAAGTGTTATACTGAAAAAGGTTATATGTTGAATTTGGGAAGATCAGAAATCTCTGCATTAAAGATTACCTAAGGCACAATTGAAGTGTGGTGTCTAATATTCGAAAAGGCACATTGCGCATTTTGAATTTGAAATCTACATTTATAACATAGTATATGAATACTACAATGTGTTGTATAAATGTTGAAGCTTTGAGAAATATTTTCTCACAGAATGTGTTCCAATACTTAGTGCCCATGAGAAAGTCCCCAAGACCTATCTAAAGTCACTGCTGGTATCTAGAACCTGAGACCCCATTTTGTTGCCAAAATATTGTACATGCACAAGAAATTATCAATGATATGATAAAAGATACTAGTGTCATGTGGGATGAAATTAATAAGTTGCAAAGGATACAGGAGGAGTGAAATGTTCATTTCTTAGACTTAGAACTCTTCCATGAGCAAGCATAATCAGAAGCACCAAGGAGTATGGTACTAATGATTGGATAACAAATGCAGCTAATTTATTTGTACTCTAGTGCAAGTGGGAGACTAAAAGGAATATGCCCTACAGACAAATATTTAATGACATATTTCATAAAGTTTATGATTAAGTTTTATATCATGCTATAACTATATTGATTAGGAAACATCAATACATGTGTGATATACAAATAACGAGTAGTTCCTAGTGAAACTCTAGTCACCGGTTCATTGGTCAATGGATGAAGGTTTCCTGATCATGTTGGTGCCTCGGCCTCTAATTGACAATGGAGTCATTTCATTAGAGAATTAGATGGTGAACATACCTTATCTATAGCATCGTGTCACGATCATGTCACTAAGTTCAGGTTACGATGATTAGGGAACATAGTGACTCTTTCCTTAGACCGTGAGACCATATCAAATCACTATCTCCTGAGGTTACTTTGATGGCACTTAACGTCACTCGATAGAACGGTGACCATAAGGGTGTCGCTAGGTATCCGGAGGAACAGGTTGAGGCAAATGCGTCAAGAACAGGATTTTTCCATCTGCGTGATGGAAGATACTCTGGGCCCACTTGGATAAGTTATATCCATAAGCTGCACGGCATGTGACTAGGTCATGGGGATATCACTTATCAGATCGAGTGAAGAAGGTATTGTCGGTAACGAGGTTGAACCCTGACATGGAGATGTCATTTGATCATTCCTCGGACAATACAGTATCATAGAGACAAAAGGAATAAGACACAATATTTACGGTTCAATGACACATTTGATTGAGTACATAGGTGGTTATCATGGGCATCCAGGTCCCAATGTTGTTCATTGGTCAGAGAGGAGTCTTGACCATGTCTGTAGTATTCTCGAACTGTTCGATAGCATTCTTAAGGGCTTGACAAAGCTTAGAGATCATTAATGGCTAGTTTGGAATCACTAAAGAAGTGAGAAGAGAGAGACCAGAATTTTTTTGGGGAGATCCGAAGGTGTTCGGAGAAAGGATAAGGAAAATGGACTGAAAAGGGTTTTTGGATAAATGGTGATTTAAATATATGTTTATTATATATTAATTATGAAATAATATATTGTAAATAAATATTTAAAGTAAGGGTTTATAAACGCGTCTTATAAGTTAGGCAAAATCCCGGAGGGATTTTAGCTAAAAAGAAATGGATGAAAAAGGCAAAGGGAAAGCTGTTTTTGAAACAGCCCACGTGGGTGGCGGATAGTCTGCGCCGCACGGGGCGGCCTTCACTACTGATGTCTATGCACGCTTCTATTCTTGTAGTCAGTGTTGGGCCTCCAAGTGTAGAGGTTTGTAGAACAACAGCAAGTTTCCCTTAAGTGGTTCACCTAAGGTTTATCGAACTCAGGGAGGAAGAGGTCCAAGATATCCCTCTCAAGCAACCCTGCAATTAAGATGCAAGAAGTCTGTTGTGTCCCCAACACATCCAAGACACTTTTCAGGTTTAAAGGTGCACTAGTTCAGCGAAGAGATAGTGAAATACACATAATATGGATGATTATAAGTGATAATTGCAATCTGAAATAAAAATGGCAGCAAGCAAACATGTAACATGGTTGATTGTAAATGGTGTTTCAATGCTTAGAAACAAGGCCTAGGGATCATACTTTCACTAGTGGACGCTCTCAATAATGATAACACATAAATATCTTCTCTTCATTATGCTACCCTGAACTACTCTCTGGTTGGACGGTGTAGGGCTATAACAGCACTCCCTAAAGTCCGCATTCCCCATCTAGATAACCCCTCACTGTCACCTTGAGCGCTAGATGGTTCCAACAAACACCACAATTGCATAGAGACATCCAACTCAAATTATACTCATGATAAGTATTTCTGCAATCTTTAGCCTAAGTGCCACACGGTGCGCACACTATCAACTTCACCCACATGGGGAAAAGCAGAGATTACATTAATTAAAACACTTGAGTAGCAGAATATCATCTACTTATTCAACTAGATTACAAAGCTCATGATCACAATAAGATCACGCATAGAGAGAGAGAGACATAAACACATAGCTACCGGTAGATCCCTTAGCCTGGGGGAGAACTACTCCCTCCTCATCATGGGAGTCAGCAACGGTGATGGAGATGGCGGTGGAGTCGATGGAGATGGCTCCGGGGGCAATTCCACATCCCGGCAGGGTGCCAGAATAGAGACTTCTATCTCCTGAATCTCGTCTTTCGTGGCGGTGACACTGCGGAACTTTTCGTGGATTTCTGATCTGATATTTAGGGTTTTAGCCTCGAGGGAATATATAGGCGAAGGAGCAAGGTCAGTGGATTCCATAGGTGCCCACACCATACGGTGGTGCAGCCAGAGGGCCCGCGCGGCCACCTTGTGTGGTTGCTTCGCGGCTACTCTTCGTCTCTCCTTCGGTCTCCGTGGCGTGTCAGGAAAAATATGAACTTTGGATTTTGTTTCGTACAATTCCGAGAATATTTCTTTACTATATTTTCTTAAACCAAAAACAGCAGAAAACAGGAACTGACACTGTGGCATCTTGTTAATAGGTTAGTTCCAGAAAATGCATAAAAATTCCATGAAGTGTAGACAAAACATAAAGCAATTGGTGTAAAACAAGCATGGAACATCAAAAATTATAGATACGTTTGCAACGTATCAGCATCCCCAAGCTTAACTCCTGCTCGTCCTCGAGTAGGTAAGTGATAAAAAGAATATTTTTTAGGTGACATGCACCATCATAATCTTGATCAAGGTATTGTAAAGCATTGATAGCTCGGATCAAAGTACTCTAACATAAGCATGAAAGATATATTTCTAACAATAAGACATAGCTACTATGTTACAACATGAAAGGAAACATAAACAAAAGATCATAAATAATGCTTTGAAAGACATTTGATTGTTTCACATATTGAAAACATAGCAAGAGTGGTAATCGCCTTGTCCTTCATGGAATAGCAAAACATAAATGCATAGGACACCTTCAAAGTTCATAAGAATGACTAGATACAAATAATTTAAGAACAAGCAATACCATAATTATTAATCAAGCAACAAGTTTTGGGACAGTGCACAGTGAACTAAGAATGACAACTATGCTCTCTTCATTGGTGCATAAAGATAGAAGATGGAGACTCAACAAAAAGTAAAAAAGATAGGCCCTTCGCAGAGGGAAGTAGGGATTTCAAGTTTCATAAAGAGCTTCCAAAAATTATGGTACTTACTAGCTTTGAGCTCTCATTGCCCATATCATAAGCATCTTAAAGTGATTAAGGTTAAAGTGAGACAAATATGAGTTATATGCTTGACAAATCACAAGTTGAAAATCTCATGCCCCTTGAGTACGAGTACCGTTCCCCATGCTACTCAACTTTAGTCACATGCAAGTTCTTGTCATTGTAAGTATATGTGTATCATAGAAGAACCGCCAACGGGGTACCTGTTGCCCCATGACACAGGAGCTGTCCCATATCAAAATGACAAGGCAACAGACAATGAGCATCTCAGGGATCTTTTTATTTACCATGAGCATGGTTTTTTCTTCTTTTTTCTGAAGATGCTTCATAGATTGCTCACTATGGTTATGCTGCAAGTTTCCACCATGATTAGGCATGGCTTAGGATAGCCGCCCAGGCATTTCTATAATACATATACAAAACTCCATGGACTTACAAGCTCCCCTTTTATTTCACACCGCCGGCATCCATAAACAAAAGAACATGATATCAACTGAAAGATATGTACAATGTTGAAAGCGTTCCCCAAGACAGCATGGTTCTGCTAACTTCCAACTTATAATTTGCAAGCATATAAGCAACATAGATGGGCACAATAGTTCAAGTTTACTAAGTGCAAGAAAATAAAATGTGCCATCAAGTTCGAGAGAGCTTTAATCACTAATTTTCACATAACAAAAATTTAATTTGGAAGATAGATAAAACATGAATATACTTGGAATGGTGTAACACACCATGCATAGGAATTTATAGTGGACTATTTGGGATAAATTGGTTTCTTGGGAGTTGGATGCATGAGTAGAGCTCATACTCAGTATAGGTGGAGGCTAGCAAATGACTGGGAGTGACCAACTAAGAGAGCAATAATGGTCATAATCATGCAGAGCGACAAAACATTATTAATCAAAGCATAAAGTGATATCACAAGTCAAAAACTAAACTATCATAGAGGCTAAGGTGACTGGTTCATAGTCATAACATGGTGTAAGCATGTGCCAAGTCAACCCAAATAAAGCACCAAAGGAGAATACCACAATATTATGCTTTTGTATGCTAAAACAATGCATGATTCTTTCATGGCACATTAAGCAATCTCAATTGTTTGGAACAAGTCATGCTACAAAAATAATCACTAAGTATATGGGAAAATCAACATCTATCATGACATGATAAAGTCTAAGACACAGTCAAAACAAGCTTCCTTTTGTACCACTATAAGCATGAAACATTCTACTCTTTTCCAACACCAATCGACTAATTTGAAAAAACTCACAAAGATAATAATCAATAAAGACTAGAGAGCTTGTCTCACCTAACTACAAAGAATAACTAAAAAGTTCTAATCAAAAATCAGAAGAAAACTAAAGGTAAACGCAATGCTAGCAAAAGTGAACACTCATAGAACAATTAGAGTGAAAACTAGAGTGTCCTAGATAGTGAAAACAGAGCGTGTCTCTCTCCAAAATAAGTGTGATGGGATCCAACCAACATATTACAGAAAACAGAAGAAAACTAAAAACAAAAACAAAGACGCTCCAAGAACAACACATAGTGCATGAAGCAAAAATATAGTATCTTGAAAGAAATCCTGAGATTTTTGTTGATGAAGAAGGGGGTGCCTTGGGCATCCCCATGCTTTGACGCTTGTACCTCTTGAATATTTCTTGGGGTGACACGGGTGGCATCCCCAAGCTTGAGATTTTGTCCATACTTCATCTCATCACATCATTCTCTCCCTACACTTGAAAACTTCCTTCATACAAAACTTCACACAATCTTCATTAGCAACATTAGTGTATTCAAGATAATATGCCTTTGGGTGTAGTTTCAACTCAAGTAAATCATCCACTAAAACATTATCTACTGTAGCAACTCCTTTTAAAAGCTCAAGTGATCTAAAGAATTCAAAAAGAAATCGATTAAGAGGCAAATGCAAATAATGGCAGAAATCTGTCAAAACATACCTGCAGGTAAAGACCGGTTTTTTTAGAAAATCTTCTGTTTCTCAAATAGAAAAGTGCAAAAGTAACGAAAGTTAGATAATAACCTAGGACATGTGCAAAAAAAATTGCAGATCCATACGATGTTCTAGGATTTTTCATGATTTTTTACAACGAAGCACAGAAATCTGTTTCGGGACAGCAACTTCCCCAAATCTTACTTCCCTCTCATTAGAGGCTACTCTTGGCACAAAAAATAAATAAAAAATAAAAGGAGAGGTTATTACAGAGGCAATAACTTCCAAGACTCAAAGAAACAAAAATAAACTGAAAGCAAGAATATAAAGGGTTGTCTCCCAAAAGCTCTTTATAGCCATTAAGATAAGCATGATAATTTCGATGATGCTCATGTAAGAAATATGAATTGAAGTAAAAGAGAGCATCAAGAAGCAAATATAAAAAAATTTAAGTCTAACCCACTTCCCATGAAAAATAATCTTGTAAAGAAACAAGTCATGAAAGCACAAAGCAATAAGCATAGGAAAGCAAAACAAGTGCAACTTAAAAAAAATCAACATAAAGAGGGGAAACTTAATATTGTTGAGATACATAAAACCATGTTTCCCTCTCTCATAATAACTTTTAGTGGCATCATGAATAAAATTAACAATATAACTATCACATAAAACATTCTTATCATGAGCCACATGCATATAATAATTATTACTCTCCACATAAGCATAGTCATTCTTATTAATTATAGTGGGAGCAAATTCAACAAAATAGCTATCATTATTATTCTCATCACCATAATCATCAAATATAGGAGGCATATTGTAATCATAATTAATTTTCTCCTCAATAGTAGGTGGACTGAAAATATCATATTCATCATTGTAATCATCATATATTGGAGGTATAGTATCATCATAAGCAATAGGATAGTTATCTTCCAAAGTGTCTTGATTTGTAAACATATCATCATTGGAAGGGACGTGGAAGGTACTAATAGTACATCAATTATTATCATCATCATTTTCAGAATTGGTACCGAAGAAATTTTCAATATCAAAAGTAGTGTGATTTTCCCAATCATGATCACTACTATAGGTAACAGGAATAGGAACATCATCGAGTTCAGACTCATCAGCAAAAACTATAATAGGAGCAACATGCTTAGGGGAAATACCGTTTCCTCTCTCCTTTTACTCCTCCTCTTCTTCTTCCCCTCTTTAGGAGGGATAGGCTTGAAAGGAAGTTTATCCATATACCATGGTTTATCGTTAGAGACAATAGAAGAAACTTTGAAGGATTCCTCCTTTTCATTAATAAGAACAAAACACATATTAGTCCTATCATATTTTGGTAAAATCTCATATTTTATAATATTTTGTATGTAAGTATTTGTGTGGAAATTATAAACATAGTAAAGATGACAACCATGCAGGAAGCTATTCATATCAAAAGCACTCATATCTACCAACGAAGTTTTTCTTGATAACTCTTCACACCCCAAAATAACGTAAGTTCATCATGCTGATTAAGAGTGATAATATTATCACAATACAAACTTGCAGTACTCATTGGATTAGAAAGGCTATTATCATGGCCTGAGCATTGAAAATTGAAATGACCCACTTTATAGCAAAGTTCACAAATAAAAGGATAGAGGGCACAAACTTTTTTACCAAGATCATTTAGAGCCCTATACCACGTTCTAGTTTTTTCATTCCTGTGGTGGATACAATATTATTCTTCGATTTGATTCTTTTCACAAGGTCTAAGTACTCCACAAAAATTACCATGCTTATAAGAAATACTACTTTTAGAGGTTTGAGCATGTTTATTGCAATCATTAATAACAATTTCATTTTTCATGCAAGTGTCTTTAAAAGTTTCATGATACATGTCCCATTTTTCTTTAGGAGCATCAATATGAGAAGCAAAGGCTCTACAACAATCAACAAAAATTTGAGGATCAAGACCATATTTAGCACTAAGCTCTTGAAAATCAGAAGTTTGAGCGAAAGACTTAATGCAATCATACTCATAGTTTATACCTGGTTCTTTACCTTTGTCGTTATCCCAATCTTCAGTATTGCTTTGAATTGTTTCAAGAAGATCCCACTTAGCTTTGACCTCCTTACTTGTGAAGTATCCCTCTAAACAGGTATCCAGATAGTCCTTGTAATGTCCTGAAAGCCTTGCATAAAAATTATCAATAACAATATTATTGGTAAGCTCATGAATGGGACATTTGAGCATTAGTGACTTCAATCTCCCCCATGCTTGGGCAATACTTTATCCATAATGAGGATGAAAATTATAAATATAATTCCTATCTTTATGAATTTCATGAGGAGGATAAAGTTTAGAGTAAAAGAGAGATTCAAGTTCCTTCCACTCCGAATGATGTGGATCATCTAGTAGCTCATACCACTCGCTTGCTTAGTCCTTAAGTTATAAAGAGAATAGATTTCTCTTAACTTGGTCCATTGAAATACCTACACACTTGAACAACTCGCATAATTCATGTATAAAGAGTAAATGATCACCAGGATGGACAATTCCATCTCCAAAAATAGCAGTTATTCATAACACGTTCAATAATTTCCATAGGTATTTTAAAAGGGACACTTTCAGTATGTGGATTTAAGATATCACAAGCATCATCAGAATTACCACATATGGGAGATAAAGTATTATCAGTGCAAATTTTCTCCTCTAAAGCTGGGGAACTAAGAAAATCGTTTTCATTAAGACTAGCTTCCCCAAGCTTAGACATTTCCATAGCATTAGCGACAAAGGTGTTCAAAAAATTCATACTAATAACATTGCTATTAGCATGTAGAGAAAGTTACATAGGTTTTTTAATTTTCTTTTCAAACCATTCATGTTCTAACTCAGGAAAAATACTAAAAAGCTCTCTAATTTTGTTGTTGTTTTCCATTAAGCCTAACCAGTGAAAATAAAAACAAGAAACAAAAAGATATAATTAAAGAATCTAAAGGAAATAACTTCGAGCACTCACACACCAGCAACAGTACTAGAAGATAGCTTAGTAGCCAGAGGATGTGAGTACCTTTTACCTTACCTCCCCAGCAACAGCGCCAGAAAAGAGCTTCATGTCTATGCATGCTTCTATTCTTGTAGACAGTGTTGGGCCTCCAAGTGCAGAGGTTTGTAGAACAGTAGCAAGTTTCCCTTAAGTGGATCACCCAAGGTTTATCGAACTCACAAAGGAAGAGGTCAAAAATATCCCTCTCAAGCAACCCTGCAATTAAGATGAAAGAAGTCTCTTGTGTCCCCAACCCACCCAATACACTTGTCAGGTGTATAGGTGCACTAGTTCAGCGAAGAGATAGTGAAATACAAGTAATATGGATGATTATAAGTGGTAATTGGTAATGACCCACAAGTATAGGGGTGTATCGTAGTACTTCCGATAAATAGGAGTGTCGATCCCAACGAGGAGAAAAAGGTGTTGACTAGTGGTTTGGATCGGGAATTCTCTATAAATACTTAGCAAACGGATTTTTAGGGGTTTTTGATAATGCAAAGAAGTAAAGTGTAAGTAAATAAAGACAACAATAATAACTATAGCAAGTGGCCCAATCCTTTCTTCAGCAAAGGACAAGCTGGTTGTATTACTTATAAGGACCAAACATTCTCAAGGACACATGGGAATACTGTCAAGTGCTTTCGCTTCATATAGTTGATTAATCTTCTTTGGTTGGATAAGTGTTGTGTGGGTGAACCTATGCTAATGTACCGACCTTACTTGGACTAATACGTACTTTTGATTATACCCCTTTCAAGCATCCACAACTACAAGAAAGTAATTAAAATAAAAACCTAACCATATCATTAAACTCTAAGATCCTATACTTCCTTGTGCAAAGGTTTCCTAACGGGGGTTCAGTTTTCTGTCACTCCGGCAACCCCACAATTAGTATCCAAATGCACAATGCATTCCCCTAGGCCCATAAATGGTGAAGTATCATGATGTCGACGTTCACATGACACCACTAGAAGAATAACACCACAACTTAAATATCAAACCATTGAATATTACTTCAACACAATTCCACTACTTACAACATGACTTCTCCCATGTCCTCAAGATCTAAACAAACCACTCACGAGACATCATATGGATCAAGATCAGAGATGATATAATGATAAATAACAATCTAAACATAAACAATAATTCAATGGTTCCACTCACAAGCATCAACTACAAAAGTAATCAACACCGGGAAAGGTTCCCCTAAGAACTATGCAAGATTCAACCCAGTTGTTACAACGGGATGGAGTGGTGATGATTGTGCTAATGGAGATGGTGGTGAGGATGATGATGATGATATGATGAAGTCTATCTTGATGACGGTGTTGATGGCGATGATCTCCCCTCTCCGGGAAGGAATTTCCTCGGCAGAAATCTGCCTGCCAGAGAGCTCTTTCTCTCTCTATAGTTTCCGCCCCGCAGAGGCGATGGAATCTTTCTATGGTTGCTCTCCTCGTCTTAGGGTTTTGAGGAGAAGATATAGGCGAAAGGGCGAAGCCAGAGGTGGGCCAGGGTGGCCACCCCACCTTGTGGCGTGGCCCAGGGTGGGCCCACGCCAGGGGGTGGTGTGGACCCCCTATGGCCCATCTCCGCCTCTCCTTCTGGCCCTTCATCTTCTGGAAAAATAGGATTTTCCATATATTTTCTGGAATTTTCTGATCTTTGCGAATATTGCATCTGGACACCGCTTTTTTCCATCAGAATCCTGACTCCGACAGTTCATCCTCGAAAAGTCATCCAACATGCAAAATAGATGAAATAACATAAGTATCACCTCTTAATATGAAATATATCAATGAATAACAGCAAATTATAATATAAAATAGTGATGCAAAATGGATGTATCAACTCTCCCCAAGCTTAGACCTCGTTTGTCCCCAAGCAAAAACTGAGCTCAGTAAACATGACCATAGGTTTATGGAGTGAAGTGTCGATAAAAAGAATACGAACAAGAAGCATCACATTTACCAATACACAAATCATAATAGAAATCAACTCACCATTATATAACTTAACTTGCAATGAGTATGGGAGTCACATAAAGATGCATAAAGACAAATCATAATTGGTAATGGCAAACTTTGTTCTTTGTCAGAGAACAGTTGACAAATCATACTTAGTTTTTGAGCAAATCTTTTGTAATGAAGTTTATAACAGGAATCCTTTTGCTCAAACATAAAAGGCTTTTCACAACGATAGCTTTCAAAGTAATATTCATTCAGATAAGAGCAATGTGTAAAACAAGGATGATAAGAAACATGATTGAATAAATCATCATATGAATGATTGAATCACAACAAATCAAATGCTTGCTAGAGAAATAAAGGAATAGGTTTACTGACTCAACTACAAAGTAAACTAAAGGCCCTTCGCAGAGGGAAGCAGGGATTTCAAGTTTCATAAAGAGCTTCCAAAAGATTATGGTACTTACTAGCTTTGAGCTCTCTCATCTTGAGGTGATTAAGGTTAAAGTGAATAAATGTGGAGTATATGCTTGACAAAACAGAAGTTGGAAATCTCATGTCCCTTGAGTATGAGGGTCATTCCTCATGCTACTCAACTTTAGTTACAAGCAAGTTCTTATCATTGTAAGTATATATGTATCATATAGAACCGCCAACGGGGTACCCCTTGCCCCATGATACAGGAGCTATCCCATATCAAAAAGAGAAGGCAACAGACAGTGAGCATCTCAGTGATCCTTTTATTTACCATCAACATGGTGCATATATTTTTTCTCTTCTCTTTTTTTCTCTCCCTTTTTCTATATTTTGTTCCGAGGATGCTTCTTGGGTTGCTCACTATGGTGATGCTGCAAGTTTCCACCATGATTAGGCATGGATTAGGATAGCCTCCCAGGCATTTCTCTAACACATATACATAACTCCATGGACTTACAAGCTCCCCTTTTATTTCACACCGCCGACATCCGCAAACAAAAGATCATGATATCAACTGGGTATATATTTACGGGTGTTGAAAGCGTTCCTCATGACAACATGGTTCTGCTAATTCCCAACTTATAAGTGCAATCATATACAACATAGATGACACAATGGTTCAACTTTATTAAGGGAAATAAAATAAGGTATGCCATCAAGTTTGTGAGATCTTTACTAACTAGTTTTCACATAACAAAAGAATTTTTAATTTGGAAGATAGATAAAATCGAGAATTTACTTGGAATAGAAATAATGCTAATAGGTAGATATGGTGCACACAAATGGAAAGGGTTTTAGTTCAAGGATTGCATGCATGAGAATCATTCCCTCTCAGTATAGGTTTTTGTCTAGCAAGGCTGGGTAGCAAGCATAAGAGTTGAATGAAACAAGCAAACATACAAGTGATAGAAAAACATGCAATATTCCTTGAAAACACAAAAGATCTTAACTAAAGAATACTAAGCTTATGAGCCAATCAAGAAAGAAAGAAAATAATATAAAATACCTATAAGTGCTTTTCTCTTTTCCTTTCAAACCTCAAAAAGTGTTGCTACTGACCAGAGCTTGGTTTGCCAAAACCAATTTAAATTTACTTAATGCTCCCAAAGTGATACCAATACTAATCAACAAGGTCAATCATATAATAGAGATTGCAAACTAAGATAAGATGTGCAAAAAGTAAATGATGGAACTTCTCATTAATATTCCACGATGGCACTCACACTAATGGATACATAGATAACCAACTAGAGGGGAGATACTTCCACAATGCAAACCATACTATATGATAACTTCTATATTCATGATATGACTCTACTAAAAAGGTAAAAAGATGAAAGATAATGATGTGATACCGCGGCACTCCCCCAAGCTTGGAACAAACCAAGGGGATGCCAAAACCTGATGACAAATTACTTGTAAGATCCCTCCTTTATAAAGGAAAAGGATCCCTGTGATTGCAATGCTAGTCGCTGGATCATTTCTAGCATCCACAGTTTAGGATGAAGTACACAGAAACAAAGGTCATTATTACAGTCATTCTAGAGACAAACATAGTCTTTACAACTCCAAGGCCACAGGCCTAATACAAGAGTTTAAATAAGTAAATAGATAAAAGTCTTCATCTTCATGTGCCACAGGCAAACATGTTGAGTGTAGACTCATGACTCCTAATCCTCATCAGAGTAACCTGCAACATCACAAGTTACAGCCACAGTGGGTCAATACATTGGAATAGTATTGGCAAGTGATACCTTAGTATAACATTTGGTGGACTACATACTATATGCAATTTTGTCTAAGTGTAGCTTAGGCTTGCTTTGCTCAAAATAGGTTTTGCCTATTAGTTGAAAACACTAAGTTTTTCTTTGTCAAAACTTTTCCCAAGGAACCACCAATAGACATTGAGGTCCTTCACCCTTGTTCACCCTCAAGTTTTACTTAGAAATTTGGATGATGAGATTCTTGATAGCTTCCATGTCTTGATGCTCAAGTTGTCCTTTTCCAGGGACATGGCTAAGTACTTAGATTCTTCCATCTGCAGAGGTTGTGCACTTTCCCCACCAGACTTGATTTTCACCAAGACAGGACCTTTCAGAAGCCTTCCCTTAGACCAAATGGACGCGTTCCAACCTATCATCCCACTACCACCAACTGTCCAAATGGCTAAGTTCTAGCAACCTATGTGATCCAGGCAGAGCCCATATTGCCAAGTGGCTGCACTAGAAGCTTCTTAACATTTGGCCTCTCAAATCCCTTTGTTCCTGGGTGGCTTTCCACAAGTGAGATACACAAGGTAAACCATAGAAATGGGCCTTGTGTAACCACTCAACATAAACCATTCCTTCCATTCCACCCAGGTGTTTCATTTACTTAGTTGTTTTATTAGGCAAAACACAAGTCCAAAGACTTAGAAATATTTTCATCATAGCATGTATATTTCACCACCCTTGGTTGCTACTAGCTAGGCTAAGCATGGCATAGACAAGCATCTTAACTTAGAAAATTTCCTAGCAATTCTACACTACTAGGATTTCCCAACATGGCACATAAGCAAAATATAACATGCAAGACTAGCAAAATATTTCTAATGCTTAGTAGAAAACATAGGGATAAAATATCATGAAGCACCACTTGCCTTGGTAGTTTGGAGAGTAGCTACACTCCTCACAATCACAATCACTATTGGCACCAAAATCTACACATAGAATCATAGCAACAAATCACATACAAATAAATACAAGCAAAAATATATGGATGCATGCAACATGATATGTGATGATTTTCTAAACTCAACAAGACAAGTGTACAATACTGGTTCATAAACAAGTTCAAAACTTGCCAAACAACATTTGTTTAAACATTAAAACATTTCTCAAATAATTTATATACACAAAATAGCCTTACACATGTTTCTGTAAATAAAACAATTTTAACAGAAACAAAACATTAAACACATTGCATATTTGGAAAGGGATTGCTCTCCTGATTCCATTGATATAAAATTTGTCAAAATTGAACGTGGGAATCAAAAGTTATGGCTAAAACAAAATCAAACAACTAATAGATTCAAATTCTGATTTTAAATCTAATTCCTGGCCACGCGTCACGTTCTGATTGGCGCGTACCGGTTCGCTCAGGATCGCGTCTGTGAGCCGTCAGATCTAACTTAAACGCGCGGCCCAGATCTAATCTTACCGTTTCGCCTAGGATCTATCGTATCCGCAGGATCTAGATCTAACGATCCTAAGCAACCTGACTATCCAGTGGCGGCGCGGCGCAGCGGCGGCGGCGCCTCTGTCAGAGCTACCACCGGCGCTCCAGGTCACGCGGGAGAGGGAGAAGAGGCTTACCAAGCTCGCCGTGTGTTGATGATGCTCAAGGTGGCGATGGCTGGTCAAGGGGCGCGATGTAGTGGCCGAGGGAGCTCGTCGGAGTTGCTGGCGGCGTCAGATGCTTGTTCTCGAAGATGTTGCCGAGGCTCTGTGTCGACCTAGCATGAGCCAGATGGTTTAGGAGATGTGCAAAGGCCTGGCGATCAAGACAGTATCAAAGGGGAGGCAAGGGGCGGTCTCGTTTTACCTGAATTGCACGTCGGAGTCGAGCGGCGGCTCAGGTGTTCGCGGGTGTGGACGAAGACGTCGCTCTGGGTCACGAGAAAGCAAACAGAGGGCATCAGTGAACGCGCAAGGACATGCTGATCACGATGGTTTGAACCAGAGACAGGGGCGTTCAGTACTCACCGAGATTGGTCGCTGGAGTGTGCGTCTGTGCAGTGGCGGTGCAAGAGCGATTGCGGGCAGCCTCTGGGCGTTTCTGTCTGGCTTTGTTGGGGGAAATGGCCACGAGGGGGAGGTGGTCTTATAGCCAGAGCGGGGGCGAGGATCGCGCGGTATCAATGGCAATTAAGCCCGCAGTGACTTCGGCGAGGTAACGGTGGAGCGAGCGTCGCGGCCGTGCGTGATTGACGACGACGACATGGTCGCAGGGTCCACTTGTCAGCGAGTGAAACAGAGAGGAGGTGGGGTCGGGTGGTCAGTGACTTAGTGGGTTCGTCTGCGAGTGAGAGAGAGAGGGAGAACCCGGGTGGGCTTAGTGGGCTGAAACCGTCGTTGGGCTAGATAGGTGGCGCAGGCCCTTTTCTAATTATTTTCTCCTTTTCGTTTTCTATTTTCATTTCAGGAATCAAATACAAATGATTTCAAACCTATTTGAATTCAAATATTTTCAGGATTTTTGCAGTGTGCAACAATCACATTTTGGGGCATAAAACCAAGTGGTCACTTTGGATTGGCTTGGTCACTTGGAATAAAATAAAATAAGCAGTGGCATAGCACTAGTTTGAATAGGTTTTGAAATTGGTTTTCAAATCATATTTGTTTTGAAACTTTGGTTTAAATCTTAGAAATCTAGCAATACAACCTGAGAGCAACAAGACAACAAAGTTTGGTTTCATGAACAACAATCTCTCATTGGAGAGTAGCATTTGTTTCAAATGCTGATCACATAAAATAATGAGCTCATATGCTCCTGTTTTTGGATTGATTTGTTTGAAATGAACTCTATATGATCATGGATGCATGGATGATATGCATGAGTTTGAAACATAATTTTAGGGATGTTACATTACTCCTTCGGTGGTGGTGGTGTTTCCTTGTCATCATCAGACTTCCAAGGTAAAGGCTCCCCATCAACAAAGGACGTCTTGGTTTCCAATATCCTAAAACTAGCAGCAGAACTTATGCGTTTAAACCTAGCCTCATACTCACAATTTTGATTTTGCATGTCGTAGAGTTGTGCTTGTAATTGGTTGGTGATCTGATGGAGCGAGAGGATTTCATCTTGAAGCTTGGCAGTCTCCTTCTTGTGCTCGGCGACAAGTTCTGGACTTATCTTATGGATGACGTTCACTTCGCGTTCTGCTATCTTCTTGTACCTAAAAACTTCTTGCTCCAATGCTTCCATCCTATCTTCCAGACTACATTCTCCTTTAGGTCCCTGAACCTCCTTTATATGTACCTTCATGTCCTTGAGTAACAAGTCCTTGGGGTGAATCTTCAACTCATACATGTACGGGTTGATGATGTCCACGGAGGAATCCTCCTTGTGTGGTCCAGAGGAAGACATTGTGGATCCAAAACTAAGAATCTTCCTGACATAAATAGATCGAAACAAAAACACGATATATGGACCTCGAGGGGTCCGGGTGATTATATACTACAAAGTTTTATGACATAAGGAAAGTACTGGGCGAAAATGGGACGGAGACAGGCTCTAGGGTGGTCACACCCCCTGGTGGTGTGGCCAGGTGGGTCCGTGCCACGTGGTGGTGTGGGCCACCTGGGCTCCGTTTCCTTCCCTCTTTCGACTCATTATCTTCTGTATGGAATAAAAACTACAAAAATATAATTTGACAAGTTTTTCGAGAACCTTTTCTTACCAGAACTATTACCTATTCGAAAACGGACTTTGCAGGTTCCTGAATTTGGTCTCTAATATCAACATCTTTGTTATAAGAATCTCCAGAAATATAATGTTTGAGCCTTTGAACATTCACCACTTGTGTAGTGTTGTCTCTCAAAGAAGAAATTTTAATAGCACCTGAATGATACACCTCCTCAATAACAAAAGGTCCTTCCCATTTTGAGAGTAGTTTTCCTGCAAAAAATCTGAGACAAGACCTATACAATAGAACTTTCTCACCAACATGAAACTCTCTCTTAAGAATCCTCCTATCATGCCATCTTTTAAGTTTTTATTTAAAGAGTCTGGCATTTTCATAAGCTTCACTTCTTCACTCATCTAAAGAACTCAATTCAAGCAATATTTTCTTACCAACAAGTTTAAAATCTCTATTCAGTTCTTTAACTACCCAATAAGCTTTGTGTTCTAATTCTAAAGGCAAGTGACGAGCTTTACCATAAACCATTTTGTAAGGAGACATTCACATAGGATTTTTATAAGCAGTTCAATAAGCCCATAAAGAATCATTCAAATTTTTAGCCTAGTTTTTTCTAGATCTATTAACAGTCTTTTGCAGGATAGATTTAATTTCTCTATTCGATAGTTCTACTTGCCCACTGGTTTGAGGATGATAAACTGAAGCAATTCTATGATTAACATCATATTTAGTAAGGGTCTTCCTAAAATCACCATGAATAAAATGAGAACCTCCATCAGTCATAAGATATCTAGGCACACCAATCCTAGGAAAAATAACATATTTAAGTAGTTTTAAAGAGGTCTCACCATCAGCACTTTTTGTAGGTATGACTTCTACCCACTTAGTAACATAATCAACAGCAACAAGAATATGAGTATACCCTTTTTAAGGAGGAAAATGACCCATAAAGTCGAATCCCCAACAATCAAAAGGTTCAATAACAAGAGAATAATTCATAGGCATTTCATTGTGTCTAGAAATGTTGCCAACTCTTTGACATTCATCACATGATAAAATAAACTTTCTTGCATCTTTAAAAAGAGTATGCCAATAAAAACCTGATTGTAAAACCTTTTGTGTGGTTCTATCTCTAGCATGATGTCCTCCATAAGCACTACCATGACATTTTCCCAATATCTCTTGTTGTTCATATTTTGGAACACATCTTCGCATAATACCATCCACTCCTTCTTTATATAAATGTGGGTCATCCCCAAATAATGCCTTAGATCATAAAAGAATTTTCTTCTTTGTTAGGCTGTAAAGGTTGGATCCAAATACTTGGAAACAATAAAGTTAGCATAATCGGCATACCAAGGATTCTCTCGCGAGCTTACCTTTATTGCAGCTAACTATTCATTTGGAAAACTATCATTAACAGGCATATGATCAGAAGAAATGTTCTTCAAATCCAGATAAATTATTAGTAATAGGATTTTCAGCACCTTTTCTATCTACAATATGTAGATCGAACTCTTGTAAAAGAAACACCCATCTAATAAGCCTAGGCTTAGAATCTTTCTTTGTTATAAGGTACTTAATATCAGCATGATCAGTATGAATGGTAACCTTTGAATCAACAATATAAGGTCTAAACTTATCACAAGCAAAGATTACAGCTAAGAACTCTTTTTTAGTAGTAGCATAATTCTTTTGAGCAGCATCAAGAGTCTTACTAGCATAATGGATAACATTCAATTTGTTATCTATTCGTTGCCCAAGAACAGCTCCTATAGCAAAATCACTAGCATCACACATAATTTCAAAGGGTAAATTCCAATCAGGCGGTTGGATAATAGGAGCAGTAGTTAAAGCTTTATTTAGAGTTTCAAAAGCTTCTTTACAATCATCATCAAAAACAAAAGGTACATCTTTTTGGAGAAGATGAGTAGGGGGTTTTGAAATTTTGGAGAAATCTTTAATAAACCTTCTATAGAAACCAACATGGCCAAGGATACTAAGAATACCTTTAACATCCCTAGGATAGGGCATTTTCTCAATTGCTTCAACTTTGGCTCTGTCAACTTCAATGCCTATTTCAGAAATTTTATGTCCAAGAACAATTCCTTCATTAACCATGAAGTGGCATTTCTCCCAATTAAGAACAAGATTAGTTTCTTCACATCTCTGGAAAACTTTGTCAAGGTTGTGCAAACAATTATCAAAGGAGGTTCCATAGACGGAAAATCGTCCATGAATACTTCCACAATTTCTTCACAAAACCCATGAAAGATAGCAGACATACATCTCTGAAAAGTAGCAGGAGCATTACATAAACCAAAAGGCATACGCCTATAAGCATAAGTTCCATAAGGACACGTAAAAGTAGTTTTCTCTTGGTCTTGCGCTTTAACATCAATCTGAGAAAACCCAGAATAACCATCAAGAAAAGAAAAATGAGTCTTCTTAGACAACCTTTCTAGAATTTGATCAATAAAGGCAGAGGATAATGATCTTTCTTAGTGACTTTATTCACCTTTCTAAAATCAATGCACATCCTATAACCAACTACTACTCTTTGAGGTATAAGCTCATTATTTTCATTAGGCACAATAGTAATTCCTCCTTTCTTAGGGACACAATGAACAGGACTAACCCAATTACTATCAGCAATAGGAAAAATAATAGCAGCATCAAGAAGTTTTAATACCTCATTTGTTACCACTTCCTTCATCTTAGGATTTAAACAGCGTTGATGTTCAACAACTGGCTTTGCATCAGATTCTATATTAATAGCATGCTGACATATAGTACGAGAAATCCCTTTTAAATCATCAAGAGTATAACCCATAGCTCCTCAGTGTTTCTTCAATACTTCCAATAATCTTTCATCTTCCTTTCCTGAAAGTTTAGAACAAATAATAATAGGATATATTTTCTTATCATCTAGATAAGCATATTTAAGATCATCAGGCAGAGGTTTTAAATCAAAGACAGGATCCCCTTTAGGTGGTAGTGTGGTACCCAAATCTTCCACGGGTAGGTTATGCTTAAGCATCTCAGGTTGACGAAGGAAAATCTCGTCAATCTCATTTCTTTCTTCCATGAATACCTCACTTTCATGATATTCCATATATTGCTGCAAAGCATTGTTAGGATCAAGAGAAATAGAAGAAAGTTTTTCAACTCTGAAATCCTCATTAGGCAATTCATTTTCATAAGGAATTTTAGCAAATTTGGAAAAGTTAAACTCATAAGATTCTCCATCAAATTTAGTTAAAATTTTATCCTTCTTACAATCTATAATAGCTCCACAAGTGTTCAAGAAAGGTCTACCAAAAATGATAGGACAAGTTTTACTAGCTTCCTTAATAGCAATGATCACAAGGACCAACTTCATGCATAATTTCTTTGTAAAGCTCATAAGGAATAACACTAGAACTTGCACCAATATCACATAAACCATAATAGCAATGATCACCAATCCTAACAGAAAGCACAGGGACACTAGCTCTCCTAATTTTACTACGATGTGAGACAATATTAGAAGCATCTTCACAAAAGATAATGTGCCCATTTTCTACATTTTTAGTGACAAGGTCTTTCACAATGGCTACCACAGGTTCAATATTTATTTCTTCATCATGTTCTACAGAGTTCTTTGTACTTTTTCTAACCACATTAGCTATAATATAATGTTCCTTTACTTTAGAAGGGAAAGGTATTTTCTCAATATAAGGTTCAGGCAAAATATGATCAACAGTACAAACTTCAGTATTTCTAGCAGGAACATGATTAACAATATATTTATAAGGCGCATGGTACTTGTTCCACTCCTTTTTTGGAATTTCAATATAAGAGGCAAAGTCCTTAAAACAATTTGCAAGAACTTGAGAATGAAGACCATACTCAGTACTAAAAGTATGAAAGTCATCAGTTCCCATAAAAGATTTAATGCATTCATAATCATAATTTATACCTGACTTTCTTCCTTTATCATTCTCCCATGCTTCAGTATTTTCTTGAATTCGTTCTAAAAGATCCCATTTAGCTTCTTCTTTCATACGTGTGAATGATCCAGCACAAGAAGCATCTAATAAATCTTTATCATGAAGAGAAATCCTTGTATAAAAGTTATTAATAATAATATTATTAGGGACCTCATGAATAGGACATTTGAGCATTAGTAACTTCAATCTCCCCCAAGCTTGGGTTGTACTCTCTCCATCACGAGGCCAAAAGTTATATATTTGATTCCGGTCTTTATGGATCTCACTAGGAGGATAGAATCTAGAATAAAAGAGAGGTACAATTTCCTCCCATTCCATAGATTGTCCATTCTTTAGCAGCTTATACCATTTTTCAGCTCTTCCTTTCAATGATATAGAGAGTAACTTTTTCTTGAATTGTTCCATTGTGATACCTGCACACTTAAACAACCCGCATAATTCATGGATAAAAAGCAAGTGATCACCAGGATGGACAGTTCCATCCCCAAATTAATAGTTATCCATAACACGATCAACCATTTTTGTAGGTATCTTAAAAGGATCTATTTTAGTAGGTGGTGGTTGATCTACTACCCTAGCAGTGGTAGTAGCTTTCCCAAATAGGAAAGCAAGTGGGTTATCCATATTGGAAACAAAGTAGCAAACAGAAATAAAAACAATACTCATAGTAGAAATTTCTTTTACCAATTCCACTCTTCAATAGCGCTTCACTCCCCGGCAACGGTGCCAGTAAATAGTCTTGATGACCCACACGTATAGAGGGTGTATCGTAGTACTTTCGATAAATAGGAGTGTCGATCCCAATGAGGAGCAGAAGGTGTTGATTAGTGGTTTGGATCAGGAATTCTCTATAAATACTTAGCAAACAGATTTTTAGGGGGTTTTGATAATGCAAAAAAGTAAAGTGCAAGTAAATAAAGACAACAATAATAACTACAGCAAGTGGCCCAATCCTTTCTTCCGCAAAGGACAAGCCGGTTGTATTCCTTATAAGGACCAAACGTTCTCGAGGACACATGGGAATACTATCAAGTGATTTCGCTTCATATAGTTGATTAATCTTCTTTGGTTGGATAAGTGTTGTGTGGGTGAACCTATGCTAATGTACCTACCTTGCTTGTACGATAACATACTTGTGAGTATACCCCTTGCAAGCATCCTCAACTACAAGAAAGTAATTAAGATAAAAACCTAACCACAACATTAAACTCTGAGATCCTATACTCCCTTGTGCAAAGGTTTCCTAACGGGGGTTCAGGTTTCTGTCACTCCGGCAACCCCACAATTAGTAGCCAAATACACAATGCATTCCCCTAGGCCCATAAATGGCGAAGTATCATGTAGTCGACGTTCACATGACACCACTAGAAGAATAACACCACAACTTAAATATCAAACCATTGAATATTACTTCAACACAATTCTACTACTAACAACATGACTTCTCCCATGTCCTTAAGAACTAAACGAACTACTCATGATACATCATAGGGATCAAGATCAGAGATGATATAATGATGAATAAAAATCTGAACATAAACAATAATTCAATGGTTCCACTCACAAGCATCAACTACAAAGGTAATCAACACCGGGAAAGTTTCCCCCAAGAACTATGCAAGATTCAACCCAATTGTTACAGCGGGATGGAGTGCTGATGATGGTGCTAGTGGATATGGTGGTGAGGATGATGATGATGATGATGATGAAGTCTAGCTTGATGACGGTTTTGATGGCGATGATCTTCCCTCTCCGGGAAGGAATTTCCCCAGCAGAAATCTGCCTGCCGGAGAGCTCTTTCTCTCTATAGTTTCCGCCCCGTAGAATCTTTCTATGGTCGCTCTCCTCGTCTTAGGATTTCAAGGAGAAGATATAGGCGAAAGGGCAAAGCCAGAGGTGGGCCAGGGTGGCCACACCACCTGGTGGCACGGCTGATACGTCGTAAACGTATCTATAATTTTTTATGCTCCATGCTTGTTTTGTATCAACTTTGCTATGTTTTGTATACACTTTGAGGTATTTTTATACACTTTTTGGAACTAACCTATTGACAAGATACCACAGTGCCAGTTGCCTGTTTTCTGCTGTTTTTGGTTTTATAAAGCTAAAAAATGAATATTCTCGAAATTGGACGGGACAAAAGCCAAAGTTCACATTTTTCCCTAAACGATACGGAAAATCGAAGCTCTTTTCTGACACTGTTACCACTTATAATCATCCATACCACTTGTATTTCACTATCTCTTTGCTGAACTAGTGCACCTATACACCTGACAAGTGTATTGGGTGTGTTGGGGACACAAGAGACTTCTTGTATCTTGATTGCAGGGTTGCTTGAGAGGGATACCTTTGACCACTTCCTCCCTAAGTTCGATAAACCTTGGGTAATCCACTTAAGGGAAACTTGCTGCTGTTCTACAAACCTCTGCACTTGGAGGACCAACAACTGTCTACAAGAATAGAAGTGCGTAGACATCAAGCTATTTTCTAGCACCGTTGCCAGGGAGGTAAGGTAAAAGGTACTCACATCCTCCGGTGTGAGTGCTAGAAGTTATTTCCTTTAGATTCTGCAATTTTGTCTTTTTGTTTCTTGTTTTCCCTAGTTAGGGTTAACGGAAAACAACAACAAAATTAGAGAGCTTTATAGTATCTATCTTGAGTTAGGACATGAAGTGTTTGAAGAGAAAATTTAAAAACCTTTGGAGCTTTATTTGCATGCTAATAGCAATGTTATTAGTATGAATTTTTTTAACACCATTGTTACTAATGGTATGTAAATGTCTAAGCTTGGGGAAGCTAGTTTTTATGAGAAAGATCTTTTTAGTTCCCCAGCTTTAGGGAAGAAAATTTGCTTTGATGATACTTTATCTCCCATATGTGGTAATTCTAATGATGCTCGTAATATTTTAAAGCCACATACTAAAAGTGTCCCTTTTAAGATACCTACAAAATGTGTTGATCGTGTTATGGATAACTACTATTTTGGAGATGGAACTATCCATCCTAGTGATCATTTACTCTTTATACATGAATTATGCGAGTTGTTCAAGTGTGCAGGTATTTCAATGGACCAAGTTAAGAGAAATCTATTCTCTTTATCACTTAGGGACAAAGCAAGGGAGTGGTATGAGCTACTAGATGATCCTCATCATTTGGAGTGGAAGGAACTTGAATCTCTCTTTTACTCTAAATTTTGTCCTCCTCATGAAATTCATAAAGATAGTAATTATATTTATAATTTTCATCCTCATGAGGTAGAAAGTATTTCCCAAGCTTGGGGGAGATTGAAGTCACTAATTCTCAAATGTCCTATTCATGAGCTCCCCAGTAATATTATTATCAATAATTTGTATGCAAGAATTCAGGACATTGCAAGGACTATCTAGATACATGTTTAGAGGGATCCTTCATAAGTAAGGAGGTCAAAGCCATGTGGGATATTCTTGAAACAATTTAAAGTAATACCGAAGATTGGGATAATGACAAAGGTAAAGAACCAGGTATAAACTATGAGTATGATTGCGTTAAGTCTTTCGCTGAAATTGTTGATTTTCTAGAGCTTAGTGCTAAATATGGTCTTGATCCTCAAATTCTTGTTAGATATTATAGAGCCTTTGCTTCCCATACTAATGCTCCTAAATAAAAATGAGACATGTATCATGAACCTTTTAAAGAGACTTGCATGGAAAATTAAAATGTTATTAATGATTGCAATAAACATGCTCAAACTTCTAAAAGTACTATTTCTTATAAGCATGTTAATTTTTGTGGTATGCATAGACCTTGTGAGAAGAATCAAATATAAGAATAATATTGTATCACACACTGGAATGAAAAAACTAGAACATGATATTAATAGTTGTTGTGCTATTAGTGTTATCCATGTTCCTTCCAATTATGATATGTTTACAAATGAACACACTTGGGAAGATAGCTATTCTATTGCTTATGATGATACTATAACTCCAATGTATGATCATTACAATTATGAGTATGATATTTTTAGTCCACCTACTATTGAGTAGTAAATTGATTGTGATTACAATATGCCTCCTATATTTGATGATTATGGTGATGAGAATAGTAATGATAGCTATTTTGTTGAATTTGCTCCCACTAAATTAATAAGGGTGACTATGCTTATGTGGAGAGTAATAATTATTATATGCATGTGGCTCATGATAAAATTGTTTTATGTGATAGTTATATTGTAAATTTTATTAATGATGCTACTGAAACTTATTATGAGAGAGGGAGACATGGTTTTATGCATCTCAATAATATTAAGTTTCCCCTCTTTATGTTGAAAATCCTGAAGTTGCACTTGTTTTCTTTCCTATGCTTGTTGCTTTGTGCTTTCATGACTTGTTTCTTTACAAGATTCCTATGCATAGGAAGTGGGTTAGACTTAAATGTGTTTTGAATTTGCTTCTTGATGCTCTCTTTTACTTCAATTCATATTTCTTATGTGAGCATCTTCTCAAACTATCAAGCCTAACTTAAAGGTGTTAAATAAAAGTACTTGTTGGGATATAAACCAAGAGTTTTCTTGAGCATTGGAAGTTATTACTTCAGTTATGACCTCTCCTTATCCTTTTTGTTTGCTTTTTGTGCCAAGAATAACCTCTAATGAGAGGGAAGTAAGATTTGGGAGTTGCTGTCCCGAAACAGATTTTTGTGCTCCACCGTAAAAACTCGTGAGGAATCTCTGTAAGTCGGATTGAGATGATATTTTGTAAATAAATCCCCCAGTATGTTAGCTCACTTTCATTAGTTCAACACTTTTTGATTTTAGCAACATAAGGTCTTCGAAAAAATCGGTTTCTTCCTGTTGGTCTGTTTTGGCTGATTTCTGCCATTATTTGCATTTGCTTCTTATTGATTCCTTTTTGGGTTCTTTTTGGGAAATTGAAATTTTTTAGGGAATTGCTACAGTAGATTGTGTTTTTAGTGAAAGTTTTCTGTTCTAAAGCTAAACCCAAAGGTCTATTATCTTTTGAATACACTAATGTTGCTAATGAAGATTGTGTGAAGTTTTGTATGAAGGAAAATTTTCAGGTGTAGGGGAAGAATAATGTAATGAGATAAAGAATGGAAAAAAGCTCAATCTTGGGGATGCCACCCCGTGTCACCCCAATAAATATTCAAGAGGTACAAGCGTCAAAGCTTGGGGATGCCCAAGGCATCCCCTTCTTCATCAATAAAAATCTCAGGTCTTTCTAGACACTTCGTTTTTATTGTTTCATGCACAGTTGTGTTGTTCTTGGAGCGTCTTTTTTTTAGTTTTCTTTTGCTTGGTTTGCTTTAATAAGTTGGCTTGATCCCAACACACTTCTTTTAGAGAGAGACACACTCTGTTTTCATTTCCTAGGACACTCTAATTTTCATTCTTATTGTTTTGTGAGTGTTCTGTTTAGCCTTTGTTTTCTTCTGCTTTCAACTTAGAACTTTTTAGTTCTTCTTTGTGGATTTATGAGACATGCCCACTGATCATTATTGATTATTATCTTTGTGAGTTGTTTCAAATAATTCGGTTGGTGTTGGAAAAGAGTAGAAATTTTCATGCTTATAGTGGTACAAAAGGGAGCTTGCTTTGATTGTGGATTAGACTTTATCATGTCATGCTAGATGTTGTTTTGACCTTATGCTTAGTGATTATTTCTGTAGCATGACTTGTTCCAAACAATTAGTATTTCTTAATGTGCCTTGAAGGAATCATGCGTTGTTTTAGCATACAAAAGCATAGTATTGTGGTATTCTCCTTTGATGCTTTGTTTGGGTTGACTTGGCACATTCTCACACCATGTAATGACTATGAACAAGTCACCATAGCCTCTATGATCATTTAGTCCTTGACTTGTGATACCACTTTATGCTCTGATTAGTAATGTTTTGTCGCTCTGCATGATTATGACCATTATTGCTCTCTTAGTTGGTCGCTCCCAGTCTTTTTCTAGCCCCCACTTGTATTGAGTAAGCTCTACTCATACATCCAACTCCCAAGAAACCAAGTTATTCCAAAGTGTCCACTATAAATTCCTATGCATGGTGTGTTACACCATTCCAAGTATATTCTTGTTTTCATATATCTTCCAATTAAAAAGTATTTTGTTATGAGAAAACTTAGTGATTAAAGCTCTCACAAACTTGATAGCACACCTTATTTTTCTTGCCCCTAATAAACTTGAACCATTGTGTCATCTATGTTGTATATGCTTGCACTTATACGTTGGAATTAGCAGAACCGTGCTTTCACGGGGAATGCTTTCAACATTGCACTTGTACTTTGTACACAGTTGATATCATGCTCTTTTGTCTATGGATGTCGTCGGTGTGAAATAAAAGGGGAGCTTGTAAGTCCATGGAGTTATGTGTGTTATAGAAACGCCTGCGCCGCTAGCCTAAGTCATGCCTAATCATGGTGGAAACTTGTAGCATCACCATAATGACATCTATGAAGCTTTATTCTTATAAAAAAAGAGACATATTGAAAATAGGAAAGAGATAAAAAAGCACCATTTTCCCATGGTATATAAGAAGATTGCTGAGATGCTCATTTTCTGCTTGCCTTGTCATTTTGATTATGGGATAGCACCTGTATCATGTGCAAGGGGTACCCCGTTGGCGGTTCTCTATGATACACATGCACTTACTATGACAAGAACTTACAGGTGACTAAAGTTGAGTAGCATGAGGAGCGGCCCTCGTATTCAAGGGACATGAGATTGCCAACTTATACTTTGTCAAGCATATACTCCATAGTTTGTTCACTTTAACCTTAATCACTTCAAGATGCTTATGATAGGGGCAATGAGAGCTAAAAGCTAACAAGTACCATAATCTTTGGAAGCTCTTTTTGAGACTTGAAATCCCTGCTTCCCTCTATGAAGGGCCTTTCTTCCACTTTTATATTAAGTCTCCACCTTCTATCCTTAGGCACCAATTAAGAGAGCATAGTTGCCCTTCTTAGTTCTATGTTCATTGTCCCAAAACTTATTGATTGATGCATATTGTTGATATTACTTGTTCTTGTGCTATTTGTATCTAGTCACTCTTATGAACTTTGAAGGTGTCCTATGCATCTATTTGCTACTCCATGAGGGACAAGCTGAATGCCACTATGCTCTGTTTTCTATATGTGAAACAAACAAACGTCTTTCAATGCATTGTTATTCATGAATCTTTGTTTGTATCCTTTCATGTTGCAACATAGTTGCTATGTCTTATTGTTAGAACTACATCTTTAATGCTCATGTTTAGAGTAGTTTGATCCCAGCATTCAATGCTTGCAAATGGTTTGATCTTGATTTTTATGGTGCATGTCACCTCAAAAATTATTCTTTTTATCACTTGCCCACTCGAGGACGAGCAGGAGTTAAGCTTGGGGGTGCTTGATACGTCGTAAACGTATCTATAATTTTTGATGCTCCATGCTTGTTTTGTATCAACTTTGTTATGTTTTGTCTACACTTTGAGGTATTTTTATACACTTTCTGGAACTAACTTATTGACAAGATGCCATAGTGCTAGTTGCCTGTTTTTTGTTGTTATTGGTTTCAGAAAGATAAAAAATGAATATTCTCGGAATTGGACGGGACAAAAGCCAAAGTTCATATTTTTCCCTGAGCGATACGGAAAATCGAAGATGAGACGAAGGAGGAAACCATGGTGGCCACACCTTAGGTGGGCGTGGGCCCACCCTAGGCCGCGCCCACGGGGGGTGTAGGCCCCCTGGCCCTCCATCGACCTTGCCTCCTTCGCCTATAAGAAGCCCTCGACTCAAAAACCCTAAAGAATTGACCAGAAAGCCACGAAAACCTCCGCAGCACCGCTGCCACCGTAGGGGAGATTTGGGGGACAGAAAGTCTCTGTTCCGGCACCCTGCAGGGACGGGGAAGTGCCCCCGGAGCCATCTCCATCGATCTCCACCACCATCTCCATCACCGTTGTTGATTCCCATGATGAGGAGGGAGTAGTTCTTCCTCGAGGCTAAGGGCTCTACCGGTAGCTATGTGTTCATCTCTATCTCTATGCATGATCTTGTTGTGGTCATGAGCTTTGTAATCAAGTAGATCTACCTTGCTACTCAAGTGCTTCAATAGATCTATGCTCTCCCCATGTGTGTGAAATTGATAGCATGCACGCCATGGTGGCACTTAGGCTAGAGTCTACATAAATACTCGTCGTTCTTTAATATATCTATGCTTTTCCCCACGTGTGTGAAAGTGACAGCATGCACACCATGTGTGGCACTTAGACTAGATTGCATATATATTTATCATGAGTATATTTGGAGTTGGATGTCTTTATGAAATTGTGGTCTTTGTTGGAACCATCTAGCGCTCAAGGTGACAGTGTGGGATTATCTAGATGGGGAAGGCAGACTTTGAGGTGTGCTTTTGTAGGCCTACCGTGGATTAGAGTGTCCAAACGGAGAGTAGTTCAGGGTAGTATCATTAAGAGAAGATATTTATATGAGAGAGTGTTCACTAGTGAAAGTATAATCCCTAGGCTTTATTTCTAAATGTTGAAACACCGTTTTCAACTAGATCTGTTACATGTTTGCTCGTTGCCATCTTTGTTTGCTTTCTTATAGTCTTTTCCTCCCTGTAAGAAGCTCTTTTCTGGCACCGTTACGACTTATAATCATCCATACCACTTGTATTTCACTATCTCTTCGCTGAACTAGTGCACATATACACTTGACAAGTAGGGTGTGTTGGGGACACAAGAGACTTCTTGTATCTTGATTGCAGGGCTGCTTGAGAGGGATACCTTTGACCACTTCCTCCCTGAGTTCAATAAACCTTGGGTAATCCACTTAAGGGAAACTTGCTGCTGTTCTACAAACCTCTGCACTTGGAGGCCCAACAACTGTCTACAAGAATATAAGTGCGTAGACATCAGCGGCCTAGGGTGGGCCCGCACCAGGGGGTGTTGTGGCCCCCTGTGGCCCATCTGTGCATCTCCTTCTAGCTTCCTTTGTCTTCTGGAAAAATAGGATTTTCCATATATTTTCTAGAATTTACCGATCTTCACAAATATTGCATCTAGACACCACTTTTTCCATCAGAATCCTGACTTTGGAAGTTCATCCTCCAAAAGTCATCCAACATGCAAAATAGATAAAAGAACATAAGTATCACCTCTTAATATGTAATATATCAATGAATAACAGCAAATTCTGATATAAAATAGTGATGCAAAATGGACTTATCAATTGCAATCTGAAATAAAAATGGCAGTAAGCAAACATGTAACATGACTGGTTGTAAAAAATGTTTTAATGCTTAGAAACAAGGCCTAGGGATCATACTTTCACTAGTGGACGCTCTCAATAATGATAACACATAAATATCTTCTCTTCATTATGCTACCCTGAACTACTCTCCGGTTGGACGGTGTAGGGCTATAACAGCACTCCTTAAAGTCCACATTCCCCATCTTTATAACCCCTCACTGTCACCTTGAGCGCTAGATGGTTCCAATAAATACCACAATTTCATAGAGACATCCAACTCAAATTATACTCATGATAAGTATTTCTGTAATCTTTATCCTAAGTGCCACATGGTATGCACACTGTCAACTTCACACACATGGGGAAAAGCAGAGATTACATTAATTAAAGCACTTGAGTAGCGGAATAGCATCTACTTATTCAACTAGATTACAAAGCTCATGATCACAATAAGATCACGCATAGAGAGAGAGATGAACACATAGCTATCGGTAGATCCCTTATCCTCGGGAGAGAACTACTCCCTCATCATCATGGGAGTCAGCAACGGCGATGGAGATGGCGGTGGAGTCGATGGAAATGGCTCCAGGGGCAATTCCCCGTCTCGGTAGCGTGCCGGAACAGAGACTTCTGTCCCCTGAATCTCGTCTTTGGTGGCGGCGGTGTTGTGGAACTTTTCGTGGATTTCTGATATGATATTTAGGGTTTTTGCCTCGAGGGAATATATAGGCGAAGGGACAAGGTCGGTGGACTCCCGATAGGCCCACATCATATGGTGGTGTGGCTAGGGGGACCACGCGGCCACCTGATGTGGTTGCTTCGCGGCTACTCTTCGTCTCTCCTTCGGTCTCTGTGTCGTGTCAGGAAAAATAGGAACTTTGGATTTTGTTTCGTCCAATTCCGAGAATATTTATTTAATAGCTTTTCTTAAAACAAAAAGAGCACAAAACAGAAACTGGCATGGTGGCATCTTGTTAATATGTTAGTTACAGAAAATGCATAAAAATGCCATAAAGTATAGACAAAACATGAAGCAATTGGTGTAAAACAAGCATGGAGCATCAAAAATTATAGATACGTTTGCAACGTATCAACTACGTGGCGCCAGGCTGACATGCTGCCTCCGCAGTTGGGCCGCGCCCTCCGGGAACCGAGCCGCTGGCTGCTGCGCAGGCGAACGAGCGCGCGTGCGTGGGATGCAGGCTGGCCCACCTAGGGCCCGGCGCTAGGCGACGTCGCTGCGGTACGGGCTGCTAGCACTACAGCCCACCCGGGGCTCCATTCCTGCCACTGCCTTGAGAAGCTAGGCCTAGCGCGGGTGGGCAGGCATCCCACCCGGCCGGTGGCTGGTTTTCCCCTTTTTTTCTTTGTTTATTTAGTCCCGCATGGGAACCCTAAGGTGGAGGGACCCCCTCCCTCCGCCTATATAAAGGGGTGCCCATAGAAGGATTAAGACACACCAATTTTCACCTAGAAATAAATAAAAGGTCTGTGTTGCCTATCTCTTATCTCTCTTGCGATCATGGCCTACTTGTCAGGGATGTGCGAGCGAAGGGTTCTTCACCGCAGAGCATCGTCGCACTGCGGGATTTGGAGCCGGGAGATCTACTCCCGCAATATCGGCTAGATCGGAGAGAAGCGGGTGTCGTCCTCAAGTACTGTACGTGTGTAAATACCTTTGGCGGTACCGTGCTTTCGGTGCTAGGAGTTGTCGGAGCCACAGGACTTCGTCTCCTCGAGGTCAGCATCGGGGTGCCTTCTTCATCCATGTTCCTCACGGTATGTTAACCGCGCTCGATCTTCAATGGTATGAATACAATATCCCCTCCCGTTACTTCATTACTAGTAGATAGATCCTGGCATTAGGGTTTCGATCATAGGAAAAAATTTCTTTTCTGCCCTCGAACCCCAATAGTGGGAAGGGGAAGGAAGAGTCTACGCGCGCGCTGAAGTGGCGATGGTTGGGTTTTATGTGCGGCACGGGATTTAACGAGCACGCGCTAAGCGGTGCGTCAAAAGAAGCACGCATGGGAAGATAGCACGTTTGTTGGAGGGTGTGGCGCGGGCTCTCGCATTGAAAAAATCAGTTTTTAGCGCGCGGGCGAGGTTTTCCAGCGACTTCTATAGTTGCTCTTACTGCCATCCATATCGATCAACCGCTCGGCTAGCACGGTGTGTTGGGGTTCGGTGAAGAAAATCAAAAAAATTACTATGCGAGTAACCCCGAATGCCCAAGATCTATCTATGAGTAATGTAGTAACGGAGGAAGACGACAATAATGTACCCTGGAAGACCGAGAGAGCGTTACGCTCATGCAGAAGCATGGAAGATGTAGTCATACCCGTTCGACCTCAAGGTCGCGAAGCTCCTCGCAAGTTACCCCTTGTCCTGGTCCTCATACGATGGCCCGGAAGCTTCAATAGCCCCACTGAGTTGCCACAGGCATATGGTACAAGATGACGACTCCCGGCCTTCGATCCCACCGAGGTTGTCAAAGTAGACCTCCTGGCTAGAATCCTGGCAGCACAACGACGTGCTACGGAAGAGAACTCCTTGCCTACACAGTCTAGACTTGGGAACGCGCAATAGTAGATGCAACTTTAGAGAGAGAGGGGAGTATTCCAACCAAAGGGAATATATCAATTTATTGTGTATTTAATCCCACCCATAGGCACCTCCTTATATAGGATAAGGAAGGGGTGTTCTTCCTCTTAGGTGCCCCATGTGGGACTAAAGGTAAAGGATAAAATGGCCAGAATTTTTGTCCAACCGGATGGGATGATTCTACCCACCCCATCAAGCCAAGATAAAAAAGGAAACTAGCCCGGCTGGGCCCAGGCGCCACCTGTGGCCCAGCAGACCAACAGGGGCAGCTGCTAGCCGGGTGGGCCCACGATCCTCCAGTGGCCCAGCTCCCCGGCCTGGGTGGGCTGATGGTACTCGGCCCGCAAGAGGTGGCAGGCTCCATGCCGACCCCATGCGGCACCCTCTATCTGTCACCCACCCTGTTGTTTGCCTGGGTTGGATCATAACCGGCCCAACAACAGTTTTTCCTTTTCCATTTTTCTGTAATTTCTTTTTAGATCAATTCACTCCAGGGATTTGACCTAATAATAAAATCACTTTTATAAATCTTAATTTAAATATTATTTAGAATATATTAATTCAAAATTAACATATATTTAAATTCTCATTTATCTGAAACTTCTTTCAATCCTTTTCATTATTTATTTCTCTCTCCGAACAACTTCGGATCTCCCTAGAACACTTCTAGTTTCTCTCTTTCTGTCTCTTTCAGGATTCCCTCTTACAGGAAGATCTCCATGTGTCGTAAAGGACTTAAGTGTGTGTCTCTATGGTTCGGGAATTCCATAAACATAATCTCCATTAATGATTATAGAGGTAGTCAGGATGCACTTGTGACCCCTATGGCACTCACGATTCTTCATCGTTTCAAACCTAAAACATTATGTGTTATGTTTGTTTTGTCTCTGCGATACTTACATTGTCCGAGATTTGATCATTGACATCTCCATGTCGGGTTCGATCTCGTTATCGACAATGGTACTTTAAACTTGTACCGGGAAGTGATATCCCGTGATCTTATCACATGTTGCGAAACATATTTTATATAACTTATCTGAGTAGGCCCAAAGTATCTTCCATCACACAGTTGTACAAATCCTGCTCTTGACACATATGCCTCAACCTGTTCCTCCAGATACCCAATGACACCCTTATGAGCACCATTCCACTGAGTGGCGTTAAGTGCCATCAAAGTATCCTCGAATGACAGTGATTAAATATGGTCTCGTGGTCTGAGAAACAAATCACTATGTTTCTGACAATTGCAACTTTGAACTTTGTGATATGATCGTGTTGAAACAATCATCTGCGGAACAGTGTCCACTATCTCATTGCACAAAAACATTGGAGAATGAGATAGCTCCATTGTCAATTAGGTGTCGAGGCACCAACATGATCAAGAAACCTTTGACCATCCGTTGACCAATGAACTAGTTAAATAGAGGCTAGTAGGGACTTGGGTTTATTTATATATCACACATATATCAATGTTTCCTTATTGATATAGTTATAAAACGATATAAAACTATTATAAACTAATGGAATATGTTTAATAAACTCCTTTATTATTTGTCTTTAGGGCATATTTCTTTCACGGCGCCTGCGTCGTTAGTTTCTTGTTCCTTTTAATTTTGAGACGGATGTGTTTATTGTTCTTGTGCAAGCACCAGTATCCCGCGCTAGCTATGTTAAGGCATGTACAATGGGGTGCATGTTAGATTTTCGTTTAGTTAGAGGAGAAAGAAATAATAAAAGGAAGGTTGTTTAATCTCATAGAAATAAAAGAAGGCTATTTTCTCCCTTGTATTATATGTATTCCCTTAGAAAATATGGTTTTACTAAAAATAGTTATTTTTCATTAGTTTCTAGAGATGACAATAAAAGATAATTCATTGTATAATATATATATATATTATCTTTTTTAGATGATGTGGTGAAAAAGCATGCATTCCCTACCACTGTACATGCCCTTAGCCGCTTCTGGTACCTGGTCGAAATATGTAGATTTAGTCGCATGTACAATGATTAATAAAACTGTTTTATTTTAATTTTACCACCTAATCTAGATATAACAATAAAATAAGACCTATAATAATTATTTTTTAGTCTTATCTCTAATAACTAAACATCCTAAATATATCGTGAGAGATTGTTGCTAAGAGATTAGCTCTTAGTTAAAAGAAGACGGTTCTTTTTTTTGGTTTCTCTCTCTTTCACCTCACCCATCATCCTACGTGGCAGTGCAAAGATATAAATAAGACTAGCAGAGTACCCGTGCGTGGCCACGGTTAACATGCCATCTTTGTTTGCATTGCACTTCCGAGATGTATCAAAACAGCTCATCCTCTAACTCGTAACCATCTCGCGTGAGGATTGGGGAGTGAGATGTTGCTAAAGGTTTTCCACTTGCCATATTCAACATATTAAAAATCAATGAATCTAAGGAACCAATTCCATTAGAGCAATAGAATAAAAATCGAGGATCTTAGTAGCAAGACCAAATTGATCGGCAACACCTAAAGGGACTCTATTAACAAACTTAAATGTCCGTGCGTTGTTTGGTGGTTTATATTTTGCATTGAAGATTTAGCCAAGCACAATGTGGTTACGCAAAAAGCAACATTTACCGGGAAGATTTGACTAACCTTACTGTGTTCATTTAAATCACATGACTTGTGAGAAAACATAGGTTTATGCCATATACAAACAAATAGGAAAAATGCAAATTGGTAAATTCTTCGGATGAGAGAAGAAAACTTAGAATACTTATTTTTAGGCTTTATTGTCCATCATATCCATAATGCATTAGCAAAACCAACAAATATATATATATATATATATATTGATTGACTATATTATATTACACCTAAAGGGACTCTATTGCCATATACCAACGTAGAAATCTCTTATTATCTCATTCAAATTTGAATCAATCTTAATTTCTTGGCAATATCTGAACCTATGTTTATTGTTTAGTTCGTATTGAAATAAAAGGTACTCCGTACATCTTACGGTAGAAAACGTAAGTATTTGGTTCCTTCAAATAAATATTATACACCCTCTGTTTTAAAATATAAGATGTTTTAGCTTTGTGAAGCAAATGTATCTAGACTACTTGTTGGGGAGGTGACCCCGTATAGGGTCAGGACGGGGAAAGACAAAAGGAGTTTCCCCTGTCCTATGTTGAGTTACTGTTTATATCGGCCAAATCATGTAAAGGACGGCCGAGATAAGCACGGCCATGACACTTATGGGAGGTGTTGTACGTTACCCGGCCGACGTACAAGTTAAGTCGGCCGGGTAAGTCCGAATAACCTAAATGCAGGTGAAGACCAAGCCAAGTTAAGCGAGACAGGGCCGAATGACATGAAGCTTACAGCAGAAGGAGGTGCCTATAGTCAAACCCTAGTCACAGGCTAGGATGAATCTGAACAGAGCCAAGCGCAAAGGACAAGGCGCAGAGCAGCAGAAGGGCAGAAGGAGGTCACGGGGGTGACAGTCCTAGAGCCCGAGGCGTGCAGGTGGGATTCTCTGGAACTTTGATGTCATTATAAGGGGGACACGAAAAGGAGGCCGCCAAGTTACTATATTGGAACAAGCATATTCTTCGAATATGCTTACCACGACAGCCCTAGAGGAGCCAAGGCACCCCTTTATAAGGAGAGGCTTGGATCCTGAGAAGGGGATCGGCTCATTTTGGTACCGTTAGGCTGGTAAAAGTTCATCTTCTCTACCTGCATACAGCTCAAGGAGCACTTGTAGCCCAAGAGAGGAAAAATAAAGATCTGTACGTTAGCCACTTGTGTGTAGAATCAACTACATCTTCCCTTCCCGGATCCCTCTAGCATCCATTGGCCCCATACTTTAGCCTACCCATGACATCTGCCGTGCCACCACCACGACAGTTGGCACCCACCGTGGGGCAAGCAGCGGTGCTAGCTGGAGTCAAGATCCGGACGGGAAACTTCATCCGCACTGACGAGCGCGTTGTCTCTGGCTTAGTCCAGATATTTGGTCTCTGTGACTACGTCAGCGATAATGCAGGCAGCTTCAGGAGAGAATCTCATCCGCGCAACGGCGTCTTCATCAACCTGGGCATGCACCAGATCTACGTCGGCGTCGACACCTCCTGCATTTATCCTCACCAAGTTATTGTTGCAGGAGAGCCCCCCCCCCCCCTCAGCGCCGCGAACGGTCCAGGTGGAGAACGCCCCGTCAGCAGCGTCGAGGTGATGGTTGCAGCCGGGGTGCAAGAGGGAGCAGCAGGCACCGGATCAAGCAAGGATCCAACGACGGGAGTACAGGTGACCACAAGGCAGCACCTCCGCAGCCCACCGAGGTAGATCCTTCGGCTGCCAGGCCAGTCGAGGTGCAGGAGACAACCCCAAAGGCACCAAGGGTAAGATGGCCACCCCTAGAAAGACCAGAGAATATTCTTCAGGCAACCATAGATAATCTGACTACGCCTGTAGCGTCGATACTCGATCCGGCTAATGCTCAGGCAGAGTTAGAAGAAACCAGGCAAAAGGTGCTGGTAGAGGCAAAAAAGGTGTCGGCATTGCGGGAATCCTTAAACAGGACCCTGCGAGAATATGCTAAGGCAAATAAGCTAGATGTCGCCCCCGAGCGGGTCGATGAGTTAAGATTGAGAGGGAAAAACCTTATGGATGATATCAATAAGGAGCATGAGACTCATAAAGCAGATTCAGTCGATCTAGGCTTGCTGAGGTATAGCACCCCGGCAAAGAACCTATATGCAAATGCCGCACTAGAGTTAGAAGGACTGACCGGCGAAGCCCGGCAGAAACAGCAAGAAAGAGTGAATGAGCTGGTGCGCATTGCGAACCAGCAAAATGAAGAAATGCTTAGGGCAGACCCGACAAGACCCGGTGCCTCGCGTATGGTTCATTCCACTGGTGCAGCACCCGCCCTATCTGTGGCAGCAGCATCTTCACCCGGAAACAATGCGCGAAAAGATAGAGCAGTAACTTCAGGAAAAAGAAACAAGCAAATTGTACCGTATGATCCGGCAGTAGCTGAAAAGATCAATGAGAACCGAGGCAATGGAAGCCGAGGTAATAGTGGCGAAAGAAACCTCGGCCGTGCCAACAAAGGCAACGGAAGCCGAGGTAATGGAGACCTTGGAAGAGGAAATCATGAGAACAATAACCCGGCAGAAGGAAGGAGGGATCCGCCGCCCAATCCTCAGCCGAGATATGAACCTCGGCAGGAGAGAGAAGTGAGACCAGCTCGCCATAATCAGGCAAATGAGAGGTACAATGATGGTTATTCAGATATGGAGTATGCAGGGCATGGTGGAAAGGACCATTATGGAATGCAGGAGAGAGTAGTGTACAGAAACCTGCCGTCAAATCATGCAAGACTAAAGCTGGACAGGTTATACCGGTCCGAGTTGTTAGAGGAGCAAGGTCCGCCAGGTCCGGCATGTTTCGGACCCCGGGTCATGGGCGAGCCGCCTGTGCCGAACTTTCATCTGTCAAGGGGCACGAAAACATACAATAGGAGCACCAAACCACAAGATTGGTTAACTGACTATGCCACTGCAGTAAAAATAGCTGGCGGAAACTTGCGATGGGTAGTAAGATATGTCTCGCAAATGTTGGAAGGGCCGTCCAGAGTATGGCTAAATAATCTGCCAGCGGGCAGCATCAATTGCTGGCTAGATTTTGAAGAGATGTTTGTCAGCAACTTTACCAGAACTTACAAGAGACCGAACAGGCCACAGCAGCTTGCAATGTGCAAGCAAAGGCCGAATGAGACAGACAGAGAATTCTTGACACGGTGGTGTAACCTCAGGAATTCATGCGAGGGAGTTATAGAATCACAAGCAATAGCTTGGTTCGCTCAAGGGTGCCGTTATGCCAGTGTCTTGTGGCAGCGACTGCAAAGAGATATGCCAACCACTTTGGCAGAAACCATCAGGATAGCAAATTCGTATGCATTGGGGGATCCGACGCAACCAGAGCTGATGTCGGCGGACCATCGGGAGCATCAAGATCAATATGCAAGAGATGTGGCTGGATCATAGAGGCGCAACGAGTTCAGAGGTAGAAGAAGAGAGGAAAGAACAGATTACAGATATGCCTCTAATCAGGTGGCAGCAGTAGTGCAAGATCAGCTGAGTCACGGAAACAGTCAGCGGCAGAAGAATGGTCCTCAACAATGGACACCAAGGAATGAAGGGAAGAGACAGTGGACACCAGAACAGAAGAAGCAATGGCAGGAGAGGCCGAAGTACACGTTTGAATCCATGTTGGATCAACAATGTAAATTCCACACTCCAAACCCAGCCAAGCCGGCTAATCATACAACCCGGCAATGCGCCTGGATGAAAAATGCAATGGGGAACCCGGCGGGTATGCAAGCACCTTCCCATCAGGCACATCAGCAGCAGCAGCCGCAATTGACTGGGGCAAATGCACAACAGTTAATGTTACCCTCTCCTCCCCCGAGGTATGATAACTCGGATCGGAGGGATGCAGTGCATCAAGTGATAAATCAGGGTCATGATGGAAGGGCTAACCCCGGAAATAATGGACGCAATGATTACAGGGAGCATCATCAATCATATTGCGTGTTCACAACAGAACAGCAAGACAGGCAAAGTGTACAGCATCGGCATATGGAAGTGAATGCAGTTATGCCGGCAGTACCGAGATATGTGCCTTGGTCAGATCAAGAAGTAACTTGGAGTATAAAAGATCATCCCAAAATAATGCCGAGTCCAGGGTCGTATGCACTCGTACTAGATCCAACATTTGTCGGTCCCAGCATTAATGTGAAATTCTCAAAAGTACTCATTGACAATGGGAGCAGTATCAATATCATGTACAAAGACACAATGCATAAGCTCGGAATATCGCAGAATATGCTGCAATCCACAAGAACCACGTTCCATAATAGTGTCGGGACTTTCATGCGAACCCATTGGGAAGGTTCGGGTAGATGTGTTATTCGGCACAAGGGATAACTGCAGAGCGGAAAATTTAGAGTTTGAGGTGGTGGATCTAGAAAGTTGCTATCATGCTTTACTCGGGCGGCCAGCGTTGGCCAAATTCATGAGTAGCTGCCACATCACATACTTGAAAATTAAGCTACCCGGACCACAAGGGGTGATAACTGTAGCAGGAGATTACAGGAAGTCAATGGAATGTGCTTCGGCCGCATCAAACCTGGCTGAGTCATTGGTAATCGCAAGAGAAAAAAGAAGGATTCAGGAGGTAGCGGCCCTCGCTCAGTCGACACAACTGAATATGCCGGAATTGGCCAACCCACATGGAAGTGTCTCATTCCAGCCGACTAAAGAAACAAAAAAGGTCCAGATAGATGAGCAGTTCCCAGAGCGCACCGTCACCATTGGTGCCGGCCTAGATGCCAAATAGGAAAGCGAGCTCACCAACTTCCTCCGTGAGAATCGGGATATCTTTGCATGGTCAACTCAAGACCTGCAAGGTGTGCCGAGCGAGTTGGCTGAGCACTCTCTGAATGTAAGGCCAGGAGCAAGGCCGGCGAAGCAACCTCTACGCCGCTTCGCCGAAGACAGGAGAAAAATAACAGGGGATGAGATAGCTCGGCTCCTTGCAGCCGGCTTCATCATGGAAGTGCTTTATCCGGATTGGCTATCAAACTCGGTGTTAGTAGAAAAGAAAAAGGACGATCCAAATGTAGCCATCGTATGGCGAATGTGTATTGATTACACGAACCTGAACAAGGCGTGTCCCAAAGATCCTTTTCCTTTACCTAGGATAGACCAAGTCATTGATTCGACCGCTGGTTGTGAGCTGTTATCGTTTGTAGACGCCAGATTCGGTTTCCACCAGACACCGTTAAATCCGGCCGATCAAATAAAGATCGTTTATTACCCGCACGGGCTAATTGCTATCGCACCATTCCATTCGGCCTGCGTAACGCAGGGGCAACCTACCAGAGATGTATGCAGAAGTGTCTACATGACCAGATAGGGAAAAATGTACAAGTATATGTAGACGATGTGGTTATCAAAACCAAAGAGAGCAAAACGCTACTGGATGATATTCGGCAGACATTCGCGAATTTGAGAAGATTCCTAATGAAGCTTAACCCGGAGAAATGCACCTTCGGCGTACCAGCTGGGAAACTACTCGGTTTTCTCATATCCAGCCGAGGTATAGAGGCCAATCCCACTAAGATAAGAGCAGTAGAAAGAATGGAATTGCTGAGATGTCTAAATGACGTACAGAAGTTCACGGGTTGTCTGGCCTCGCTTAGCTGATTTGTATGTCGGCTGGGAGAGAAGGCATTACCACTATATCAACTGATGAAAAAATCTGATAAGTTCATTTGGACACCACAAGCAAACAATGCATTTCATGAACTGAAAAAGATGCTAGTCACAGCACCAATCCTTGCCTCTCCATTGTCAAAAGAGCCTATGTTACTTTACATAGCCGCCACAAACAGAGTGGTAAGTGCAGTGATCGTTGTGGAATGAATGGAAGATGATAAATCAGTACAAAGGCCGGTATATTACCTGAGCGAGGTACTATCAGCCTCGAAACAAAACTACCCACATTACCAGAAGATGGCATATGGGGTATACATGTCGGCGAAGAAACTTAAACATTACTTCGAAGAACACCCGATCAAAGTGATCTGTGAAGCACCCATAGCTGACATATTGAGCAACAAGGATGCAAGCGGCCGAATAGCAAAATGGGCAATTGAATTGTCACCTTATGCTCCGCAATTCCATAGGCGAGATGCAATCAAATCTCAGGCAGTGGCTGACTTCTTTGTGGATTGGGCCGAGGTACAATATGAGCCACCATTACCAGATCCGAGTTATTGGACAATGCACTTTGATGGTTCCAAGCTAAGGAATGGCTTGGGGGCAGGGATAGTGTTAACCTCGCCAAAAAGAGATCAGCTGAAATATGTGCTGCAAATACATTTTGCCGCGTCAAACAACGTAGCCGAGTACGAAGCACTCGTCCATGGATTAAAGGTGGCAAAAGAGATTGGGATATGTCTGATCCTATGCTACAGAGATTCAGATCTTGTAGTACAGCAAGTATCAGGTAATTAGGACGCGCTAGATGCGAATATGGCCTTATATAGATTCCATGTGCAAAAACTCAGTGGATACTTCGATGGATGTGAATTTCATCATATACCTCGGGCAGAAAATGACGCTGCAGACACGTTGTCAAAACTCGGATCAACCAGACAATCAATTCCCCCGGGTATCGCCCTAGAGCACCTGAGAAAACCATCAATAGCACCATCAACAGAGTCCGAATCCATATTTATCCCGGCAAAATCAAAAGAAGATAGTATGCCGATGGAGATTGACCAAAAATTTAACCCGAAGTTTCCAAAAATAAACCGGCAGTCACACGAACGGATATGGAAAAACCCGAGGTTGTTATGTCGGCAGAAAATATGGAAATAGATAGTGGAATTATCCCAGAGAAAATCATGCCAACATGGGCGCAACCCATATTTTCCTTCCTTAAAGATGCGACTTTGCCGAGTAATGAGGTACTGGCTAGACAAATAGTAAGAAGAGCAAAAGCTTATACAATCATAAATAATGAGTTGTATAAAAGGAGCGTCACAAGCGTGCTGCAACGATGTGTTGACTCGGCGGAAGGCCAGGAAATCCTCCTAGATATACATCAAGGAGAATGCGGGCATCATGCCTCGTCCAGAGCTTTAGTGGCCAAAGCATTCAGGCATGGATTTTATTGGCCAACGGCGTTGAAAGAAGCCAAAAAATTGGTAGAAAAATGCAATGGTTGCCAGAGATATGCCAGCAAGATACATATGCCATCGTCCGAATTAAAGAAGATACCAATTACTTGGCCATTTTCGGTATGGTGCTTGGATATGGTGGGACCATTCAAGCCGGCCCGGGGCGGGATGACCCACATTTTAGTCATGGTGGATAAATTCACAAAGTGGATCGAAGTAAAACCGATAAAAAAATGTGATAGACCAACAGCAGTAAAGTTCCTCAAAGATATTATCTTGATATATGGTTATCCACATAGTGTTATTATAGACAATGGCACAAACTTCGCTGAAGGGGCTTTTGCTAGATTCTGCCAAGAAAAACACATAAGACTAGATGTCGCCTCGGTGGCCCACCCAGCATCCAATAGGCAAGTAGAAAGATCTAATGGACTAGTATTGTCCGGAATAAAACCCCGACTTGTCGAACCTCTGCAAAGGTCAGCAGGATGCTGGATCGAGGAACTACCAGCAGTACTATGGAGCCTCAGAACTACCCCAAACAGGTCAACAGGATATACCCCATTTTTTCTGGTATATGGAGCAGAAGCCGTGCTTCCAGCCGACATAATACATGATTCGCCAAGAGTAACCCAGTATACAACCGCCGAGGTAAATGAGGTAGCTCGGCAAGATGATGTCGATTTGCTAGAAGAGGCCAGGGAGTTGGCACTATCAAGGTCAGCTATTTATCAGCAAGATTTACGATGATATCACAGCAAAAAAGTCAATCCAAGAGTGTTTAAAGAAGGAGATTTGGTTCTTCGGCTAGTGCAACGCACAGCCGGCATGCACAAACTATCACCCCCATGGGAGGGACCATTCATCGTGAGCAAAGCATTGCACAACGATGCATATTACCTAATCGATGCTCAGTCACCAGAAAAGAACAAGGCAAACAAAGCCGGCGAGGAATCAAAAAGACCATGGAACATCGCTTTACTTCGTCCATTTTACTCGTAGGAGCCTCCTATGGCGCGTTGTAATGTGACAATTCAGGTCGAAGTATCAACTATGTATTAAACTTCGGCACCTTGAGCAGTAGCTCGGGGACTGCCCTATATTGTTTCTTATTGTGAGTTGTGTATTACACCTCGGCACCTTGAGCAGTGACTCGGGGACTGCCCTATATTGTTTCTTATTGTGATTTGTGTATTACACCTCGGCACCTTGAGCAATGACTCGGGGACTTCCCTATATTGTTTCTTATTATGAGCTATGTACTAAACCTCGGCACTTTGAGCAGTGACTCGGGGACTGCCCCATGATTATCTGTTGCCTGAACACTTCAGCATTTCGAACAACAACTCGGGGAATACCCTGCAATAATAACCTATGCAAAATATTTTGGCAACCCAAGTAATAACTCGGGGACTAATTGATATAACCCACTGTTTTCAAAAGGACAGACAGGATATCTACCAAACTAAGGCTAGCCACATGGAGAAATACAATCCGGGTTTACGAAATAAAAGGTCGCCAAAACAAAGATATAAGGCAGTGAGACCCGCTTAAGCAAAGCCATAATGATTATCATCACTCATGTCTCAGCAGCTATAGGCAAAAAAGGTTCGTACCACACAGAAAGTCGCATAATTGTTTCACACACATCATAGGCCCGGCATACCGGGGACTGGAAATAATTTAAGAAGTTTTTTAAACCTAAGGGGCAGCACCATGACCTGGGGCATCAGGAATGGCTGTCTCAGATGACGGTGGCACGACCTCGGTCTCTGGTGCAGGGGCATCTCCAGAAGGTGGGCGTGCCGAGGTAGACGGTGCCTCAGCCGAGGTTACTTCGCCTTCAATAGGGGCGGTAGTAGCCTCGGGGGGTGTCCGGGGCTGCTGAGAGGCGTTAGTCTGAGCTTGAGAATGCCCAGTCTCTTTAGAAGATGATCGCGCATCACCGTCCCCATCCGAGCTTGAGCTGGAATCACCAGAACTATCTGAATCGCCCTCACCCTCCTCCTAGTCGGCCGAATTATCATCGGGGGCGTCTTCAATTCCGACGTCATCCGCTGGGTTAGGAAGAAAACTCGGCCCTTTAATCCAGTTATGCACATCAGCATATTCAACAAGCTAGAAGGCACGAGCTTGGCGGCGAGCGACAAATTCTGGATCCTCAACCCAACGGGAGCCGGTGCGCAGGTTTATCAAGGTATCGAGTGAAATGTCCTCATACCAAGACATAATGACTGTGAGCGCCATGTCAGCACCAGCTCTTCCAGCAGATTCCCTCCAGAGGTTTAACTGCGTCTCGGATGCCATTAACCTTTCCACAAGTATCTTGACCTCGTCAATATCAGGAGTTCCAGAAGTATTCGGCCAGAGCACATGGTAGGCCCGAATGGCCGCTTGCACCAAATCCCTGCCCATAATCTTGATTGGCCCAATAGCAGCGCCAACGGCAACCAAGAAGTCTTCCATTGAATATTCTGGACTCGCATCTGCGGGGACACCTCGGTGCTGGCGAGCATTAACCACCGCTCTAGAGATCACAGGCCTAGCTTCCGGAAAATGATCTATGCAAAATAAAAATATATCAGTTAAAAGTAAGAAAGAAGAGAAGATAACTTGGCCACGATCAGAAACTTACGATGAATATAGCTCAGCATTTTCTGAAGATCTTGGGCCCAGTCAACCTTGGTCTTCTCGAAGCGAGTGATTTCCTCGCTCATCGTCCGAGTCTTAAGTTCGGCAGCCTCGAGGATTTCTTTATCCTTCTGCAATTGCAGACTTAGCCGGTTCTTTTCCTCGGAGAACTCCTTATCAACTTGCTCTAACTCAGATTTTTGAGAAAGTTTGAGGGATTCCACCTCGGCGCGCAACCGGGTTATCTCGTCATCTTTCTCTTTCAATTGCGCTGAATGAGTGGCGGCTTGCTCTAAAAAATGCAGCATCATATCAGGCATGGGTATGCATTCTTGATGTGACGCTGCAAGAGTTTGTAACTCGGCTATACCAAAGCCAGAAGGTTATAAGAGACTCAGGATAAGCTTTGGACGAAAATTGATAGAGGAAAATAATAACTAACCTTCTAGAGCTTTAACTTTCTTCTCAAGACGAATATTTAGATTATTGATATTACCTGATTGCAAGCAAAATGAGTTAGCACCCCAAATCGAAAATATTAACAGCTTAAGGGACAACGCGGAGATTTGTTACCAACTTTCTTCACCACGGGAAGTACGTTTTCATACTTTTCTTGCAATTTCTTGTGCGCAAAAAGCAGCCTTTGGAATTCGGCTGTCCGACGATCATGGGCAACCTAAGCGATAAAGAAAATTACACAATCAGATACCTGAGGTTAACGTAGATCTGAATTAAGTAAAGCTTAACTCAGATCTAGGCGGCTTGATATTTGAAACTAAGACAGATCCAAATTAAGCAAAGCTTAACTCGGATCTAGGTGGTTGAATACTCAAAGCTTAGACATATCCGAATTAAGTAAAGCTTAACTCGGATCTAGGTGGCTGAATACTCAAAGCACAGACAGATCCGAATTAAGTAAAGCTTAACTCGGATCTAGGTGGCTGGATATTTGAAGCTAAGACAGATCCGAGTCAAGCAGAGCTTAACTCAGATCTAGGTGGTGACATATTCAGAGCTAAGACAATGAGTCAAAATCATACAGGGAACCTACTAGGCAAAATAACGCACTTAAAGCTTAACAAAGCTTACGAATAACAAGTTATTCGGTTGCAAGCTTCGGGGACTAGAGTATATATACTATCATTTAAATAACTAACCGAATTTCAACAAAAGCAATTACCTCGTTCATCTTGTCGCTGTCAAGCACGATCTTGGAAGCCATATGCAAACGACTGCTGATGTCTGAGAGCTGAAATGGCTGATTGCTCGGATTGCCCTCAAGCTGATCAATAGCGTTCCAATTGTTGGCGTACTCCACCAGAGAACCGAGTCTGTTCCCACTCTCAGTACGGGTCAGCACCTTACCTCGGGCCCGCTGCGTAACCACCGCCGCCGCAGGACTCTTGTGGAGAGTAAGCTGAGTATCAGAGGCCGGGGTAACAACGGTCTTGGTAGAAGAAACCCCCTTGCGGAGCGCATCAGCAATGGTGGGTTGAGAAGAGCTGGCAAGTCCTTTCTGAGATGAGGGAGGCTTGGTGACAACGACCTTCTTAGCTTTAGAAGAGGCGTCGGCAGGGGCCGCAACCTCGGCACTTGGAGTGGCATCTTTGGGGGCCGGAGGGATTATGGTTTCTGAGGGCGCCGAGATGGTGATATCCTCGGCTGGAGTCGGAGTTGCAGTAGAGACTGTGGGGGTCGAAGGAATCTCGGGGGAACTCCGGGGTTCACGATGGAGGCAGCGGGTTCGGTAGGAGGATCTGTTGTTCGAGTTACGTCGGCATCAGAGATGGGAATCACGGGTGCATCTTGCCGAGGTGATGTCTGATTCGGAGCGGGAGGAGAGTCCACGCGAGCAGAACTAGGAACTCTGGTATCTTCAGGAGGCGGAGGAGAAGGCGGCCGAGTTGTGTGGCTCGTCATACTCGGACCACTGGGCCTAACAGAAAGAGGAGCGCTGCAAAAGCACAGAAAGTCAAATCAAAAGACAGAAAAAGAGAAACAAGAAATACAAATAAAAAGGAACTCACCCAGTAACTCCAGGCATAGTTTTACGCTTTGGAAGATGCTGGGCTGACTTCTTTGTTCGCTTCTTCGGAGCGGCTTCCGAGGCACCTGATGGAGCGGAACGCTTCCTCGAGGTAGCAGGAGGTTGGGAGGCGAGAGGCTCGGCGTCGTGCACCTGACCGGCCTGATTAGCTGAGGACGTAGAAGCCGGAAATGCGTAAGAGATAGGCATTGCGGCAACTACCTCAAGAACTTGCACGTCGTCCGAATCACCTTCCTCCCCATGAGCTGAAGTCTTGCCACGAGCGCGAACCGGAGCAACGTCCGACTTAGGGACGAACTCCTCCGGGTCAGGCTCACCGCTGTCCGGCGTGGTCCGATCCGCGGTCCACGGGAGGGCCAGAACCTTGGCATCCTCGATTCGTTGTTCCGCAAATCTCTGCGAGAAAAGAGACAAAGAGAAATCAGCAGAAGGAATAGCAAACGCTATTAGGAAACAAAAACACCAATGCTTTAGCTTACCTCGGGAGGGGGATTCCCGCGGGTGAATGGTTTCAGCCCCCAGGTCCAATCTTCTGGCAGATCCGTCTTGAAGATGGCTCGGACACGCTTATAAACAAGATAATCCTCGAGCTCAACCGTTGAAACTCGATTGGGGTCAAGGGTACCGCTCATGAAACAGAGCTTGTGTGTGCGACGCTGAAAAGGGCAGACTCGGCTGCAGATGAAGGTGGTCATCAGATCCTCGCCACGTAATCCGGCACGGATCAGCTCCTTCAGCCGAATCTCGGAGGCCTCGGCCAGAGCATGGCTCTTCCTGGGATTGTAAGTCCAGTTCTTCTTAGAAAGAGGACCGATGGAGAAAGCGGGGAGCCGAATCTTGTCTTCTTTCCCAGTATTCTTGACATAGAAGAACGATCTATGCCATTTCTTGCATGACTCGAGGCCAGCAACCCGAGGGAACTCGGATTTCCTCCGAGGTGTGATGGACGCGGCTCCACACTGGGTAAGCAATTTCTCGGAAGGATGAAGGGATTTGTCTGGAACGACATTGGATCGGATCTGGAAGAACTTGGACCATACGTGCACAGACGGCCAGAGGCCAAAGTATCCTTCCGAGGCCGAGATAAAAGCGGATAGGGAAGCAATGGCGTTAGCCGGAAGATGATGCGGCTGCAGGCCGAAGTAATCAAGGAACTCCCTAGCGAAATCGCTAAGGGGAAGACCAAACCCGCGAGCGAAATGGGACATAAAGACGACGTACTCGCCTTCGTTAAGAATGGGAGAAGATTCGCTGCCGGGTAAGCGACAGGCTACCTTGGCAGGGATCCGGCGAGTTCTAATTAACCACTCGATCTCTCGGCGAGTAACGGTGGAACCTTCCCAGGAGCCCCGCTCTGGACCAGACGCGGCATCGTCATCCTCGATGAGCGCGCCGCTAATTGAGCTTGACATAGGGTCGCCGGAGGAGTCCACAGAAGAGGAACCAGCGGCGAAGCAAGGCCTAGAGGTGCAGGGCCCCATCGTGGCTCTAAGCGAGGACGGCGGCGGAGCGGAAAAGAATCGCCGCGAGAAGCCTAGAAAGCAGCAGATGCGTCTAGAGAGAAATCTAGGCAATGGGACCGCAGAAAAACTCACCGGCGCCTTGAGCAAATCTGAGGAGGCGGTCGACGGGCGAGAAGCTGAGGCCTCGCCATCGAAGATTTCGACGATAGCGCCGCCGCAGGAGCACGAACAGGCTCACGGGTGCGAGGAGGAAGAAGAGCAACGGCGAGCGAAGGGAGAAAGTGAACCCTCTAGCCCCGCGCCCCTCTTTATAACCGCGTGGCCTTGGAGGTAGTGGGATCGTGCGTGCGGGCACTAACCGTGTAGATCGTGTGTGCGGCATAACCGCTCGTGGCTGAGTGGAGCCACACCGATGACCACACGATGCAGGAGACGATCAGGCCCCCTGACCAATGCGGTGCGTGAGGCGTTACAGCGCCGACGCGACAGGTAGTAATTACTGTAGCTTATCAGTGGGCACTGTAGAGGAACAAAAAACTAGAGAAACAATGATAAGTGTTACACCTAGGACAAGGCGTGCATGAGAAGCTACGCGGATACCTCGGACGGGAGAAAGTAACTCGTAAAAGAGGAGAAATGATTAGTAGGAAACTGATGTGGCCCGGCCGAGGTTACGGGCAGGACCACACCATCTTCGGGGACTAATGTTGGGGAGGTGACCCCGGATAGGGTCGGGACGGGGGAAGAAAAAAGGAGTTTTCCCTGTCCTATGCTGAGTTACTGTTTATATCGGCCGAATCATGTAAAGGACGGCCGAGATAAGCACGACCATGACACTTATGGGAGGAGCTGTATGTTACCCGGCCGACGTACAAGTTAAGTCGGCCGGGTAAGTCTGAATAACCTAAATGCAGGTGAAGGCCAAGCCGAGTTAAGCGAGACAGGGCCGAATGACATGAAGCTTGCAGGAGAAGGAGGTGTCTATAGTCAAACCCTAGTCACAGGCTAGGATGAATCTGAACAGAGCCAAGCGCAAAGGACAAGGCGCAGAGCAGCAGAAGGGCAGAAGGAGGTCACGGGGGTGACAGTCCTGGAGCCCGAGGCGTGCAGGTGGGGTTCTCTGAAACTTTGTCGTCATTAGAAGGGGGACACAGAAAGGAGGCCGCTGAGTTACTATATTGGGACAAGCATATTCTTCGAATATGCTTGCCACGGCAGCCCTAGAGGAGCCAAGGCACCCCTTTATAAGGAGAGGCTTGGATCCTGAGAAGGGGATCGGCTCATTTTGGTACCGTTAGGCTGGTAAAAGTTCATCTTCTCTACCTGCATACAGCTCAAGGAGCACTTGTAGCCCAAGAGAGAAGAAATAAAGATCTGTATGTTAGCCACTTGTGTGTAGAATCAACTACATCTTCCCTCCCCGGATCCCTCTAGCATCTATTGGCCCCATACTTTAGCCTACCCATGGCATCTGTCGTGCCACCACCACGACACTACTTTTAGTATATAGGTTCACTTAGGATTAGAGTGAATCTAGACACTGAAATAAGTCTAAATACATTTTCTTCACAAATCTAAAACATCTTATATTTTGAAACAGAGGGAGTACTTGATGTACTGCCCAAAATGTGTATATTAGCCATCCGGCTGGATCCGCTTCTGCAACCCTTCATCCGATTTTATATATGTATGAAGGACGGGAACAGATAAAGTTAAAAACATGAAACCATCAACCTTGTTTACATTTCTCGGACCTAATTACTAAAGACATGCGAAAGTTCTATCTGATAACAAAGGTACATGGAGCTTCTTTCTACAAAGGTACAGCTGCCTCCCTTCCCAACGTGAACATCCACTAATTTGCCCTATGCATTATATTACATGTTTATCACTTGCCTCTCCAGTTCTTTCTTCTACATGCAAACAACAGTCGGAAACTGACCTGGAGATGGATCATACTACAGCTAGGGAGGTGACACCTCAGACCGAGGAGCCATGACAAGTCGACAAAGACGTAAGAATGTGTAAATTTTTCTAGTTTGTCTTTTTGTGTAGCATAATACAATAGTTGTGCTTCACTATATTCAAGTGATAACTACAAAACTGTAGCGGGAAATTTGCCACCGACTCACCAAGGATGAAGACTGGGAGGCGGAGGGGCGTCCCCATAACTATGATCGGTCACCTCCACACGGGCAGAAGTGAACATGGGTTTTAGAGACTTTGAGTTATTCAATCAAGCAATGCTAGCTAAGCAAGGTTGGAGACTATTAGCCAAGCCAGATTCATTGTGCGCAAGGGTCCTCAAGGGAAAGTACTTCAATGATTCAAATTTCATGTCAGCTAGAAGAAAGAGAAACGCTTCACATATATGGAATGCTATTTTACATGGGCGTGAGGCTCTCAAACTAGGGTTAATTAAGCGAGTAGGTGATGGCTCGTCGATACGAGTATGGGAGGATCCCTGGATCCCAACTAATCCAAGCAAGAAACCATTGTTTCGAGATCCTGAAGCAGAAGTAACTCATGTGCACAAGTTGATTGATGATGAGTTGATGGCATGGGATAAAGAAAAAATAAATGAGAATTTTATTCCCGCAGATGCCTTGGCAATCTGTAGATTACCTTTAGGCAGATTTTCTGAGGATGTATGGGCTTGCACGGAAGATAAGAATGAAAGCTTCTCTGTCCGATCATGTTACAGCCTACTCGCGATGAGAGGTCATGAGTCTGATCTACCCTTGAGTTCTGGAGTAGGAGTCGGTTTATGCTAGAAACGGCTTTGGAAATTACCTGTACCTCCAAAGGTGAGGGGATTTTGGTGGAGGGTCATTCATAATTTCGTTCCATGCCATCAAATTCTAAAAGAGAGGCATATGGATGAAATTGCACACTGCAAGACGTGTGGTGCTAAAGAGGAATCAATCTTTCATGCATTCTTTGAGTGTACATGGGCGAGACAGTTCTGGCAAGAATTGAAGAAGGCTACCTCAATCAAATTACCAGTTTTACACCCTATGTCATGGACGATAGACCTGATTGATGGGAGGCTGGCTTCATAAGAGACCGCAAGTGTGATTTTGTGTGGATGCTGGGTTGTTTGGACCGAGAGAAATGCAGTGTGGCATGGTGATAAAGGCTGCTCCGTTACTGAATCTGTCAACTGGACTTTAGACACTACAATTTGTTGGAGATATGCCCTAGAGACAATAATAAAAGTAGTTATTATTATATCTTTGTGTTTATGATAAATGTTTACATTCATGCTATAACAGTATTAACCAGGAAACATTAATACTTGTGTGATTTGTAAACTAAATTAGAGTCCCTAGTAAAGCCTCTTCATAATACTAGCTTGTTGGTTAATAGATGATTGTGGTTTCCCTATCATGAACATTGAGATGTTATTAACAACAAGATCATATCATTAGGAGAATGGTATGATGGACATACTCCTATAGATAAGCATAGCATAAAGATCAAGTCATTTTAATAGTTCAACTGCTATATGATTTCTGATACATAGTAACCTAATTCCTTCAACCATGAGATCATGCTTATCACCATCACCGGAAGGATGCTTTGATGACATCAAACACCACACCGTAACTGGGTGGCTATAAAGGTGACATTGAGTGTTCGGAAAGTATGGGTTGAGACACATGAATCAAGAGTGGGATTTGTCCATCCATATGACGAATAGATATACTCTGGGACCTCTCGGTGGAATGTCATCCAATTAGCTTGCAAGCATGTGACTGGATCACAAGGGATCACATACCACGGAAACGAGAAAAGAGTACTTATCGGTAATGAGGTTGAAATAGGTATGCAGAGATACCGACGATCAAAACCTCAGATAAGTAAACTATCATGAGACAAAGGGAAATTGGTATCGTATGTAAGTGGTTCATTCGATCGCAGAGTAATCATAAAAATATGTGGGAGCCATATGAATTTCCAGATTCCTCTATTGGTTATTGTTCGGAGAAGTGTCTCGATCATGTCCGCATAATTCATGAACCGTAGGGAGACACACTTAAGGATTCGATGTTGTTGAGTAGTTATGGAATGATGAGTAAGAGACCGAATGTTGTTCGGAGTCTCGAATGGGATCCGGGATATCACGAGGAGATCCGGAATGGTCCGGAGAATAAGATTCATATAAGGAAAGTCCCGTTTCGGAGTTGGGGAATGATTCCGGTGTTTTCATCGGAAATGTTCTAGAAGGGTCCGGAAGGTCCGGCACTCCGGAGGGGAAGGGTACATGAATGTGTCATAACAATGTGGAATGGTTGCATCATGTACTAGGTATCATGGCTGAGCAAAATAAAGGGATAAATCAAATCCTAGTTTGAAAAAGTCAAACGCCAATTTGAAAAGTCAAACGGCATGTTTGCTTGGTGGAGGGAGAGTAGGAAACCTACTTGGGGAGGAAGTCCTCCTCCCTCCACCTGCCGGCCAAGGAGGCCGAGTTGGGGGAGGACTCCCTCCTCCCAACCGGCGCCCTCCCACCTATAAAAGAAGGGGCAGGGGTGCCCCCTCTTCCCTACACCCAACACCACCCAAACCCTAGCCCCAAGCCGCCGGCGCCACTATCCCCTGTTGCAGCCGCCTAGGGCACCTCCAACTCACCGAGTTGGGATGAAACCCTAACCCTAGCCGCCGTCTAGCTTCCTTCCTTGGTGCCTCTAAACCCTAGATCGCCAAGGCCTCTCTCATAGACACCATACTCGCTCCGGCTTAAGGCGAAGCCCTACAAGATCTCCCCTCTACTTCCGGTACCACGCCGTCGTGCTGCCGGAATCGCGAGGAGAGTGCTACAACCTCCGCTGCCTGCTGGAACAAGGGAGAGGAAGGTCTTCATCGCGTACCGAATGTGTGACCGACTGCGAAAGCGCTGCCGGAATGCAGTGCCGGAAGCATCGTCTACACGATCTTGAGATCGGCAAGAGTACGACTACATCACCCACGAGAATCCGCTCTCGTTAACCGCTTTGGAATCTTCGAGGGTGAGTTCCTCTATCGACTCGTTGCTACAATCTAGTAGATAGATCTTGGCTTGTTTGTTTGCATGCGGTAGAATTTTTTTGTTTTCCATGCTACGAACCCCTGCAGTGGTATCAGAGTCGTGTCTATATGTAGATCTGTTGCACGAGTAGAACACAATGGTCATTGTGGGCGGTGGTGCTTTTATTATCAATTGCTTCTTGTGTACTTTGCATCTTGCGGTATGATGGGATGAAGCGGCCCGGGCTAACCTTACATGACATCGTTCATGAGACTTGCTCCACGCTGAACATGCAACTTGTATTGCATAAGTGGCTTTGCGGGTGTCTGTCTCTCCCATTATAGTATAGATCCAATTTACAATGGGCACTTGATAGTTCAAGCATCAACGTTGTGGTTCTTGTTCGTAAGTTAGAGCGACACTTATTGAAAGCCCCAAACCACGTAAAATATGCAAAGAAAATTAGAGGCGTCTAACTTTGTTTTGCAGGGGTGTGTTGTGATGTGATATGGCCATGATTGTGATTATATTTGATGTATGCAATGTTCCTTATTGTAAGTTGGCAACCGGCAGGAGCCATATGGTTGTCTTTAAATTCTGTTAAGACCCGCATGTCTATTCAAAGTAGTTGTAATAGTTGAAGCTGGTGGACGACAACCATGGAGCGGCGTCATTGACCTTGATGCAATGCCGGTGATGATGGAGATCATGTTCGTGCTTGAAGATGGAGATCGGAAGAACAAAGAAGAAAGGCCATATCATATCACATATTATGAATTGCATGTGATGTTAATCATTTATTCATCTTGTATTGCTTAGTTAACGATGGTAGCATTATAAGATGATCCCTCAAGCACACAAATTTCAAGTTTTAAAGTGTTCATCCTTAGTTAGCACCGTTGCTAAAGCTTGTTGTTTCGAAGCACCACGTGATGATCGGGTGTGTTAGATTCTGCAAGTGTATACAACGTGAGCAAGCCATATTTGCTCATGCGGAAGCTAAGGTTTGATCTTGACGAGCCTAGCATGTACAGACATGGTCTCGGAACACGGATCACCGAAAGGTAAAGCATGAATCATATAGTAGATATGATGAACATGTTGATTGTTCGCCATTGAAGCTACATCAACTCTCGTGATGATCGGTTTTGATGTGGTGGATTTGGTTCGTGTGATCACTAAAACAATGTGAGGGATATTGTTTTGAGTGGGAGTTCACCTAGATTAATTTAACTATTAATTAGAACTCAATTTGTCATAAACTTAGTCTAAACTATTGCAAATATGTTGTAGATCAATGGCGGCCCCTACCATCAATTTTAATGCGTTCCTAGAGAAAGAAAAGTTGAAAAACAATGAAAGCAACTTCGCGGATTGGTTCCGCAATTTGAGGATTGTCCTCAATGCTGGTAATTTGACCTATGTGTTGGATGCACCGCTGGGTGACCCGCCTGCAGCTGATGCTACCGATGAGGTAAAGAATGTTTTCCTCGCTCGGAAGAATCATTACTCCACAGTTCAGTGTGCTATCTTGTATGGTTTGGAATCGGAGCTTCAGAAAAGGTTTGAGAACCATGACCCACATGATATTGTCCGTGAACTCAAAATGATATTTGAGGCTCATGCGGCAGTTGAGAGTTATGAGGCTTTTGAAAAGTTCTTTAACTGCAAGATGGAAGAGGGCAGCTCCGTTAGTGAGCATGTGCTTAAGATGTCTGGGCACGCAAACAAACTCCAAAGTTTGGATATAGTGATTCCTAATTATTTGGGGATAAACCGTGTCCTCCAATCACTACCACCAAGTTACAAGAACTTTGTGATGAACTACAATATGCAAAACATGGACAAGACGTTGCCAGAACTCTTCTCCATGTTGAAATCTGCAGAAGTGGAGATCAAGAAAGAGCACCAAGTGTTGTTGGTCAATAAGACCACCAAATTCAAGAAAGGCAAGTCTAAGCAAAAGGGAAACTTCAAGAAGGGCGGTAAGAAAGTTGTCGCACCGGCGAAAAAGACCAAGGCTAGACCTAAGCCTGATACTGAGTGCTTTTACTGCAAGCAAGAGGGTCACTGGAAGCGAAATTGCCCAAAGTACTTGCCCAAAGAAGAAAGGTATATCCGATATACATGTTATTGATGTGTATCTCACTAGTACTCGTAGTAGTGTCTGGGTATTTGATACTGGTTCGGTTGCTCATATTTGTAACTCGAAACAGGTGCGTATCAAACGGAAGCTAGCGAAGAACAAGGTGACGATGCTGGCGTTGGAAATGGATCAAAGGTTGATGTGATCGATTGACACGCTACCTCTTCATCTACCATCGGGATTAGTTTTATACTTAAATAATTGTTATTTGGTGCCTGCGTTGAGCATGAACATTATATCGGGATCTTGTTTATTGCGAGACAGTTACTTGTTTAAGTCCGAGAATAATGGTTGTTCGATTTATATGAGTAATATGTTTTATGCACATGCACCTTTGATAGATGGTCTATTCTTATTGAATCTCAATTATAGTAATACACACATAAATAACATTGAGGCTAAACGCTTGAAATTGAGCGATAACTCGACCTATATGTGGCACTATCGTCTTGGTCATATCGGAGTGAAGCGTATGAAGAAACTCCATTCCGATGGACTTCTTGAATCACTTGATTTTGAATCACTTGAAAGATGCGAAGCATGTCTGATGGGTAAAATGACTAAGACTCCATTTTCTGGTATGATGGAGCGAGCTACAGAATTATTGGAAATCATACATACCGATGTGTGTGGACCAATGAGTGTAGCATCGCGCGGTGGTTATCGTTATGTTCTTACCTTCACGGATGACTTGAGTAGATATGGGTATATCTATTTCATGAAACATAAGTCCGAAACTTTTGAGAAGTTTAAGGAATTTCAAAGTGAGGTAGAGAATCAACATAAGAAGAAGATTAAATTTGTACGTTCTGATCGTGGAGGTGAGTATCTAAGTTATGAGTTTGGCGAGCATTTGAAGAAATACGGGATACTTTCACAATTGACACCGCCGGGAACACCACAGCATAATGGTGTGTCCGAACGTCGTAATCAAACTCTCTTAGATATGGTTCGTTCTATGATGTCACTTACATATTTACCGCTATCATTTTGGGGTTATGCATTAGAAACAGCCGCATTCACTTTAAATAGGGCACCATCTAAATCCGTTGAAACGACACCGTATGAATTATGGTTTGGGAAGAAACCTAAATTGTCGTTCCTTAAAGTTTGGGGTTGCGAAGCCTATGTAAAGAAGTTACAGTCGGACAAGCTTGAACCCAAAGAGGAAAAATGCGTCTTCATAGGATACCCGAAGGAAACTATCGGGTATACCTTCTATCATAGATCCGAGGGCAAAATCTTCGTTGCCAAGAATTGATCCTTTCTAGAGAAAGAATTTATCTCGAAAGAAGTGACAGGAAGGAAAGTAGAACTCGACGAGGTTGTTGAACCTTCTCTCGAACTTGCGAGTAGCGCAGCACCGGAAGAAGTTCATGTGGCGCCTACACCAGTAAGAGAGGAATCTAATGATGATGATCATGAAACTTCGGTTGAAGTTGCTACAGAGCCTCGCAGGTCAATGAGAAATCGTACCACTCCTGATTGGTATGATCCCGTTATGAGCGTCATGTTGGTGGACAACACCGATGACCCTGAGACATATGAGGAAGCGATGATGAGCCCAGATTCCAATAAATGGCAAGAAGCCATGAAATCCGAGATTGGATCCATGTACGAAAACCAAGTATGGACCTTGGTGGACTTACCGGATGGCCGAAAGGCTGTCGAGAACAAATGGATTTTCAAGAAGAAAACAGATGCTGATGGTAATGTTACTGTCTATAAAGCTCGACTTGTCGCAAAAGGGTTTCGACAAATTCAAGGAGTTGACTACGATGAGACTTTCTCACCAGTAGCAAAGCTAAAGTCTATGAGGATTATGTTAGCAATCGCTGCATATTACGATTATGAAATATGGCAGATGGATGTCAAAATAGCGTTCCTCAATGGAGACATTGATGAAGAGTTGTATATGATGCAACCCAAAGGTTTTTTCGATCCTAAAGATGCTAACAAAGTTGGAATCAACGTTTTGATAAGGTAATAAAAGCTTTGGATTTATACAAACTTATGGAGAAGCTTGTATTTACAAGAAAGTGAGTGGGAGCTCTGTAGAATTCTTAATACTATATGTAGATGACATATTGTTGATTGGGAATGATGTAGACCTTCTATATAGTGTCAAGGAATATTTGAATACTAGTTTTTCAATGAAAGATCTTGGCGAAGCAGCTTACATATTAGGCATAAAGATTTATAGAGATAGATCGAGACGCCTAATATAATTGTCACAAAGTACATATTTGGACAAAGTTATAAAGAGGTTTGGAATGGAAGATAACAAGAAAGGGTTCTTGCCCATGTTGCCCAATACGACCTTGAGTAAAACTCAAAGTCCAACAATGGAAGAAGATAGAGAAAGGATGAGTAAGACTCCTTATGCCTCAGCCATAGGATCTCTAATGTATGTCATGCTATGTACTAGACCCGACATTGCATATGTTGTTAGTTTGACTAGCAGATATCAAAGTGATCCAGGAGTGGATCATTGGACAGCGGTCAAAAACATCCTTAAGTACTTGAGAAGAACTAAGGATATGGTTCTTTCTTATGGAGGTGATGAACAACTCGTTGTTAATGGTTACACCGATGCTAGTTGGAACACCGATCCAGACGATTCTAAATCTTAATCTGGATACGTATTTATTTTGAATGGTGCAGCAGTTAGCTGGAGGAGTGCAAAGCAAAGCGTTGTGGCGAGATCTTCAACTGAATCGGAATACATAGCTTCTTCGGAGGCTTCACAAGAAGCGATGTGGATGAAGGAGTTCATTACAGAGCTCGGTGTGGTTCCAAGTGCGCTGGACCCAATGTCTATCTACTGTGATAACATGGGCGCCATAGCCAATGCGCAAGAACCAAGGTCACACAAGAAGCTGAAGCACATCAAGCTACATTTTCACGCTATTCGAGAACATGTCCAAGATGGTGACATAAAGATTTGCAAAGTACACACAGATCTGAATGTGGCAGATCCATTGACTAAACCTCTCCCGAGGGCAAAACATGACCAACACCAAACTGCCATGGGTGTTCGGTATATTACCATGTAATCTAGATTAGTTGACTCTAGTGCAAGTGGGAGACTGTTGGAGATATGCCCTAGAGGCAATAATAAAAGTAGTTATTATTATATCTTTGTGTTTATGATAAATGTTTACATTCATGCTATAACAGTATTAACCAGGAAACATTAATACTTATGTGATTTGTAAACTAAATTAGAGTCCCTAGTAAAGCCTCTTCATAATACTAGCTTGTTGGTTAATAGATGATTGTGGTTTCCCTATCATGAACATTGAGATGTTATTAACAACAAGATCATATCATTAGGAGAATGGTATGATGGACATACTCCTATAGATAAGTGTAGCATAAAGATCAAGTCATTTTAATAGTTCAATTGCTATATGCTTTCTGATACATAGTAACCTAATTCCTTCGACCATGATATCATGCTTATCACCATCACCGGAAGTATGCTTTGATGACATCAAACACCACACCGTAACTGGGTGGCTATAAAGGTGACATTGAGTGTTCGGAAAGTATGGGTTGAGACACATGAATCAAGAGTGGGATTTGTCCATCCATATGACGGATAGATATACTCTGGGCCCTCTCAGTGGAATGTCATCCAATTAGCTTGCAAGCATGTGACTGGCTCACAAGGGATCACATACCACGGGAACGAGAAAGGAGTACTTATCGGTAACGAGGTTGAACTAGGTATGTAAAGATACCGACGATCAAAACCTCGGATAAGTAAACCATCGTGAGACAAAGGGAAATTGGTATCGTATGTAAGTGGTTCGATCGCAAAGTAATCGTAGAAATATGTGGGAGCCATATGAATTTCCAGATTCCTCTATTGGTTATTGTTCGGAGAAGTGTCTTGATCATGTCCGCATAATTCACGAACCGTAGGGAGACACACTTAAGGATTTGATGTTGTTGAGTAGTTATGGAATGATGAGTAAGAGACTGAATGTTGTTCGGAGTCTCGGATGGGATCCGGGATATTACGAGGAGATCCGGAATGGTCCGGCGAAAAAGATTCATATAAGGAAAGTCCTGTTTCGGAGTTGGGGAATGATTCCGGTGTTTTCATCGGGAATGTTCTAGAAGGGTCCAGAAGGTCCGGCACTCCGGAGGGGAAGGGTACATGAATGTGTCATAACAATGTGGAATGGTTGCATCATGTACTAGGTATCATGGCTGAGCAAAATAAAGGGATAAATCAAATCCTAGTTTGAAAAAGTCAAACGCCAATTTGAAAAGTCAAACGGCAAGTTTGCTTGGTGGAGGGAGAGTAGGAAACCTACTTGGGGAGGAAGTCCTCCTCCCTCCACCCACTGGCCAAGGAGGCCGAGTTGGGGGAGGACTCCCTCCTCCCAACCGGCGCCCTCCCACCTATAAAAGAAGGGGCAGGGGTGCCCCCTCTTCCCTACACCCAACACCACCCAAACCCTAGCCCCAAGCCGCCGGCGCCACCACCCCCTGTTGCCGCCGCCTAGGGCACCTCCAACTCGCCGAGTTGGGGTGAAACCCTAACCCTAGCCACCGGCTAGCTTCCTTCCTTGGTGCCTCTAAACCCTAGATCGCCAAGGCCTCTCTCATAGTCCACCATATTCGCTCTGGCTTAAGGCGAAGCCCTACGAGATCTTCCCTCTACTTCCGGTACCACGCCGTCGTGCTGCCGGAATCGCGAGGAGAGTTCTACAACCTCTGCTGCCTGCTGGAACAAGGGAGAGAAAGGTCTTCATCGAGTACCGAACGTGTGACCGACTGCGGAAGCGCTGCCGGAATGCGGCGCCGGAAGGATCGTCTACACGATCTTGAGATTGGCACGAGTACGACTACATCACCCACGAGAATCCGCTCTCGTTAACTGCTTTGGAATCTTCGAGGGTGAGTTCCTCTATCGACTCGTTGCTACAATCTAGTAGATAGATCTTGACTTGTTTGTTTACATGCGGTAGAAAATTTTTGTTTTCCATGCTACGAACCCCTGCACAATTGACCTTACACGACAGGAAAAAGAAAAATACCAAAACCTGCTCGTGTTAATGCTAGATGGAGGAAACCTGACCCTGGAATATATAAGATCAATGTTGATGCGATTTTTCACGGCGGCGATATGCAAGGGAGGACGGGGCCGATTGTTAGAGACCACAATGGAGTTATGATACGTGCATGGTGGTACGAGGAGGCAGCAAGCGCTAGAATTATGGAGGCCGAAGCGATTCGGGATGCAACTAAATTTGCTGTTGGAAGGGGCTACCAGAACGTGCACATTGAATCCGATGCACAGGAGGTAGTGAGTCTTTTGAATGAGCCTACAGATGGCAGGTCAGAAATCGCCAGTATTTGTCGAGAAGTGAAGGATCTTGGGATGCATCTTTTACTAGCTTTCATATCTCGTATGGTAGTAGGCAGGCAAATCAAGCAGCCCATAGTATAGCTAGTAAAGTTTCTAATGTAAGAAGGAGGTGCATGTGGTTAAACTATATACCACAGTTTTTAGTTACTATTCTTGAGAACGATTGTAATAGCCATGAGTAATGAGTAAAGCTTTCTTGATTCGCATAAAAAAAGAGAAGAAACATATAGAGGAACATGATGACTCGATGTGACCTGACGGACGAAAGGGAAAATGGGTATAGTAAATAAATGTAGTCTACTGTGCCAGAAAAGACTTTAGAAGGCATTTGTATATGCAGGAGTTCCATCCTTCGCGTATTTCTGCTTCGAGATTGGTGTCGTCCATTAGCCTAGTTTTCATTCTGCACATGTAAGCCATCATGTTGACATCACTAATTGAAATAGAATTGAAAGCAATTAAAAAAAATCGGTTTTCTAGGTAGCATGTGGCTAATGTCACGCTGATGTACATGCGCCTTTAGAAAATCCTTGTTCTTTACTGTGCTTCCTGGAATGGTAGCTGGGTCGGGGCCCTCCTAGGTCACGAGGGATCTTTAATTTTTTGCAAGTATGGAAGAGAGACCTTGAGGGCGTTTGGTAGATTGTAAGCTAATAGGTAGCTCAGGTGAGGAGACAAGGATGCTCTTTTTTGTGGGCAATCAAACATGAGGGGCGGAGAAAATCGGCTCGCAACTTATAGTCTGGGGTAGGCTGGAGGGCAACGGCTGAATTAGGTGTTTCTCTAGAAGCAGGCAAGCACGCGACACGAGGAGAGAAAGATTCATTGCTTTCCGTGTGTGGTTCTATGCGCCTCTCACATAGCATGTAGTAAGCCGCCACAACCAATAGCCTACCACGGACACTAGCAACCCATACCTACCATAATTTAGTCGACCAAACAACTTAACAACGTCGGTTTTCATCATTTTTAGCAAGACAGACTGACTAGGACCAAAAACATGTGTTTTCTTAGCCTGCTTCTATTCTAACGTCAACAAAACATGCCCCTCGAGATCACCATGGGGAAAGTTAGCTTGCTTGCCTTGCCTGCCTTGTCTTAAACGATCGTGCTCTCGAGCTACACATTCCTCGCGGAGGATCTAGAATATGGGTGGGACCCCTTAGTGGCACACAATACTTGGTGTCTAAGATGGTTTGTGAGGGGCTGTCAGAGGTAGGTCTGCCATTATGATGGGGGCTACCAGGATAGGTTCTGCTCACATAATTGGATGGGCATGCGGGGTTGTGAAGAAGGATAGTGGTTTGGCTTGGATTGTAGACTGGCCTCATACCAAGAAGTGTGAACGGGATTCACGGTCCGGATGTGTAATAAAGCTAAGATCTCTTATGGGTAAAGCAACGCACCTCTGCAGAGTGTATAAATGTGTGACATGTTACTCCTAGTTCCGGGAAGGAGCAACAAATGCGAGAGGAAAGGAGTAAAGGGTACAGATAGAAAACAAAAAAAACTATGATAAGAACACCAAATGCGCCAAGATCTATTCTAGTATATGCTAGTAACGAGTAAGGGGTGATCCAAAAAAACTCACCGAGGAAGACTGGAAGATTTTTATGAAACTTGATTTCGTTGTTGATATAGTCGATCACTTGCCGATCTCAAAATCGAATTGTAGAGCGCCGCAAACCAGCAGTGCATCCGTACTCGTGCACACGTCCGGCTCCCGACATCCTTCCCTCCTCCACTCCAGTAGAGTAGCGGAAAGAGTAGATAAATCTTACTCCGAGAGACCAATAGAACATATACTTCGCTAATCCGAAGCAATGGGGGATTGCTAGAGGGGGAAGAGAGCATTCAAAAGGGGGTGGTGCAAATTGAGATGAGAGCCTTTTATAGGGAAAAGGGGATTGCACATATTCCCTCATTCATGTGAGAGAACCCCCAATTTCAATTGCATTAAATGCTCATAGCATGAATGAATTTTTCTCTTTAAATAAAAATCTTTTATTTATTTTATTCAGAACTTTGTTAATTACTTTAATTAACAAAAATTCACATAAAACCCCTTGCATTATTTCAATATCACACCTAAAACAATTTTCAGCGATTTGACCCAAACAATTCTGGTGATCATCGAAACAATTTTAGCTTTATCAATATTATTCTTGAATATGTTTTATCTACCACTTAGTGTCGGAGAACCTTAAGTGTGTCATCCTACGGCTCGCGAATGATGCAGACATGATAGAGACACCTCTCTTATCAATAATTACATAAGCGGGACCTGGAGATCCATACTGACTCCTACATATTCAACGATGACTCTAGTGATCGTGTGAACCATTAACGTTGTAACCAAATACTTTTGTCTCATGATATTTACTTGTCCGAGATTCGATCATCGGTATTCCCATACCTAGTTTGATCTCGTTACCGACAAGTACTATTTTCTCATTCCCGTGATATAACATTCCTTGTGATCAAATCACCTGCTTGCAAGCTGTTGTCAATGTGATATCACCGAGAGGGCCCAGAGTATATCTCTCTATCATCGGGATGGACAAATCCTACTCTGGATCCATGAGCCTCTACATAACACTTTTGTAGTATCTAAACCCACCTATGTGACGTTTGATGTTATCAAAGTACTCTTCCGGTGTTAGTGATTGACATGATCTCATGGTGTAAGGATTAGGGTTACTTTGTATAACATATTATAGCAATGTAAACATAATGACTTTAATCGTATTACTATACTTCGGGTGAGTGTTCATCACATCATTCCATCAATGTTGTGATTCCGTTATTAACAACATCCAATATCCATGATCAGGAAATCTTTGATCATCTTGTTAATTGACGAGCTAGTTTATATGAGAGGCATAACTAGGAAGTTTGGTTTATTTATTAAATACACATGTATTAATGTTTCCGATTTTTAAAATTCTAGCATGAGAAATCAATATTTATCATAAACATGGAATAATATAATAACTATTTATTTTTCCTCTCGGGCATATTCCCTTCAGTATCCCACTTGCACTAGAGTTAATAATCTAGTTAATACTTGCGCACTTTAACACCTATGGCTTTCTGGTGTTGTTCATACGCATTGCTTGTGGTAAACCTAATCTTCATATCTGACGCTTACAGGTCTCTGTGTATTTGCATGTCTTTGCGCATGCATCACTCATTCTCAAATGAGATGGTGTTATATAAAATTTGGTCCTTTGGTGAAACCTTAGTTCTTTGAGGTTAAAACATGTTGATACTATTATCGTACAATAGATCTTCATAGTATTATCCCGCTTGGAACTACACCTAGTTTGATTAACAAACTTATTGACACAAATGCCCTCCTTAGATGCTACTAGAGCAGTTATATACTTAGCCTTTGTTGTAGGACACATCACAATGTCTTAAACTTTGAACTCATCCAAATCCATTATAGAACTTTCTTCCATTACATTGTGCCACCTTAACCTATAGCCTAAATTGAGATAAATTTAATTTTGTATCTTGTGACTAAACTAGTCCCATTGTAACACTTTACAATGAACTATCTTTCTAGTACCAATATAACACTTTATAATAAACTATCTGTATAATACTAATGTAACACTTTACAATGAACTATCTATCACATTTACATATCGAATATCTTCTTAGTTCTTCCAAAGATCATAAGAATATCCTTACTATTGTCTAATGATCATAAGAATATCCTTACTATCATCCAATCATCATCTTATAAGTCACCCTGGTATATTCTCATAATGTTTAGAGCATAAGACATATATGGATATGTACATATCACGGTATGATTGATCAAGTTATTCATGTGATTTTACTCACCAAGTGTCAAAATACTTGAATCTTATTTCATTTACCAAGTGTCAATACACTTGAATCTTGATTTAGCCTTTTTCATGTGGCAAGAACTTTTCTTGTCATTTCCATATCGAACTCGTTCAATATTTTATCTATGTACATTTGGCACAACTATATTAGCGTCTCAATCTATCCCTATAGATGTTGATGCCTAATTTTTGGGTTTCTGCCTAAGTCTTTCATCAAAATCTAATTTTAATGAAATTCTTAACATGTGTTAATAAAAGATACATAATTTCCAATCAACAAGATGTCTTCTACATAATGTATAAGAAATAAGTCTCGGCGCTCCCACTTAATTTATTCTTAACCTTTGTCAATAAAAGATACATCTTTTTCAATCAACAAGATGTCTTCTACATAATGTATAGAAATATGTCTTGGCGCTTCCACTTAATTTCTTGCAAATGAAAGCATCTTCATTGTCTCTGATAAAATTAAACCTTTTAACAGTTTTATCACGATGAAGATTCCAACTCCGTGATGCTTACTTTAACCATTGAAGTTCATATGCCTTTTTTAGCATCCTTTGAATTAAAAAACATTTTGGACCGTGTCATGTACACATCCTAGGTAATCATTCTATTAGAAGAACTTTGTTTTGTTTGTTCAACTACCATATACCAAATATGTAGTAGTTGCTACAATAATCCGTCCAGACTAAATATCGTTACGAAAGATTAAATCTTGTCATAGTCAACTCTTTGAACATTGTCGTAAACTATTTACCGATATGTCGACTATTTCACGTATGTGAAACACCCATGTCTGTTTCTTTATAGATCCAAATACGTTCGATAGGCTTTACGTTTTTTCATAGGGTCTTCCAAATTCAAAAACTTGATTTCTCGTGTATGGAAACTATCACGAATTTTATGACTTCTAGTCATTTGATGTAGTCAGGACCCATCATCGCTTCTTTCTATATGGTCAGTTCATCATTGTCAAGACAGTAATGGTTTGTTCTTCAAATCTTACTATTTAATTGTTACATGACCTACACATTTCAATAGGAACTCAAATCTCCGAGATCACAATATTTGTAACCACGTGAACCATGTGCATTGTGGCTGCCTCCAGGATACTTTCCTGCGCTTTTCTACTCAACACATGTAGCTTAGGTTCATCAACTTGATCAAGGTTCTATTGTCCTCCCACTTAACTTTTCACAAAAAATCCTTTATCGAGAAAATTGACGTTCTAAGTGACAAACATTTTTGACTTCGATGTTATGGAGGAATACCCAACAATTTATTTGGGATAATCTACAAAAATGTTCTTATCCAATTTTGGTTCTAAACATTTTACTTATGCCTAGCATACTAAAATTTAAGAAAAGATAACTCAGGTTTTATCCCAAACCATAATTCATATGGTTTCATTTCAACGGATCATGATGGCACTCTTTTTAGTGTAAAAATGGTAGTCCCTAAAGATTAATCTTCAAAATATAATGGTAGTTTTATAAATGGCACCTTTGATCTTACCATGCCAAACAAGGTTTGATTATATTTCTTGAACACTCCATACTCCTACAATGTTTCGGGAAACGTAAATCAATGGAACGATTCCTCAAATCTTAGGTATTTGCTAATTTTTAACTCAATTATCTTCCTTTATGTTTCAATCGTGAATTCTTTATTTTCTTGTTACAATGATTTTCCTCTTCATCTTGAAAATCTTTGAACATTTTTTAAATATTTCATATTTCTTCCTCATTAAGTAAATATACACATGTATCTACTCAGATTTTGAAGAAAGTATATGAAGTGGAAATCCATCAATTACGACTACAAATAATGGACTATATACATCAACATGCACGATCACCAATAGGTTAGTCGTTCGTTTTTTCTTGGCCTTTGAACAAAGTTTTAATTATCTCTAGGAAAGTCTCACAAGCGTAAATTGATCAAAATCAAAGACTCTAAAAATCCATTAATATGGAGTTTCTTTATGTTTTCTTTCCAATATAATTTAAACGGCGATGTCACTCATAAGTGATATTCTACTCATTCATCTTGCGATATTTTAGCATTAGTGTTATGGATGTGATTTCTTCAATTAGACTTGTAAGAGTTCATCCATCTTCTATGGAATACAATAATTATTTGAATAACCATTATTCTCATAATACCGAAACAAAATAACAATTATTAAAATAAATCTTGAAGGCTAGGTTTAATGTCAATCAGAAACACAATAATACTTTATTTGTTTTCGATGAACATCATCCTATATTCTTTTGCTAGTTACTTAGGCCATTGCAGTTCATGAATTATGCTGTCCTGTGTGACACTTTACATCAACCAATCCGGTGTCCAATACATAAGAACCACATTGTTTAATAAGCAAAAAATACACCCACAACATGTATATCATCTATATACCTAAGCTAGACATTTCCAATCTTTTTCTATTTCTGCCAAATATTTCCGAGATTCTCTTTCAGCATTTCCTTTCCTTTTTAGAAGAATCTATCAACATTAATAGTAGTGTCATACACATGGCACATAGTCCAAAGCATGTTATAGTCAAATACTAATATCCTTGCTCTTGCACTTTGAAGTGGATCACCATCATCAAATGTTTGGCGTTCTTTCAAAATCCATTCTTTAGTAATCTTTTAGTGTCGTAAACATTTTATCTACATCTTCTATTCATCCTTATCATGACAACTTTCATGATCAAGCTACTATAGCTTATAAAGGTGAATCACGACTATAATGTTAGTTCCCAAAACCTTTTTGGGAGATTAGGACGCCTATATCTCCAACCTTCGCAAATTCTCATACAATATGTAAACATGAATTTTACTAAATTATACTATATCATACTGCAACCAAACATTGTTGTAGATATCACCATATCTTCCACAAATTTTAGTTTATGAAACAATTCTTTCAGCTCCTAGATAACCTTGATACTAAAACAACATTTTGAATATCAAGGATCATGGAGGCAAGCATGATACTTAGATACTAACACTAGAACTGTTACTCTTGATCTAATACTACTTATTAAACTTTATGGAGTAAATGGAGTTTCCTGAAAGTTTACAATATGACTTAACTTTATATTGACACTGAAAACAATACGATACCAGTTCGTAAAGTAAATATCCAGAATTCTTTAGTTCTATTATCTCAATTATAACTAAGCACAAGGTAGTAAAATGGATGCCAGTAACTACAACAAACTATGCAAACTCACTTTGATTTAATTTATCATAAATTAAGTTCAACTTTATTCATATTACTACTTGAACTCCCACTCAAAAACAACATTCCTCGAGTCGTTTTGGTGATTATATGAACCAAATTCACAACACCAAGACTGATCATCACGTGAATGGGTGCAACTGCGAAGGTGAGCATATATATGATCATCATATCAACTATATGACTCATGATTTACCTTTCGGTTCGTGTTCCAAGGTCATGCCTATACATGCTAGGCTCATCAAGTAAAAACCTTAGTATCCGTGTATGTAAAACTATCTTACACTCGTTGTATGTGAATATAGAGTCTATCACACCCGATCATCACGTGGTGTCTCGAAACGAAGAACATCCTTAATGGTACATACTAAAGGAACACATTTTTATATTGATATTTAAATGAGGGTCATTTTATAATGCTACTAAAGCGCTATACAAGCAAAATAAGATACAAACAAACAACATATGCAAAAAGTGATATGATATGGTTCTTGCACTTGATCACCATCTTGTGCATCATGGTATGATCTCCATCATTCCATTTTTATGTGCTTACACTTTGATTTGTTATAATTTGTGAGAGTATTCAACCATACTAAAAATTATAACAATACCATATCATGACACTTTGCCTAGAAAAAATTAAACTAGACGCTTCTATTTTCTCTTTTATATTTTACGTGCCTTAGGCTTTGATACGTCGGAAACGTATCTACAATTTTTGATGCTCCATGCGTGTTTAGTATCTACTTTGCTTTGCTTTGTCTACACTTTGAGGTGTTATTATATCTTTCTAGAACTAACCTATTAACAAGTTGTCATAGTGCCAGTTGCCTGTTTTCTTCTGTTTTGGTTCCAGAAAGGCAGAAAAATCAATATTCTCGGAATTGGACGGGACAAAAGCCAAAGTCGATATTTTACCGTGGGGTACACGAATCCAGAAGACGAGACGGAGAAGCAAACCAAGGCGGCCTGTAACACCCCGGTTCTGAAAAGACCGTGGCCTCTATGTGACATGCCAATCCCTGGATCGGTTCATTGGCCCACAGTAGAGTAAGATGAATAACATAGCAAAATATCCGTGTATCATAAATAACGAAGATGTAGAGTACCATTATTACAATAAAAGCTTAGCCCAAAGCTAGCTCAAATTATTCAGGTAGCAACATAAATAAAGTAAATCCTCCATTCTTCAAATTGCCCACAAGTGAACAAGTGCCGAGTGGAGTACCGTGGCCTATATCGATTACTCAGAATCGGAATAACCTGCAACATAAAACGTAGCAGCCCCGAAGGGTCAATACATGGAATGTATGGCAAGTAGAGCTAGTAAAGGAGACAATAGTACTAACATCTACATGCATATTTGGCAAGTGGAGCTGTGTCTGGCTTGCATTTGCAAATAACTTTGTCCTACTTTCATAAACAGTTTTTAATTTTCTTTGAAAAGATCCCAATTAAGTTAACCCAACAATATTAAAACAATTATGAAATTAGAGTGAGCGAGAAACATGTCATGGAATCAATATCAAGCAACTCAGTTGTCCATAACCGGGGACACGGCTAATCGATTAGATTATACACCCTGCAGAGGTTAGTACACTTTACCCATGTGACTTAGCCAGCCCAGCTCGTACCATCACTCTCATTTTGAGTGGTGATAGGGAGAAGTCCAAGTTGAGACTGTTCGGGAAGTAGCTCCTCAATCCCGACGCGCACCGGTCCAACCTACCAAAATTCTACATCTCTGGATACGCGGTTCGAGTCACCACAACCTACTAAGTCCAACCAACCGCCCATTCCATTATTGGCACATGGTTGTACACGTAAGCTACACAATAAAGAAGCCAATCATTCTCTCTTGATACCTGGGTGCCTTTCCGCAATGAAACCACCAAAAATTATCAATACCATCACACCCAGGAGATTCATTGATTAAGTTGTTTTAGTTTTTGCAAAACAACTCATTTAGAAACAACTTTCAGTGATGTAACCCAGCCCTCGTTCATCATAGCATGGCTAAGCACATCTACCAACGGTGGTTCATCTACAAGGAAAGCCCTACCACATAATAGGACATAGCATAGCGATAGTATCATCCTACACATGCATCTACAAAATACACGACAATGTATTGAAAATAGTAGGACGATATCATGAACAAAGTAGCATCTACTTGCCTTGGTTGTAGCGGTCGGAAGAACAATCCACACACGAGCAAGCGTTGCACTCGTCACAATCTACACGATACAATTGCATTCATAAACAAACAATCCACAACATATGCAACAAATATGATGCATGAATGCAAGAACAACAAGTGAATTGGTTCTACAGCTGCACCACAACATCCTATTCCATAATACTACCGATTGCATGCATGGAAAAATAGTTTTAGCGCTAGGAAAACTATTAAATAAAAGTAATGCTCAAAACTAGAGCTACAACTTAAATAATTCACTACCGGTAGTATACTGTTTGTAAAATCTTGGAAAACTTCTACCGCATAGGCATCACTGAATAGAAACAGTACCAACTGGAATTACTCAAAAAGGAATTATAAAACTCCCAGAGTAATTAAAACACTGCAGAAAGCCACTAGACAGTTTCTGCAGAAGTTTTTACTGTAAACCTATCTTTTTAATTCACCATGAGATTCCCCTCGTTCCACTGAATCCAGGGACATATCATACGCGATTTTTGGAGCTACGGATCTTTTTCTACGAATTTATTACTCCGAAAAGGCCACTAACTAGTTTGATTAAACTGTACTAAACCTTGCTGCAAAAGCCTGAACCAAAGGTACAGCAAGATTCTACACGACTCACTGAATCTACACATATTTTATTTGCAATTTTTGGCCAAGCGGTTTAATTTCTATGCAATTTACAAGTTTCTACCGAAATCTGTCAACTAAAAGGATTAACGAAATTGACCAGTCAATTGTGTCTGTTGACTGGTCAAAGCGTCTGCTGACTGGGCACTGACTGGGCGCCTGACTAGTCAACGCCTGAGTCTGACCGGTCAACGAACGATCTAAGCCGCTGATCTGATATCTGACGGTGGCTGCAGTCTTACCGGAAACAAGCGACGAAACGGACTCCGGACGGTGCGGCGAGTTCCGGACGGCGGCGGCGATCGGTTCCGACATCGGGGTTTTTCCTGCACGGAGGGAGACGGTCAACGAGCGGTTCAAGATCGTCAGCAACGAGCGCAAAAGGCGGCGGCGCGATGAGACGCGCTTAAACGCGCGACGCAAACGGCGAAAGCGTTGGCGTAAGCGTGCGTGCACGTGGCGAAACAGGCGATGGCGCAGCGATGGCGCCAGAGCGATGCAGCGCAGCAGCGGCTCTTGGCGGCGCGGCAGCGGCGTGGTGGGCGGGTGGCCTTGCGGCGGTGGTGCGGTGCCGGCGGCGAGGCGGCAGTGGGGCGCGCAGCGGCGGCAGCGGCGGGAGCGCGGAGGCGGCTCGGTGGCGGTAAGGCGAGCGAAGCGCGGCAATGGTAAGCGGGCGGCGGCGATTACCCGGCGGGCGAGGCGGCGGCGGCGGAAGGAGGCGACGGCGGCGGCGGAGCCTGGCGGCGGCGCGGGCGCGCGTCCCGAGGAGGCGGCGCGATCGAGGCAGGCGGGAGGCGGCGGGGTGGGGTGCGGATCCCGAGGCCGGGTGGGGTCCTTTTGTGGGCCTCACGCGAAATCCTAAACTGAATCGGTTCGGAGTTGGTTTCGGACTCGGAAATCGGTCCGGAATTTCGGACCGTTTTCCGGTGGCTCACTAAAACAGCGACAACTTCTCCGTACGAGCTCCGATTCGAGCGATTCTTGCGCCTACGGTTTCGTACGGTCGAGGGGAACAATCTAGCGTCAAGGTTCAAGCGAAACCACTAATCTACAAGGGTGGTCCATCCTAGTCCTACTAAAGCTTCCCGCAGGAACCTCGTAGCAAAATAGAATATGGTTTTGCAAATGGCGTTTCGCTGAAACATTCACTCGACGGTTTTGCATGGAAAGGCATGATGCAATGATATGAATGATATGCAAGACCAAATCTAAAATTTGGGATGTGACACGGCCAAACTCCCCTAGCCACGGTCAGGGGTGGGTCCACGCATGGGCAGGGTGTGGCCCCCCTGGTCGCCTCCCGGCCTCGCCTCTTTGCCTATAAGAAGCCCCCGATGCAGAAACCCTAAGTACCCGATCAATATTCTATGAAACCTTCTATAGCCGCCGCCACCGTCGTCCCTAGATCGGGGGGATCTGAAGTTCTTCCCGGCACCCTGCCGGAGGGGAGATCATCCCGGAGGCCTTCTCTCCGGTATGATGCGTGAGTAGTTCCAGCTTGGACTATGGGTCCATGTAGTAGCTAGATGGTTGTATCTCCTCCTTGTGCTTTCATGTATAGATCTTGTGAGCTCCGTTCATGATCAAGATCTAATCTATTTGTAATCATGCATGTTGTGTTTGCGGGGATCCGATGGATATTGAGATTACTATGTCAGATTGATTAATGGTTTTGTCTATTTGATACTATCATGTCTGTGTTGTTTGTGATCTTGCATGCTCTCCATTTTTAGTAGCTATCTTGGCCGACTAGTTGCTAGTGACTCCAAGAGGGGGTATTTATGCTTGATAGTGGGTTCATGCCTCTAGTTTCCAAGGGAAGTGATAGAAATCTCTTCAGTTGTAGATGTGTTGTTGCTATTAGGGAGAAAACAACGGTCTCGTGTTCATGGCACAAGTGGATTGTTTATCTTACACACTTTGCTTAAAGCAGTTGTCTGTTGCTTGCAACTTAATACTGAAGGGGGTTCGGATGATAACCTGAAGGTGGACTTCTAGTCATAGATGCAGTTGGATGGCGGTCTATGTATATTGTTGTATTGCCTAATCGAATCTCATAGGATCTTTTTGTCTGGTATTGCATTGTTATGCCTTGCTCGGTTCCTGTCAATTGCCCTGCTATAATTTGTTTACCCTTCATGCCATGTTGTTTATCTAAGGAGTGCACCTCTAGTGAACTATGGACCCCGCTCCAATATTTACCATTGATACATTTCCCCTGTTACCTGTTTACTTGCTTCAAACCATTACCTTCCACACCATATGTTTAATCCTTTGTTACAGCAAACCGGTGAGCTTGACAACCTCACTGATTCGTTGGGGCAAAGTCTTGATTTTGTGTTGTGCAGGTCTCCGCGTTGCTTACAACACCTATGTGACGTTTCCTTCCTCCTACTGGTTCGATAACCTCGGTTTCTTACTGAGGGAAAACTTTATGTTGTGTTTCTTCACACCTTGCTCTTGGGGTTCTCAACAGGCTCCACGTCAACCACGTGTACAGCCATCAAGCTTTTCTGGCGCCGTTGCCAGGGAGGCTAAGGACGTCGTCACAAGGGGAGTCCTCCACTTCCTTTATCTTTACTTTGTTTTTAGTTTGCTTAGTTTATTTTGCTTGGTTTTGTTTGCCTCTTTTCAAAAAACCCAAAAAATAGTCTAGTTTGGTTTGCTTGCTTTATTCAAAAACACAAAAATTTAGTTCTTGCCCCACCTGTTGCTGCTGTTTTTGGCTTGCCCACCTTTGCCAAAATGAACTCTGCTGAGAACACCATGTTGTGTGACTTCACTAGCACAAACAACAATGATTTCCTTAGCACTCCTATTTCTCCACCTGCTCCTGATGCTACCTTTATGAAATTAATCCTGCTTTGTTGAATCTTGTGATGAGAGAGCAAATTTCTGGTACTAGTTCTGATGATGATGATGTCCATCTCAATAACTTTGTTAAACTTTGTGAGATGCAGAAGTATAAGGATGTAGATGGAGATATTATTAAGATCGAGCTTTTTCCTTTCTCCTTGAGAGGAACAGCTAAAGATTGGTTGCTATCCTTGCCTAGAAATAGTATTGATTCTTGGACTAAGTGCAAAGATGCTTTTATTGGAAAGTACTATCCTCCTGCTAAGATTATATCTATGAGAAGTGACATTATGAAATTTAAACAACTTGATAATGAACATGTTGCTCAAGTTTGGGAAGGAATGAAAACTTTGGTTAAGAATTGCCCCACTCATGGACTCACTGCTTGGATGATTATCCAGACTTTTTATGCAGGTTTAAACTTCTCTTCAAGAAACCTGTTGGATTCAGCTGCTGGAGGTACTTTTATGGGCCTCACTTTGGGAGATGCAACAAAGCTCCTTGATAATATGATGGTTAACTACTCTGAATGGCATACTGAGAGAGCTCTTCTGTTGAGGAAACCTTCTCTTTGAGTGATAAGATTGATGTTATTATGGCTATGATTGTTAATGGGAAAGCTCCTCTAGATCCTAATAGTGTTCCCTTAGCCTCTTTGGTTGCTCAAGAATAGCAAGTTGATGTGAACTTCATTAGAAAAAACAATTTTGGCAACAATACTTATGGTAATTATAGGCCTTATCCTCCTAGTGGAAATGCTCATCAGGGTATATCTGGAATGCCTAGTGAAGAGAGGATTCTAGAAGTTGAGAGATCCACTAAAAACTTTATGAAAATGCAATATGAGCAAAACAAGATTTTAACTAAAACTATGGAGGAACAATCTATCATTTTTAAAAATATTAGTCATCAACTTGAGAATTTGAATAGGGAAATTCCTAGTTTACAGTCAAAAAATTTGAGTGCTGAAAATAATATATCCTCTTTGTCTGAAGCACAGTCCTCCTTGATTAATAAAATGGCTTCTTAACCTGAAACCATGGAAAATACCTTTGCTACTACTCATGCCATACAAGTTACTATTGATGAAAATGTTAGGCTGTTGGCTCAACTTCATGCTAAGTGGGAAAGGGAAGCTGAAATTGATAGAAACAATAGTGTGTGCACTATCACCACTAAACCACAAGTAGTCCCTGCTCCTCCTCCTACTATGCCTAAGCCTATTGAGCCTACTACTAGTGATGCTAAGTTTGAATTTGATATAGATGGTTGCAATATTTCTGAAGTAATTATGTTCTTGCAAAAGCTTGCTAGAAGTCCTGATGCTAGTGATATGCATGTTGCTTTCACTAAACATATTACATATGCTCTTGTTAAGATTAAGGAAGAGAAGTTAAAAACCAAAGCTTCTATTCCTAGGAAAGTAGAATATAGTTGGGAACCCATTATTAATGTGCAAGTGAATGACTTTGATCTCAAAGCTTCATGTGATCTTGGTTCTAGTGTCTCTATTATGCCTAGGAAGATTTATGAAATGCTTGATTTGCCACCTTTGGAATATTGTTATTTGGATGTCCCACTCAATGATAATTCTAAGCAAAAACTCATGGGGAGTATTAATTATGTTCTCGTTATGGTTAACAATGCTTATGTCCGTGTGGATTTCTATGTTTTGGATGTTGAATACAATGCTTCTTGTCCTATTACATTGGGAAGACCTTTTCTTAGAACAGTTGGTGCCATCATTGATATGAAAGAAGACACCATTAAATATCATTTTCCATTCAAGAAAGATATTGAACACTTCCCTATGAGGAGAGATAAGTTGCTTTTTGCTCCTCCTTTGAAATCAAGGTTTGATGTTAATGCTTCCTCATTGGAAAATACTTGATTCTTCTTGCTTCTTGTGCCTAACTTAAAGGCGTTAAAGAAAAGTACTTGTTGGAAGATAACCCAAGAGTTTCGTTGAGTCTTGGAAGTTATTACTTCAGTAATGACTTCTTCTTATCCTTTTTGTTTTCTTTTTGTGCCAAGAATGACCTCTAATGAGAGGGAAGTAAGGTTTGGGGAATTGCTGTCCCGAAACAGATTTATGTCCTCCACCAAAAAATCGTGAGGAGTCTCTGTAACTCGGATTGAGATAAAAATTTAAGAATAAATCCCCCAGTATGTTAGCTAGCATTCGTTAGTTCAACATGTTTTTATTTGAGCAACAGAAGATGTTCAAAAAAATCGGTTTCTACCTGCTGGTCTGTTTTGACAGATTTATGCCATTATTTGGATTTGCTTCTTATTGATTCCTTTTTTAGTTCTATTTTGGGAAATTGAGATTTTTTAAGGAGTTACTACAGTCGCATGTGTTTTTATTGAAATTTTTTGCTGTTCCAAAGCTTTGCCTAAGGTCTAATATCTTTTGAATACACTAATGTTGCTAATGAAGATTGTGTGAAGTTTTGTATGAAGGAAAAATTTCAGGTGTAGAGAGAGAATGATGTAATGAGATGAAGGATGGACAAAAGCTCAAGTTTGGGGATGCCACCCCGGTGTAACCCCAAGAAATATCCAAGAGTTACAAGCGTCAAAGCTTGGGGATGCCCAAGGCATCCCCTTCTTCATCAATAAAAAGCTTAGGTCTGTCTAGATACTTCGTTTTTATTGTTTCATGCACTGTTATGTTGTTCTTCGAGCATCTTAGTTTTCGTTTGGTTTTCTTAGGTTATTTAGTTTGCTTGAATAAAGTAGTTTGGACCCCCATTCTCGTTGTGTTGTTTTAAAAATAAGTTTCTTGGTGTTGGAAAGGAGTAGTAAGTTCTTGCTTGAAAGTACAAGAGGATCTTGCATTGACTGTGACTTAGACTTTAGCATGACATGCTAGGTGTTGTTTTGACCTTATGCTTAGTGATTATTTCTGTAGCATGTCTTGTTCCAAACAATTGGGATTGCTTAGTGTGCCTTGAAGAAATTATGCGTTGTTTTAGGATGCAAAAGCATAGTATTGTGGTATTCTCCTTTGATGCTTTGTTTGGGTTGACTTGTGTAGTGACCTCGGATTCGCAAGGATCCTAAGTCCCTGTGATTAACATGCTAGTCCCTGGATCAATAGCTAGCACTCACAGTCGATGAAATATCATGTAAAACACAAAGTCTTTATTACACGGAGAATCCAGAGTATGAATTTATTACAAAATTGCTTAGCATTATGCTAGCTCAAATAACAGCGGAAACATAAAAGCAGCATGAGTCCATCAACGCCCCAGGCTTGTCGAGTGTAGACCCACGATCCCTACGCACCTTTCAATCTTCGGATTCTGCACATAAGACGTGCAGCCAACAAGTTGGGTCAATACTTTGAATGTATTGGCAAATTACACCAAGGAGAGAAAAGACTATCTCTACATGCAAGGCTGGTATAGGCTGTAGAGTTCATTTGCTCAAAGCTAGTTTTCTTAAGTAGAGAGAAGAAGAGAGAATTGTCCTACTTTGTAAACATTTGCTTAGATAAAATAAGGTCGAGTGGCACACGAGGATATTATGCACCAAGTGTCCAAACAACCAAACACTTGGATATTACGCACCAAGCGTCACTTGGATATTACACACCAAGTTCCCAAATTCCCACCCATTAGCGATATTACGCACGCCATGGGGTTTCAAAACTTTGTTTTTAGAAGAGAGAGAGGAAGATCCTTCAGAGGCTTCATCCTTCAGACGCTCATTGTTGTTCTGTTACCGTGAACACGGCTGATCGATCAGATTGCAATACTCTCGAGAGTTTATGCACTTTACCCACAATCCACGATCAAGTCCTTTTACAGACGAGACCATGGCAAGGCTTTCCCTTAGTATCCCCTCTACCTTCTAGATCCAACCGTGCCGAGAACCACCAAATGTTGGTACCCAGGTGAGGTTTCCCACTAAGTACTAGGCCAAGACAGAGCCCATAATATATTGTGGTTGCACTGGAAGCTTCTGAATTCTGAAACATGGCAGACTTCTTTGATTCCTGGGCGGCCGTCCTCCACCACAATCTCACTCGTTCACCCGACAACCATTCCGCCCAGAAGAAAACTTAGTTTTATTTTGAAGTGGATTTGAGAAGAAAAGTTTGCTCTAGAGAGCCTTTATACTTAGAAAAATTCTTTGTCTTTCGAACCCCCCAACGGTACTTTGTATAAATAGCATAGCAAGCAGTACTTAGCAAAAACAGAGGTAACCTATTAGGATGGGAAATCCTAAGTATAGAGCTACTCATAGCATACTACAAAATCATCGCTCTTGCAAAATAATACTAAGGGGAAAATCTACTAGAACATCCTACACATGCATACTATAGAATTTTGAAGATCACATGCATAGAATCAAAACTGGGACAAAATTATGAACAAGTGGTGTAACTTGCCTTGATCCGAGCAGCACTCTACACAATATCACTCCTTAGCACACTCCGAGCAATCTAATGAATCACAAACATAGATCTGATCACAACTTGCTCAAAGCATATCACAAGGAAAATCATGCATGCATGCAACATGGTATTTTATGCAAGGTTGGTTCTTCTAAATTGATCAAGGTAGCAAGTTTGGGTTGTGATAGTGTAAGGGTGTCACTAGAATTGATTTCCCAAAGATTTAGATCTAATTGAATCACTAAAACAATTCCTAGGTTTAAAGGAGCTCAAACCATCTAATTAGCCCAAGTTAGATCTAATGATCCTAAGCAAAGCTTAAAGATTTGGATCAGTAGGTATTGTGGAAACAAAGTTACTGCAACAAGAATCAATTAAAATAGAATTTTAATTATTTTTCTATAGATTAAACTCTCTAATCTAATGATTAAATTCTACACCTAAAAACTTACTGTGAACCTGGGATATTATTGCAGATTTGGATTCTACTCAAAATTAGGAATCCAACGGTATATCATAAGCTAAAATTGGCCAAGTAGTTATTTTTCTATGATTTTCGCAATATTAAACTTAATCTGCAAAAATCAAAACAATCTAGCCTATACCCTAGCTCAGATCGCGCCAAGTGGCGGCTTATGGTTGGGCCAGCTGGCCGAGGCGGCGCTGGCAGCGGCAACAGCGGCTTGCCACGCGGCGCTGCATGGTTGGCCGATACCCCTTCGCCCCCCCCCCCTTCTAATCTGGCCCGCAGGATTTCAATCGGACGGCCTAGACGGCTCCACTGACCTGTGGTGGTGGCGGCGATGGAGACGACGGCGGCGGCGGAGTCGACGGTGGTCGGAGGTACTGGCGGTCCTAGCGAAGGCGGCGAAGATGGCCCCCGATGCGCACATCGATGGCTAATCCCCTAGCGGTCTCAGCGCGGTCCCTCTCCTCCTCCTTCTCCCGGCGTCGGCCGTTCCTCTCCTCGGGTTCGACGGCTCCGGCGAGCAATTGCCGGCGATATCCTGCGTTTCGGAAGCAACGGATCAGACGGGCGGTTAGGGTAGGTCGGGGCGAGAAGGGTGGAGGGCGTAACAGGGCTCGAGGTGCCCTGGAGAGTCGCCAACCTCGGGCTCCGACGGCGGCTGCTCTGGCGAGCTCGGAATTGGGTCTAGGGTTTGAGAAAAATCGAGGGGAAAACGACGAGGGCGGGTCGGCTTTATATAGTCCAAGACTTGGGGAAGGGGGTGGTAGAAATCCGTTGGGATTCGGGGGTGTCCCGACGCAGCAGGAGCTGTGTCCGCCGCGGTCTCCAGGAGGAAGACGACGGGGTGGGACCCCCGCGTTAGTGGTGGAGGGGAGAAGTGGGCGATCTTGGCTGGGTCATGGGCTGGCGTGGGGTACAGGTGCAGCGTGGGTGGTCACAGGCCATGACCAGTTAGGTAGGTTGCCCATTTTTTTCCCTTTTATCATTTTCCTTTTTCTGTTTTAATAAAACCTAAATAACTTTTGCCTACCAATCCCAAACTTGATGAAAATTGTTTCTAAATTTTTATAAAATTAAGGTGGTCAACATAGGGCCATAGTTTAATGTTTTACAAGGTTTTTAGAAGGGTCATTCCTTGACCTCTACACTAATGCTTACATAAGGCAACCACTATTAGGGTTTTCTAGGTTTAGGTGTTTAGGATTTTTTATTTCAATTTTCAATTGTAGGATGCAATGATGCAAGGATGATGCATGACACTAATAACATCCTAATACAAAATCTGGGATGTTACAAACCTACCCCCCTTAAGAAGAATCTCGTCCTCGAGATTCGGGTTGGCTAGCAAATAGGTGTGGGTGTTCTGCCTTCAAGTCTTCCTCACGCTCCCACGTAGCTTCTTCCTCGGAGTGGTGGTTCCATTGTACCTTGCAGAATCTTATAGTCCTGGTGCAGGTAATCCTTTCAGCTGTTTCCAGTATTTTGATGGGTTTTTCCTCATAGGTAAGGTCATTCTCCAATTGAACCTCATCTAGGGGAACAGTGTCTCTTAGCGGTGTTTCGGCCATCTCCGGGTGACACTTCTTTAGTTGCGACACGTGAAACACATCATGAGCCAGTCCTTCCCAGAACTCCAACTGATAAGCAACTTCTCCTCTATGGGCCAGAACCTTATATGGTCCTATGAATCGTGGGGCTAACTTGCCCTTGATTCCGAACCTCTTAACTCCGCGTAGGGGTGAAACTCGGAGATACGCACGGTCCCCTATTTCATAGGCCACATCTGCGCTTGAGTCGGCGTAACTCTTCGCCGGGATTGGGCTACCTTAGCCTATCCTGAATCTGTCAGACCTTTTCTTTGGCATCCTTTATCAAGTCAGGTCCAAAAGACTGCGTTCACCAACTCCATTCCATAGCAATGGAGTCCTACACTTCTGCCATATAGAACTTCAAATGGAGCCATTTTGATACTCTCAGTAGCTGTTGTTATATGAGAACTCAGCATACGGCAGTTATCGTCCAACTAGACCCATAGTCCAGCAGCAAGCTCTCAACATATCCTCCAAAATTTGATTCACCCTTTCTGTTTGGCCATCTGTCTGAGGGTGGAAGGCCGTACTGAATTCTAGTCGGGTTCCAAGAGACTCATGTAGTTGACGCCAAAACTTCGAAGTAAACTGGTGCCTCTATCGACACAATTCCTTGGGAACACCATGCAGACTTACAATTCTTGACATGTATATCTTAGCAAGCTTAGCACTTGTATATGTGGTCTTTACGGGGATGAAGTGAGCCACCTTGGTAAAGTGGTCCACCACTACCAGATAGAATCAAATCGAGCGAGTCCGGCAACCCGTGATGAAATCCATGCCTACCTTGTCCCACTTCCATGGGTATAGGTAGTGGTTGAAGTAATCCTGCGGTTTCGATGCTCGGCTTTAACTCTTGCACACATCACATAGAGAAATATATTCTGCAATATCTCTCTTTAGGTTATTCCACCAGAATCTATCCTTCACATCCATGTACATCTTTGTGTTACCTGGATGAATTGAGTATGGAGAATCATGAGCTTCTTGTAAAATCATCTTCCTGATATCAGGGTCGTTGGGCACGCACAAACGCTTCCCATGCCAGAGGGTTCCTTGGTCATCCTGGAGAAATTCTTTAGTCTTTCCTTCACTTATCCCGATTCTTATTTCTTCCAACTCTTTATCTCCTTCTGCTTCCTTGATTCTCTCTAGGAAGGTGGACACTATTTCCATAGTCGCCACGCGTCTTTCGGTACTATCTCTAGCCCGAGATCCCTGAATTGTTTGCATAAATCCTCTGGAAGTTCCCTCATGTAAGTCCATTCACATACACCTTACGACTTAAGGCATCGCCACCACGTTTGCCTTCCGGGTGGTACTGTAAATCCAAGTCATAATCCTTAATTAGCTCAAGCCATCTTCATTGTCTCATATTCAAATCCTTTTGGGTGAAGATGTACTTCAAACTTTTATGATCTGTGAACACATCACAATGTTTGCCCATGAGGTAGTGTCTCCATACCTTGAGTGCATGAACCACAGATGCAAGTTCCAAATCATGTGTGGGATCATTGTGTTCGTGGTTCTTAAGTTGTCGGGAGGCATAGGATACCACTTTCCCATCCTGCATCAATACACTTCCAAGTCCTTGTCGAGAAGCGTCACAATAGACTTGAAAATCCTTTTGCATATCAAAGTGCGTAACTGGTGCCATAAGGCGCTTTCTTCAACTCTTGAAAACTTGCTTCACATGCCTCGGTCCATAGGAATTTCTTTTCCTTCTTTAATAGTTACATCATGGGTTTTGCTATCTTGGAAAAGTTTTCGATGAACCTCCGTAATATCTGCGAGGCCCAAGAAACTTCTAATATCTCCCACATTCTTGGGTGACTCCCATTCCGTCACGGAAGCTACCTTGCTAGGATCTACGGCAACTCCTTTAGCTGACACAACATGACCAAGGAATCCCACTTCCTTTAATCAGAACTCGCACTTGCTGAATTTGGCATACAACTTGTGTTCTCTTAGCTTCTCCATGATAAGGCGCAGATGTTTCTCATGTTCCCTCTCATCCTTAGAGTATATGAGTATATCATCTATGAATACCACGATAAACTTGTCCAAATATTCCATGAACACTTTGTTCATCATGGTCATGAAGTATCTTTGGGGCATTGGTCGACCAAAGCGACATTACGGTGTACTCATACAATCCGTATCTTGTGGTGAATGTTGTTTTGGGCACATCCTGTTCGAATCTTCACTGAAAATAGCACGATCAGATCGATCTTTGAGAACACACTAGCTCCTTTTAACTGGTCAAACAGGTCATTGATGTTGGGTAGAGGATACTTATTCTTGATCGTCACCTCGTTTAACGAGCGGTAATCCACAACCAGCCTCTTGGTTTTATCCTTCTCCACAAATAGGACGGGTGCTCCCCAAGATGACGCGCTGGGTTGAATGAACCCCTTGTCCAATTGTTCCCTAAGTTGTTTCTTGAGTTCCTTTAACTCGTCCACATCCATCTTGTATGGTCTCTTAGCTATCGGCCCCGTGCCTGGCATCAAGTCAATGAGGAACTCGATATCACGGTCGGGTGGCATTCCTGGTAGTTCCTCCGGGAAGAGATCTGGGTATTCCTTTACAATAGGTACCTCCTCCAAGCTAACCCCCATAAGAGAGTTCACCATGACTTCTTTAAGTGCGAAATTCGACTTGATACGAATCCTCTTTCCTTCCGGTGTTGTGAGCATGACAGTTCTCTTGGCACAATCTATGACTCCTTCATATTTGGTCATCCAATTCATGCCCAAGATTATGTCTAATCCTTGTGATTCTAGAACCACTAGGCTGGTGGGAAAAATGTGTGTCCCAATCCTTAGTTCTAATTCCCGACAACCGGAGTTTGCCACTATTTCTCCCCCATGAGAACTTACCCTTAGAGGAAAGTTTATAGTCTCCGTTGGTATCTTGCCTCTATCCACAAATACCCTTGATATGAATGAATGCGATGCACCGGTATCAAAAAGAACAACTGCGGGAATAGAATTGAGTTTGAACTTACCAATCACAGTGCGGCGCATCACAAGCATCCTCCATAGAAACATGATTCACCGTGGCTTTGACAAACGGATTTGGCTTCTTCCCGTTTCCATTGCCATGGTTGTGTCCATTTCCATTCCCATTGCCATTGCCATTCTTCCTCTCGGGGCAAGAGGTTGCATAGTGCCCTGTCTTGTTGCACTTAAAGCATGTCACCTCACTGAGATCCTTTCCATTGCTGCCATTCCCATTGCGGTTCTTATGCCCATTGTGTTTGTGGCCACCATGGTTATGACCGTTATAGTTGTGGCCATTATTGTTATAAGGTGGTGGTGAGGAATTGCGCTGCTTCTGGTACGGAACAGAGTGTTTGTGAGGGTTAGATTTCCTCTTGCGGTTTTCTATGCTCTTCCTCTTTGATTCAACCACAATGGCTCTGTCCAGGAGTTCCTGAAAGTTGTCAAATTTCTGAGCCACAAGCTGAATGGATATCTCATCATTGAGCCCTCTTAAGAACTCCTCCTGTCTCTTGGCATCAGTGGAAACGTCATCGGGTGCATAACGGGCTAGCTTATTGAAAAGCTCCCCATACTCGGTGACGAATCGGCAGTGCTGGTGTAGGTCGCGAAACTCGCGCCTTTTCAGAGTCATGACACCAGCAGCCACATGATGAGTGCGAAAAGCTAATTCAAACTGTTCCCAAGTGATAGCATCAATATCCGGGTGGGTGACTTGGTAATTATCCCACCATTCTGCAGCAGGTCCTTCAAGCTGGTGTGCGGCATAACGCACCCTGTCGGCTCCGACAGCTTGCACGGTGTCTAGCTTCTTGTTGATCGTACGCAGCCAGTCATCAGCGATGATTGGTTCAGTGCTGCTAGTGAAGGTAGGTGGGTTCAGCCTTAAAAACCGAGTCAAGCGATCCTGTTGAGGAGGTGGCGGAGGTGGTGGTGGCGGCGGGTTGTTGTTGTTTTGCATGTTCTGAGTGAGCAGTTGGATCAGCTGGTTCTGAGTGGCCAAAAGTTGTGCTATTTCTGGCGGGATTTCGGAGTTCGCACGTCTTGGCGGCATCTGTGGGGTTTAAGAGAATAGTTAAGAAATAGACAGAAAGACTAAGTAGTAAACTCCTACCCTTATGAAAACACACCAAGCACACAAGGCACACAAGACATAATAACACAGCTTAACACAGAAAACAACCAAGTTTAACTAAACCAGACTTGTCTTGGTATTTATTACATTTGTGAATAACGTTTTACTATAGAATTAAAGGTGGTCCAACTATTACACATCTTCCACGCCTTCCTCTTCCTCGTCCTCGAACGAGTAGCCTTCCTACTCTAGAGTTGTCTTGTACAACTCCATCTCCTTTGTGGTGGCTTCAAGCTTCTCTTGGAGGTTCTTTATCTCATCCTGTAGCTTTTTGGTAGTGGCTTCTAGCTTCTCCTGAAGTCCCTCCTTATCGCTTTGTAGTTCCTCCACTAAACTTGACTTCTTTGCGGCTTCAAGTTGCTTTGCCAAGTCCCTCTTGGAAGCACGCACATCATTGATTATCTTGCAAAGGCCTTCAGTTTGCACTTCATCTCCATCGATCTGCTGTTTGAGTTCCCTAATTCTCTTGTTTTTATTTATCACCCTCTTCTCTTGGTTAGCGAACTTCTTCTCTTGGTCCTGGAATTTTATCTCTTGGAGCTTCATTGCCTCCTCATGCTGCTTGATCATTTCTTCCTTCTCCTTGATGAGGGCGCATAGCTCGTCGTTCTTCAACATCTCGAGGAAAGTACCCTTCTCAAGGTCATGGATGTGGCACTCCAAGTCTTGATATTGTGTTCTTCGGCGCTTGGTAGAAGTTCTTTCCTCAAAGGTTAACTCCATGGGAATTCCTTCCTCATCTTGTCTTCCAAAGAGGCCGCCGCAGTGTCCTTGGAGAGCTTCATGATGATGTCCGCATAGGCGACCAATGAGTTGCTGCAAGCTAATGCTAAGGTCCTTCTCCTTGGAATCGCTAACAATGTGGATTACTATGTCTTCCTCCGGGTTCTTGACTCGCTCTTTTCCTGGCTGGATGACCTTGACTCCCCAACAGTCGTCCTTGTGGAGTTTCTTCATTGTGCTCTCCTGGATTGTTGGGAGAGGAAGGTCCAAGCGTGTGAGTAGATCCATGAGGCATCCACCAAAGCGAAGGGGCTCGATGTCCGCGACGGTGTCGTAGAGGAAGCTTGTCATCTTTGAGTCAGAAGAATGAAGGTTAGATACTTAAACAAGTAGAGGAAAGTAGATACTATAAGTGCGGAAAATAACTTAGTAGAAGAACAAGTAAGGCACAAAAGTTAGAGGTGGTTTCAATCCTAGGGTCACGTCCTACAGGCAACGATGTGCTCTGATACCATCTGTAGTGACCTCGGATCGGCAAGGATCCTAAGTCCCTGTGATTAACATGCTAGTCCCTGGATCAATAGCTAGCACTCACAGTCGATGAAATATCATGTAAAACACAAAGTCTTTATTACACGGAGAATCCAGAGTATGAATTTATTACAAAATTGCTTAGCATTATGCTAGCTCAAATAACAACGGAAACATAAAAGCAGCATGAGTCCATCAACGCCCCAGGCTTGTCGAGTGTAGACCCGCGATCCCTACGCACCTTTCAATCTTCGGATTCTGCACATAAGACGTGCAGCCAACAAGTTGGGTCAATACTTTGAATGTATTGACAAATTACACCAAGGAGAGAAAAGACTATCTCTACATGCAAGGCTGGTATAGGCTGTAGAGTTCATTTGCTCAAAGCTAGTTTTCTTAAGTAGAGAGAAGAAGAGAGAATTGTCCTATTTTGTAAACATTTGCTTAGATAAAATAAGGTCGAGTGGCACACGAGGATATTATGCACCAAGTGTCCAAACAACCAAACACTTGGATATTACGCACCAAGCGTCACTTGGATATTACACACCAAGTTCCCAAATTCCCACCCATTAGCGATATTACGCACGCCATGGGGTTTCAAAACTTTGTTTTTAGAAGAGAGAGAGGAAGATCCTTCAGAGGCTTCATCCTTCAGACGCTCATTGTTGTTACATTACGTGAACACTGATCGATCGATTGCAATACTCTAGAGTTTGTGCACTTTACCCACAATCCACGATCAAGTCCTTTTACGACGAGACCATGGCGAGGCTTTCCTTAGTATCCCTCTACCTACGGATCCAACCGTGCGAGAACCACCAAATGTTGGTACCGGTGAGGTTTCCCACTAAGTACTAGGCCAAGACAGAGCCCATAATGTATTGTGGTTGCACCGAAGCTTGAATTCTGAAACATGGCAGACTTCTTTGATTCTGGTGGCCGTCCTCCATCAAAATCTCACTCGTTGACCCGACAACCATTCCGCCTAAGAAAACTTAGTTTTATTTTGAAGTGGATTTGAGAAGAAAAGTTTGCTCTAGAGAGCCTTTATACTTAGAAAAATTCTTTGTCTTTCGAACCCCCCAACGGTACTTTGTATAAATAGCATAGCAAGCAGTACTTAGCAAAAACAGGGGTAACCTATTAGGATGGGAAATCCTAAGTATAGAGCTACTCATGGCATACTACAAAATCATCGCTCTTGCAAAATAATACTAAGGGGAAAATCTACTAGAACATCCTACACATGCATACTACAGAATTTTGAAGATCACATGCATAGAATCAAAACTGGGACAAAATTATGAACAAGTGGTGTAACTTGCCTTGATCCGAGCAGCACTCTACACAATAGCACTCCTTAGCGCACTTCGAGCAATCTAACGAATCACAAACATAGATCTGATCACAACTTGCTCAAAGCATATCACAAGGAAAATCATGCATGCATGCAACATGGTATTTTATGCAAGGTTGGTTCTTCTAAATTGATCAAGGTAGCAAGTTTGGGTTGTGATAGTGTAAGGGTGTCACTAGAATTGATTTCCCAAAGATTTAGATCTAATTGAATCACTAAAACAATTCCTAGGTTTAAAGGAGCTCAAACCATCTAATTAGCCCAAGTTAGATCTAATGATCCTAAGCAAAGCTTAAAGATTTGGATCAGTAGGTATTGTGGAAACAAAGTTACTGCAACAAGAATCAATTAAAATAGAATTTTAATTATTTTTCTATAGATTAAACTCTCTAATCTAATGATTAAATTCTACACCTAAAAACTTACTGTGAACCTGGGATATTATTGCAGATTTGGATTCTACTCAAAATTAGGAATCCAACGGTATATCATAAGCTAAAATTGGCCAAGTAGTTATTTTTCTATGATTTTCGCAATATTAAACTTAATCTGCAAAAATCAAAACAATCTAGCCTAAACCCTAGCTCAGATCGCGCCAAGTGGCGGCTTCTGGTTGGGCCAGCTGGCCAGGCGGGCGACGCGGCGCGGCGGCGACGCGCTTGCCACGCGGCGCTGCGTGGTTGGCCGATACCCCTTCGTCCCCCCCTTTCTAATCGGCGCAGATTTCAATCGGACGGCCTAGACGGCTCCACCTGTGGTGGTGGCGGCGATGGAGGACGGCGGCGGAGTCGACGGTGGTCGGAGGTACTGGCGGTCCTAGCGAAGGCGGCGAAGATGGCCCCCGATGCGCACGTCGATGGCGAATCCCCTAGCGGTCTCAGCGCGGTCCCTCTCCTCCTCCTTCTCCCGGCGTCGGCCGTTCCTCTCCTCGGGTCCGACGGCTCCGGCGAGCAATTGCCGGCGATATCCTGCGTTTCGGAAGCAACGGGTCAGACGGGCGGTTAGGGTAGGTCGGGGCGAGAAGGGTGGAGGGCGTAACAGGGCTCGAGGTGCCCTGGAGAGTCGCCAACCTCGGGCTCCGACGGCTGCTCTGCGAGCTTCGAATTGGGTCTAGGGTTTGAGAAAATCGAGGAAAGCAGCGGGGGGTCGGCTTTATCTAGTCCAAGACTTGGGGAAGGGGGTGGTCGAAATCCGTTGGGATTCGGGGGTGTCCCGACGCAGCAGGAGCTGTGTCCACCGCGGTCACCAGGAGGAAGACGACGGGGTGGGACCCCCGCGTCAGTGGTGGAGGGGAGAAGTGGGCCGATGCTTTGGGCTGGCGGTAATTTGGCGTGGGTAAGTGGCTGCTTCCAGGTAGGTGGGTTGCCCATTTTTTCCTTTTATCATTTTCCTTTTACATTTTAATAAAACCTAAATAACTTTTGCCTACCAAGCCCAAACTTGATGAAAATTGTTTCTAAATTTTTATAAAATTAAGGTGGTCAACATAGGGCCATAGTTTAATGTTTTACAAGGTTTTTAGAGGGGTCATTACTTGACGTCTACACTAATGCTTACATAAGGCAACCACTATTAGGGTTTTCTAGGTTTAGGTGTTTAGGATTTTTTATTTCAATTTTCAATTGTAGGATGCAATGATGCAAGGATGATGCATGACACTAATAACATCCTAATACAAAATCTAGGATGTTACAACTTGGCACATGCTCACACCATGTTATGACTTTGAACAAGTCACCATAGCCTCTATGATCATTTATTCCTTGACTTGTAGTACCACTCTATGCTTTGATTAGTAATGTTTTGTTGCTCTGCATAATTATGGCCATTATTGCTCTCTTAGTTGGTTGCTACCAGTCTTTTGCTAGCCTCCACTTGTATGAGTAAGTTCTACTCATGCTTCCAACTCCCAAGAAAACAAGTTATCCCAAAGTGTCAACTATAAACTCCTATGCATGGTGTGTTACACCATTCCAAGTATATTCTTGTTTTCAGCTATCTTCCAATTAAAATCTATTTTGTTATGTGAAAACTTAGTGATTAAAGCCCTCACGAACTTGATGGCACACTTTATATTCTTTGCCCCTAATAAACTTGAACCATTGTGTCGTATATGTTGTATATGCTTGCACTTATACGTTGGAATTAGCAGAACCGTGTTGTCACGAGGAACGTTTTCAACATTGCACTTGTACTTTGTACTCAGTTGATATCATGCTGTTTTGTCTATGGATGTCACCGGTGTGAAATAAAGAGGGAACTTGTAAGTCCAAGGAGTATGTATTTTGTGTTAGAGAAACGCCTGGGCCGCTAGCCTAAGCCATGCCTAATCATGGTGGAAACTTGCAGCATCACCATAGTGAGCTATTTATGAAGCATCCTCAATAAAAAGATATGCATATAGTAAATAAAAAGATCGATGAGATGTTCATTGTCTACTTGCCTTGTCATTTTGGTTATGGGATAGCTCCTGTACCATGTGCAAGGGGTACCCCGTTGGCGGTTCTCTATGATATGCATGTACTTACAATGATAAGAACTTGCAGGTGACTGAAGTTGAGTAGCATGAGGTGTGGCCCTCGTATTCAAGGGACTTGAGATTGCCAACTTATACTTTGTCAAGCATATACTCCATAGTTTGTTCACTTTAACCTTAATCACTTCAAGATGCTTATGATAGGGGCAATGAGGGCTGAAAGCTAACAAGTACCATAATTTTTGGAAGCTCTTTTTGAAACTTGAAATCCCTGCTTCCCTTTGTGAAGGGCCTTTCTTACACCATTATTTGAGTCTCCACCTTCTACACTTAGGCACCATTAAGAGAGCATAGTTGCCATTCTATGTGCAGTGTCCCAAAACTTATTGATTGATGCATATTGTGATATTACTTGTTCTTGTGCTATTTGTTTCTAGTCACCCTTGTGAACTTTGAAGGTGTCCTATGCATCTATTTGCTACTCTATGAGGGACAAGCTGAATGCCACTATGCTATGTTTTCTGTATGTGAAACAAACAAACGTTTTTCAATGCATGTTATTCATGATCTTTGTTTGTAGCCTTTCATGTTGCATGCATAGTTACTATGTCCTATTGTTAAAACTCCATCTTTCATGCACATGTTTAGAGTTCTTTGTTCCCAGCTTTTAATGCTTGCAAATGGTTTGATCTTGGTTTTGATGGTGCATGTCACCTCAAAAATTATTATTTTTATCACTTACCTACTAGGAATGACGGGAGTTAAGCTTGGGGATGCTTGATACGTCGGAAACGTATCTATAATTTTTGATGCTCCATGCTTCTTTAGTATCTACTTTGCTTTGCTTTGTCTACACTTTGAGGTGTTTTTATATCTTTTCTGGAACTAACCTATTAACAAGTTGCCACAGTGCCACTTGCCTGTTTTCTTCTGTTTTTGGTTCCATAAAGGCATAAAATCAATATTCTCGGAATTGTACGGGACAAACCCAAAGTCAATATTTTACCGTGGGGGACACGAATCCAGAAGACGAGACGGAGAAGCAAACCAGGGCAGACAAACCCCCTAGCCTCGGTTAGGGGTGGGCCCGCGCCTGGGCAGGGTGTGGCCCCCCTGGTTGCCTCCCAGACTTGCCTCTTCGCCTATAAGAAGCTCCCGATGCATAAACCCTAAGTGCCCGATCAGTATTCCATGGAACCTTCTGTACCCGTCGCCACCGTCGTCCCTAGATCGGGGGGATCCGAAGTTCTTCCAGGCACCCTATCGGAGGGGAGATCATCCCGAAGGCCTTCTCTCTGGTATGATGCGTGAGTAGTTCCACCTTGGACTATGGGTCCATGTAGTAGCTAGATGGTTGTATCTCCTTCTTGTGCTTTCATGTATACACATTTTGAGCTCCGTTCATGATCAAGATCTAATCTATTTGTAATCATGCATGTTGTATTTGCGGGGATCCGATGGATATTGAGATTACTATGTCAGATTGATTAATGGTTTTGTCTATTTTATATTATCATGTCTGTGTTGTTTGTGATCTTGCATGCTCTCCATTGTTAGTAGCTATCTTGGCCGAGTAGTTGCTATTGACTCCAAGAGGGGGTATTTATGCTCGATAGTGGGTTCATGCCTCTAGTTTCCAAGGGAAGTGGCAGAAATATCTTCGGTTGTAGATGTGTTGTTGCTACTAGGGAGAAAACAACGGTCTCTTGTTCATGGAACAAGTGGATTGTTTACCTTACACACTTTGCTTAAAGCAGTTGTATGTTGCTTGCAACTTAATACTGGAGGGGGTTCGGATGATAACCTAAAGGTGAACTTCTAGTCATAGATGCAGTTGGATGGCGGTCTATGTATATTGTTGTATTGCCCAATCGAATCTCATAGGATCTTTTTGTCTAGTATTGCATTGTTATGCCTTGCTCAGTTCCTGTCAATTGCCCTGCTATAATTTGTTTACCCTTCATGCCATGTTGTTTATCTAAGGAGTGCACCTCTAGTGAACTATGGACCCTGGTCCAATCTTTACCATTGATACATCTTCTACTGTTACTTGTTTACTTACTGCAAACCATTACCTTCCACACCATACATTTAATCCTTTGTTACAGCAAACCGGTGAGCTTGACAACCTCACTGATTTGTTGGGGCAAAGTCTTGGGTTTGTGTTGTGCAGGTCTCCGTGTTGCTTGCAACACCTGTGTGACGTTTCCTTCCTCCTACTGGTTCGATAGTCAATGTCTGCAATGGAGTCAATGTCTGCATCAAGCAAAGTGGAGGCATAGTTCTAGAATAGATAATAGGTTGTATGAGCTGGAGATAATAGGTTCTATGAGTTATTCAGTGAAGACAATGGAGTCAATGTCTGCATCAAGCAAAGTGGAGGCATAGTTCTAGAATAGATAGAAAATATTATTTCTAGCTCATAGAACCTATTTTCGTAGGGCATTGTTGTAGCAGCTATCGCAAGCCAGATAGTTTTTAAGGTAGACTTATTCGTAGTATAGTACTTGAGTTGTTATTTTTGGTTTTCTTCTACTTTCCTCTTTGTATTGAGGAGGTTCTTTGGATCTTTTGTAAGAGTTTGAGATGTATATCATAGTCATGTCTTGAACTCGCGATGTTTCTATTGTACCATACTGAGGGATGTGATACTAGTGAACGGTGTTTCATTAGTGTTATATCAACGACTTACATACTACACCATGCAGTGGTATGTTGGGTCACCGCAAAAATTCTAATCGAAGGTCGGCGACCATGGCGAAGAACAAAGATGTCAAGATTGAGCTTTAAAAAAGGGTTGTGATGAAGAAGAGGAGGGATGACTACATCTTACTGATGGCCGAGACGTCAACACAATGTATGACGAGGTGAAGGAGTGCATAAGAAGAAATGTAAACTCATCTTGCAAGAAATGAGAGCACCGCTTGCGAAATCGGCTACATCGGAGGCGTTTTCCATTTGAGAAATGTAGTATTGTAATTTATAGCCAAGACTTGGCAGCGTGTTTGTTTCCCAAGATTTTTAATTTCATGAAGTTTTTGTCCAAGACACTATATTGGTGCCTGTCTCTATCCAGAGTTGAACGCTACTTAAAATATCTCTACTACCTAAAACAAACGAAACATTCCGTTTCTTGCCAACCTAGTGTTTCGCTCCTCGACGAAGGATTCCTTCATCGCGCATTGCTACCTCGTTGAAGCGCTTCGTCTATCCCACCTGCTTGGGCCAGGCCCAACTGAACCCGGCAGAACACCTTCCTTTGAGCGAGGAATCAGCCCCTCGATCCAAAATTCTGAGCGAGTCATCGTACCCCAAGCTAGGGATCCACTGCCTAGCCTCCTTCTCTCGTGCGATGCCTCCTTCCAGTCCCCGCCGTCGTTCCACTGTCTCCGTTAGCCCAACGATTGGGGCCTCTGGTGTGACCATGCGGGCGACGACACCTCCTAGAACCGAGGAGTAGCAGTGGCGGGCGCATCCTCGACGCTTGCAGCTATCGATGTGGAGGTGGATGTTATCGTGAAGACAAAGAGTGGGCGGGAGCCCATGCCCACCCTGACACCGGCTCTGGAGGAGGACGGCAGGCTGTAGTGTATGGCTCCGTACAACGTCTCCATGTGTCTACGGCGCTTGGTGGACATGGTGTACGGCTCCGGCCTTGGACTCCAGGCATCGATGCAGGTCTGGATGAGGTCGTGGAGCTGGAGGCCACCAATCCCACCACCTCGCTCGTCCAGGCGTCTGACCTCCTCGATCGAATCCTCCGGTGAGCCTTCTCACTTCACGGCTTCCTGCTGAAGAGGTGGCGGTCAGCGCCGCTGGATGTCATGACGGCCACCACTTCAGTTCATGGAGGTGGAATTCAACGCTAAAAACATCCTTAAGTTCATGCAATGAGAGATGAAGAAGGAAGACATCAGTGACAACAACAAAATTGAGGGGTCTGTGAATACCCCAAGATTGACCAAAGAGTTCCTCGACGAAGGAGAGCGGGGAAGAGCGGGGAAGCATGCTTTGTCATTGTTGCTCTAGAACTACTACATTATCCTCGGCCTTGCAGGAAAGAGGAGGCCGCACACCTCCGATAATAGGGCCTTGCGGGATGATTACCGGAATAATTGAGAAGCTGGTAACTACCTATTGTCCTAGCTTGAATATGCTGCACAATTTGTAGTGTTCTAGACCTAGATGCAGTATAATTTGTGAATGATTAGATTAGGTATTCAGGTATAAGATTATTTTGTTGGACATGCCTGTTGTCACCCGTATGACTCGCTCAGACCAGGGAAATGAGTTGGATTATTCTTCATGCTTGAGGTATAGGATCAGATATGGCACCTGTCCGACTCGCTCATACCAGGGAATTCACAAGCAATGTTTAGAAAACGAGCCAAAGATGGAGCGTAACTATGGAGCAAATCTAGCAGCATGACTTTTGCATCGTATTTGGAATTAAGTTATCATGTTCTTCAAGACTTCCACATCTTTGTTTAGTTAGACTTCTCTACAAACACATGTATATTGTTTGAGAGGTTTTTTCAAGAAACATAACATAAGACTACAAGGAATACTCTTATTGTACCAATTAATCTGCAATGGTGGTGGATTATTTACCTACTCAATTTCTATTTTTCCTAAAGCACGGTGTTTGTGTATGTTCCTCGGGGAAGATATTGTTTGTGTATGTTCCCTGTGGAAGATATTCAGCCTTGAATAGTGAACAACATTGTTTTCTTCTGAACTCGGCAGTTTTAATTTTGAGATCATTTACATGCTTTTATGAGACATTGCAAAACATGGTCAATTACCATATAAGAGAAATCTGGCTAAGGGACCAGTCATTGATATGCTAAACATTACAGTAGGTAGATATCATTTTCATGATATATAAGTTTTCATTGTCTTCTTATTCATTCCATGTAATATATCATGGTAAACTTATATTCTTATAAAAACTAAGGAGAAGAATTTACTTTGTGTTTACTCCATGCATCCATGATCCAGATTTCAGTTTTTATGCCTCTGCAACTTTGGGTAAGTAGATTTCTTGGAAGATTCATATATCATTATTAGGTTTTACATACATGATGCATGCACCCCACGTGCGGGAGGTTCAGTGTGTTAGTGTATTCTTTGTGCCTGCACTTGAGAGGGTTGTGCTTGCTTGGATGATCAAATTTTCGTAAAACTAAGATGTTTAGAGGCTCTTTCATGCCTGCAGTTAAAAGGATGTGTATTTAGGTCTTTGATATTTAACTTTCAGATGATTTCTTACTGTGGCATCTCTCTGTTGCTCCAGTATGTTAGTGTTACTTTGTGCCTGCACTTAGCTAATCAAATTTTCATAAAACTGGAAATTTAGAGGCATTGCTCTGAAATAATAAGTTTTATAAGTATATAGAGAAACCACTCTTGACGTTTAGCAGAATTCGTCTACGCAAGTATACAACTGATTGTTCTACCAGTATATTTTTTTTTTCTTTCCCTATTGGTAGAAAATATATTATATGTTGAATGTACACCAGCAAAACATGTTAATTCACACAAGTGTCTCTCATTGTCTAATGCAGTAGATTAGCCAGAAGTTTCAGCCAGTCCGAACATGTATTTGACCATCCAAGAAAGGGTGAGCAACATAAATTTGTTGTCTTTTCATACTTTGTTTTTTGTGTTCGTTTGGTACTCTGAATTGTGAGAGCTTTGTTTCAGGACCCGAAGAGATGATTTGGCACTGCAAGTCAAATTGATCTGGTTCATGTTAGTATTTGGATTCTTGAGATTGTGTGATCTAAATTACACTACTAGGTTCTTATCCCGCAGAAAGAAAGAGAGGACCATGAGGTAGTGATTGAGGATGGCGACTTCATGTACGAGAACAACATGCAAGTCTGTGTATTGGAAAGGTACATGTTTTTTAAACCGAAGCATACCACTCCTGAAACTATGGATCTGCACTTCTCCAATTAATACTTAGATTTTACTGTTATAAATTATGGGCCTAGAGTTATAACACACCTTTTACGGCTATAAATACGCAACTGGTGTTATCTTGACCTCTCTTTTTTGTTTACTTTATGTTCGATACACACTACGGCTTTAGGCTAGTCATAGTGGAAGTAACTTGAGTAGTGACATACATATAACCTAAGCAAAAGTGATGATGTGGCAAGTAATTAATAAAGAGAGATGGATGGAGTAACATATTATGTTACCGTAACATCACACTTACCAATATAAGATGGGTCTATAGAATAATAAATAAGAGTTTTATGTTACTTAGATCTATGTTACTATGAACTATAAAGATAGTACTTAGACTAGTAACATGTGCATGTTACTAGTCTAAGTTACTCCCCACTATAACCAGCCTTAGTGGAGGTGCAGTCAGCTACTGGTAGTAGAAATTAATGATCTTCCAAAGATTAGTAAAATTGTACTCCCTCCGCTCCGATATAAAGAGCCGTTGATCAGAATTGGCAGCAGGACCAAGGCGTGAAATGATTGGGGGAGCGTTTTTAGGAAGACATTAAATCAGCTATTTAATTCTTTTGGGGCTTCCTTCCTTCACAATTTGGAGCAACAACAAAAACGCTAGAGGCCTTTTATACCGGAGCGGATGTATAACAACCTGAGAGCTACAATTTTTTCACAGATGTAAACAAGCTGTATAACAAGCAGATCAAACTAGTAAAGGCAAGCAGAGCAAGGGGTGGGGTGGGGTTACCAGTATACTGGATGGGATACTATAGCTGATATGTACTCCCTCAGTTTAGAAATATAAGATGTTTTAGGTTTATGAATAAGATGTATCTAGACATCTTTTAGTGTCTAGATTCATTTGAACCTATACACTAAAATATGTCTAGATATATCTTCCTTACAAACCTAAAATATCTTATATTTTTAAACGGAGGGAGTACGTGTCACTCTTCCGGTTTGACTTTGTTCTTGATTGTTCTCAGTTTCACGTCGTTGTTGCCTCGAGGTACATGCTTGGAAAAAGGGAAAAAAAGCAATATGTATCACGTTTATTTTGTAACTTCTTTTTTTGTGGGAAATTATTTTGGAATTTCTTTGTTTCTTGTAGCCGCTTGTTTTGCATGTCCAAGTGCAAGACAGCCATGGTAAGAGTAAAATTCGAGTAGGAAACAAGAACAAGCCATGATGCACTAGTCAGAATCACAAGGCCACTAGAGAAAAAGAAATAAGCGAACCACAAAACAAAGCCCAGCCATGCTACAAACAAGCAACCACAAAGCCCAGCCCAGCTACAAACAAGCAATCACAACGGACAACTTGCGTCGGTTAAACCACTCAGGCATGCAGACAAAATCGCATCAGATAAACAAGGTGACTTAAGTCGATTGGGAATTTAGATAATTATCAGTTCTTTTTGAAATTTCGAATCATCGACAATAGTATAAAGTATTTTAAAAGCACTAATAAAAATTACAAATAAACCAATGGACCACCAAGCGACTGAGCACTAGTCAAAGTTTTTCTAATTCTTAGTCAGACTTAGCAGTAGTCAGAGTTTTGCTAATGTCGGTAGACTGAGAATTAAGTTAGACCTCAATCGGATTTTAATCTACTAGATTTATATCGTGGTTCGTGTGTCATGTGAGTTGCAAGTGAAATTGCACCAAAGATATTTCTACTTGCCTGTGGTCTTACAACCGAGATTGCATGGCATCAACCGATAAAGAATTACGCACATCCCTAATTTGTAGTCCTTAATTCTCTGCAACTCTAGTTGTAACTAAAAAATCTCAGTTTGCAACTCAATGACGCAAGAATTGCGATTTCGAGCTCTAAGTCTCTAACTAAACGGAGATTTAGCAAAAATCACTCGGTTCATCGTATTCTTCCGTTGAATTTACGATTTATTGGACATGCAAGTAAATGTGAGTGACAATATTGACCGCGCTCCCCCCTCCCCCCCCCCCCCCGAGGGCGATGGTGCCCTCACCTCCTTCTCCGCCAGACCTCCCCTTCCCCTCCTGCCCCGTCGCCGCTGCCGGCAGGGGCCGTCGGGTGAAGCCCGAGCGGCGTCGTCTCTCCTCTCCCGCGCCATGGGAGCCCGTCGGGGTGAGCTTTCAGCGGCGGCGGTGCTCCTCGGGATCTAGCGGTCCGGAGCTACTCCGGTTGGCAGTGGGCGGCAGCGCCGTCTAGCAATGAGGCGACCTGCGAGTGAGGCGCGGCGTCGGTCTTCTCCGGCCCGGTCTGGGCCCCTCGCAATGGCGTTGCCATCCTAGTGACGGCGGTGGTGACTAGGCTTCGGTAGGGGATGGCGGCACCATGGCTGGCCCATTGCAGCAAGGCGGCGGGGACTTTACGGGCCCCTCGGGGCCCGGCCGAGCCCGCGCAGGCCTGGTGTGACTCTGCTGCTTTGTCCGGGCGATGAACACCCTTGGTGGTGGAGGTGGGTTCCTCCCGCCGGTTGTAGTGCTGTAGTCCCCGGCTCGAGTTTGGTCTATTGCATCTGTCCCGCGGGACTGCTTGCTAGTGTCTTCAATGAGACGGTGGCGATGGTGACATCACTATCATGGTGGCGCATGCTAGTGGGTGGCGAGATTGGTGGTGGTGCTTCGAAGCGTCCAGAGTTTTGTTGTGGGTAGGGTTAGGGAGAAATCCTTGTCGGCCCGTTCGACTCTGCCGCGGTGCCGCCTTCGGGTGGCGCCTTTCCTCCTTGGAGGGCATCGCGGATAGGCCTACTCCACTCTACTCTGAGTGTCGGGAGAAACCGTAGGTCCAGTGCACTGGGCCGGACAGCGGCGTCGTCGCCACGGCGCGTCCCTTCCTGAAGGTGCTGTTTTGGCACCGGGCGATTTTGGGTGCCAGATGCGGTGTAGGACAAATTCGGAGGGCGCAGCGGTGGCCTATCACCCTCGTCTCGTCGATACGCCGTCTTTTTCATTTCTTTTTCTTTTGGGCATGTTTTAGCTGTTGCTCCAATATTTTCAGTTGTTCTATCATTTGGGCGTTGTGCTGTCTGACCCAGCAGCGGTCTCACCGATATGCTTTATTTATAAAGCTGGGCGAAAGTCTGTTTCGAGAATTTACGATTTATTTCTACTTGCATGTGGTATGTGGTGTTATAACTGAGATTGTATGGCTTCAACTAACAGAGAATTAGACACATCTCTTATTTTCAGTTGACTGAGAATTAGCTTAACTCTCTGCAACTCTTCTTGTAGCTAGAAAAATCTCAGCTTGCAACTCAACGACACACAAATAGCGATGCAAATACAGTGGGTTAGAACATAACTGATCTCTAACTTAATTAGCAAAAATCGCTCGGTTCATCGTATTATTCAGTTGAATTTACGATTTTATTACTTCCACCGAATCTCCGTGGTATATGGTCAGTGGACAGACAATCCAAGCCCTAGCTGCTCTTTCTTTTTTTTGAACGGGAGCTGCTCGTAACACTGTAGGAGCGAGGGGCACTGTACTCGGCAGTCGACATGATTAACACGGACGCAGAAAAGCAAGCGCAAAACACCAAAATATCCCCGGTTGTCACCGTGCTGTCCGTGCTTGTCCCAGCAGCAGCTACGCAAAACTCGACGTCCCGTGATTATATCCCTCGACATGCTTTGTGGTGCCAGACACCTATGCGCCTTTTCTAGGATTATAGGGGGGCGATGATTTAAGTAGGAGTACATGGGTTGTCGCGTAGAATAAAACCTTGTTGCTTGCATATGGGTGTGTTTCTTTCCAAAAGAAAAGAAAACTGCTGAGTGGTAATAATCTGATCGTATTATTAGCTGACAAATCCAACCAACGAATCAAAGAATAGTACTAATGCTAGTAATGAATCAATAATCCCTACAACCAACCTATACACAGACAAAGAAATCATATGACGACACCCAAAATCAATCAAATCCATAGCCTCTAGTGTTATACTCATACTCCCAAATAATGTCATTAGCGTTCTTCTAATAAGACCTCAGGCGCTTGCCACGGCGGTGCGTCCTCTGGCTGCGCCGGCGGTGGTGGCAGCCCTGTTCCCCCGGCCACGGCGTCCCCGGCCGCGCGTCTTCATGACCACGGTCTTAGACTCGCCCCATGCCCAGAACGCCTGCCTCTCCTCGTCGGAGTTGTCGCACTCGGGGAACGGCCCAGCCGCGTACCGCGCCGCGTCGTAGCAGACCGTGTATGTCATCTGCCGCGCCCGGAACGCGCGCATCGCGGCGCGCCTCTGCGGGGTCACCACCGCGTAGTCCGCCGTCATGAGCCCGAGGAGGCCGCCCTCGTCGTCGCACCCGCCGGCAGCGCGCGTGAGGGTTAGCCCCGCCGGGTCGGCGACGCGGCAGCCGACGAGGGAGAGGTCGGAGAAGTCGGAGGCGAAGGGCGCGTACTTGTAGTTGACCTTGTACTTGCCGCCCTCCGTGGCCCAGGCGGAGCCGTCCCAGATGGTGGCGTACACCGCCATGGGCTTCGCCGGGAAGTCGCCGCCCATGCCCGGGTGCCGGATCACCTCGCGGATCGGCGTGTCGTCCACGTAGAAGCTGCACGTACGTACGAAGAACCTGGTCAGTCACTACTGCCATCATCGTGCAACTGCGCATTCTGTTCTACTAGGTGCAGTCGTGCAGCGATGGAGATGACGATGATGCGTACATGATGTGTGTGGGGGCCCAGAGGATGGAGTAGCGGTGGGCCTCGAGGGTGGGGTCGAAGGGGAGAAGGTAGCGCTCCTCCCGGCCGCGGCTGGTGCTGCCATTGCCGTAGACGTTGGTCTGCACGCGCCACTGTCCGCCCCACCGGCTGCCCAGGAACTCGAAGTCCAGCTCGTCGTGCGTCTTCTCGTACACGTCGCCGTTCGACAGCTGCAACATCAGTAGTATTACTCAGTACTACAACTACACCGTATCCCAATTAATACAGTACAACTTTTTTTATTCATAAAAAAGATCCCTGACAATACCAGTACTACTATCTTTAGAAAGACATGGACTCATGTGTTGGTTGGAATCTACCATACCATACTCCATATGATATGCTATGTTATTTCATCCATCTACCACGTATTAACGACGGCGATATCTTCTTGTGCACAAAAACGTACTATTACTGAGGCACTGACCCATTCTTAGTTTGGTGAGGCTGATCAATGTGGATTAATTGGGTGAGACCCCGTGACAGGGATGGCAACATTTATTCCGGGGGAGCAGGCGGCGCAGCCTTTTCTGGCCATGAAAGACCAAAAACGAGCAAGCCCATGTGGCACGCCCTGTTTGCCTGCCCACTCTGCACCACCACAGTCCACAGCCAGGCATACCACGGCATGGGTACGCAACTTGCCATGGTTTTTCCTCTTTAAGATGAGCAGCGGTAGGTAGGTAAATCCTACTACTAGACGCCATGTGACGATTGACGAAGAAGCAACGGTTGGAAGGGGCAGCAAGGATCGGTTGAAAGACCGCTGTTTTGGTCGACAGGAAGGAAATGATTCTCGAACCGGAGTTTATTAAGGAGATTATTGTGGAAACACTCACGTAGAAGGCCACGACGACTCCGGCCGTGTAATCCTTGGGCAGCTTGATGGACGCGCTGAAGAAGCCGTGGAGGTAGTAGTCCGAGGAGATGAACCCTGAACCTGTAGAAGAAGAAACAGCAACGAAAATTAAACAAGGACCATAAAACAGGAGAAACGGCGGAGCAAGAAAGAAACGCCTGTGTTTAATAAAGGAAAAAAACAAGGATTTCGGTATGCGAGGGAGGGATCGATGGATTACCGGAGCGTCGATCGAGCAGGAGGCGGGCGGTCCGGCCATCCGCCGCGCGGACGAGGTTGCCGTCGCCAAACAGCGGCGAGAACCGTTCCTCGAAGGCGACGCTCGGCACGTCGAAGGCGGAGGAGGCCACCGCCGACAGGCACACGCATGCCGCGGCGGCGGCGGCGAGCAAGAACCTGGCCTTCGTCGCCATGGCTGGCTGGCTAGCTGGGCAGGCTGGTTGGGCCGCTCGCTCTCGAGTACAAGCCGCCGTCTCTGTCTCTCTCTTTGGAGAACCAAAAACCTTCTTTGGGTTCTGCTGCCCGATAACCTTTGGATGGCTTGCTATATACGCGGTACCACTCTCGTCTCGGTCTGTGACGCTCGCTCGCTAGGTCGCACTGCACACTCTGAGCTGGCTCGTTCAGTGGCGTGTAGGGGCCCTCGTTTTGTGGGAACGGCTCAACTGCTACGGCCCTACTAGTATTTGCTTAGGCAAAAAAAGATGAGAGAAAACACGAGAAGGGGGTTCAACGGTTCATGAGTTCAACAGGAAAAGTGGATGCTGGGTCTGGGTGGGTACCAGAAGCAGCAGCACCGGCTAACGCTCCGCTGTTGATGGGCTAGGCATGGCCCTAATTGGCGTATCCTCCTTGCCTTGTCCTGCTTCAACGTCATCAGAGCGTGGCAGCGCAATCACGCAATTATGCGCCTACAGTGCTCAAGCAATGGACCCGAGTAGCAGTTGCAATATGATTATTATACTAATATTCGATGGGATGGGTAATAGTGCGTTCTAGTAGCATTTTATTTTAGAGTCAGAGATAATGAATGGATGATGGTCATGTGATGTGTTTCGACTGTCAAGAAATTGGTGCTCACTGCATGTTTGAGGATGGTGTTTAGATTGCGTGTTACGGGCATTCCCAACCGATGCCAAAAAAATAGAGAGGTAAACCGACTCATAAAACTTAGAGTATAAAGGTTGGTGGTTTCTAACTGAATCCCCTATATTATTTAGAGGAGTAAAAAACTTTTTGGTCTATTTATTTCTAGCATTTCACATATGCAGTTCATACATTTCAAATAGAGTTTATACACGCAATTCAAACATACGGACAATTCAAATACAAGAACACAACACTTCAACAATAGATATACATACAGTTCATCGAATTAAACAATTCAAAATAAAACATGCATAGAGTTCATCACCACATCGATCAAGGTCACCCAAAAAGAAACATATCGACCTTGTTTGATCCAAAAAAAAACACCAACATATCATTATATGTTATGGACCATCTCCGAATAACTCAAACATCATCATCTTCGAAGAACCCATCTCCACCTCTTCCTCCTCGGCCAACAACAACATCATCAACTCATGCTTGTAGGGGTTAGTAGCATGGAAAACAAAAAAATTCTACCGCATGCACACAAACAAGCCAAGATCTATCTACTAGATTGTAGCAACGAGTCGATTAGAGTACTCACCCTCGAAGATTCCAAAGCGGTTAACGAGAGCAGATTCTCGTGGGTGATATAGTCGTACACTTGCCGATCTCAAGATCGTGTAGACGATCCTTAAACCTGCGTTCTGCGGCGCTTCCATGATCGGTCACACGTTAATACTCGATGAAGACCTTCCTCTCCCTTGTTCCGGACGTGAGGTTGTAGTTCTCCCCTCGCGATTCCTGACTGACGGCGTGGTGTCGAAGTAGAGGAAGATCATGAGGCTTCGCCTAAGCCGATGCGAGTTATGGTGGATCTAGGGTTTCCGGCGATCTAGGTTTAGAAGGCCGGAGAGGAGAAGGTGGTGTCGGCGGCGGCTAGGGCGACGGCGATAAGCCGGCGGCGGCGCGACACGGGTGGGGAGGGATGGTTGTGTGTTCTTTGGGGCAGCCCTCCCCCTCTATTTATGAGAGGAAGGCTTGGGAGAGGGGAGTTTGAATCCATACCCAAACCCAAGTTGGATAGAAGGAAAGACTCTTTCCTTCTTCCACTAGGAAACCATTGTTCCAGTTTGACTTTTCAAACCTCCCTTTGACTTTCAATTTAGAGCTTTATTTCTCTCTCGCAAATGCCCAACCGAAGTGACTTAGGACATGATCCAATCATTCCACTTACCCATGACACATTCATTGACCATTCCCCTTCCGGTCCGGTGAACCTTCCAGACCCTTCTAGAACATTCCTGGTGAAAACACCGGAATCATTCCCGAACTCCGAAACATGACTTTCCTTATATGAATCTTATTCTCTGGACCATTCTGAATCTCCTCGTAATATCCCGAATTCCATCCGAGACTACGAACAACATTCGGTCTCTTACTCATCATTTCATAACTACACAACAACATCGAATCCTTAAGTGTGTCTCCCTATGGTTCGTGAATTATGCGGACATGACCGAGACACTTCTCCGATCAATAACCAATAGAGGATTCCGGAAATTCATATGGCTCCCATATATGTCTACGATTACTTTGTGATCGAATGAACCACTTACATACGATACCAATTTCCCTTTGTCTCACGATAGTTTACTTATCCGAGGTTGTGATCGTCGGTGTCTCTGCATACCTAGTTCAACCTCGTTACCGATAAGTACTCTTTTTTCGTTCCCGTGATATGTGATCCCTTGTGAGCCAGTCACATGTTTGCAAGCTAATTGGATGACATTCCACCGAGAGGGCCCAGAGTATATCTATCCGTCATATGGATGGACAAATCCCACTCTTGATCCATGTGCCTCAACCCATACTTTCCGAACACTCAATGCCACCTTTATAGCCACCCAGTTACGGTGTGGTGTTTGATGTCATCAAAGCATCCTTCCGGTGATGGTGATTAGTATGATCTCATGGTCGAAGGAATTAGGTTACTATGTATCAGAAAGCTTATAGTAAATGAACTATTAAAATGACTTGGTCTTTATGCTACGCTTATCTATAGGAGTATGTCCATCACACCATTCTCCTAATGACATGATCTTGTTGTTAACAACATCTCAATGTTCATGATCAGGAAACCACGATCATCTATTAACCAACAAGCTAGTATTACAAAGAGGATTTACTAGGGACTCTAATTTAGTTTACAAATCACACAAGTATTAATGTTTCCGATCAATACTATTATAGCATGAATGTAAACATTTATCATAAACACAAAGATATAATAATCACCACTTTTATTATTGCCTCTAAGGCATATCTCCAACAGTCTCCCACTTGCACTAGAGTCAACTAATCTAGATTACATGGTAATATACCGAACACCCATGGCAGTTTGGTGCTGGTCATGTTTTGCCCTCGGGAGAGGTTTAGTCAACGGATCCGCCACATTCAGATCTGTGTGTACTTTGCAAATCTTTATGTCACCATCTTGGACATGTTCTCGAATAGAGTGAAAATGTAGCTTGATGTGCTTCAGCTTCTTGTGTGACCTTGGTTCTTGCGCATTGGCTATGGCGCCCATGTTATCACAATAGATAGACATTGGGTCCAGCGCACTTGGAACCACACCAAGCTCTGTAATGAACTCTTTCATCCATATCGCCTCTTGTGAAGCCTTCGAAGCAGCTATGTATTCCGATTCAGTTGAAGATCTCGCCATAACGCTTTTCTTTGCAGTCCTCCAGCTAACTACTGCACCATTCAAAGTAAATATGTATCCAGATTGAGATTTAGAATCATCCGAATCGGTGTTCCAACTAGCATCGGTGTAACCATTAACAACGAGTTGTTCATCACCTCCATAAGAAAGAACCATATCCTTAGTTCTTCTCAAGTACTTAAGGATGTTTTTGACCGTTGTCCAATGATCCACTCCTGGATCACTTTGATATCTGCTAGTCAAACTAAAAGCATATGCAATGTCGGGTCTAGTACATAGCATGGCATACATAAGAGATCCTATGGCTGAGGCATAGGGAGTCTTGCTCATCCTTTCTCTATCTTCTGCCGTTGCAGGACTTTGAGTTTTACTCAAGGTCGTATTGGGCCACATGGGAAAGAACCTTTTCTTGCTATCTTACATTCCAAACCTCTTTAGAACTTTGTCCAAATATGTACTTTATGACAATGATATTAGGCGTCTTGATCTATCTCTATAAATCTTTATGCCTAATATGTAACCTGCTTCGCCAAGATCTTTCATTGAAAAACTATTATTCAAATAATCCTTGACACTATTAAGAAGGTCTACATCATTCCCAATCAACAATATGTCATCTACATATAGTATTAAGAATGCTACAGAGCTCCCACTCACTTTCTTGTAAATACAAGCTTCTCCATAAGTTTGTATAAAACCAAAGCTTTTGATTACCTTATCAAAACATTGATTCCAACTTATCAAAATATTGATTCCAACTTCGGGATGCTTGCTTCAATCCATAAATGGACCGTTGAAGTTTGCATACCTTGTTAGCACCTTTAGGATCGACAAAACCTTTGGGTTGTACCATATACAACTCTTCATCAATGTATCCATTGAGGAACGCCGTTTTGACATCCATCTATCATATCTCATAATCATAATATGCAGCGATTGCTAACAAAATCCTCACAGACTTTAGCTTCGCTACTGGTGAGAAAGTCTCATCATAGTCAACTCCTTGAATTTGCCGAAACCCTTTTGCGACAATTCGAGCTTAATAGACAATAATATTACCATCAGCATCTGTTTTCTTCTTGAAAATCCATTTGTTCTCGATAGCCTTCCGGCCATCTGGTAAGTCCATCAAAGTCCATACTTGGTTTTTGTACATGGATCCAATCTCAGATTTCATGGCTTCTTGCCATTTATTGGAATCTGGGCTCATCATTGCTTCCTCATATGTCGCAGGGTCATCGGTGTTGTCCACCAACATGACACTCATAACGGCATCATACCAATTAGGAGTGGTACGAGTTCTCATTGACCTGCGAGGTTTCGTATTTACTTCAACCAAATTTTCATGATCAACATCATTAGCTTCCTCTCTTATTGGTGTAGGCGCCACAGGAACTACTTCCGGTGCTGCGCTACTCTCAAGTTTGAGAGAAGGTTCAACAACCTCGTCGAGTTCTACTTTCCTTCCAGTCACTTCTTTCGAGAGAAACTCCTTCTCTAGAAATGATCCATTATTAGCAACGAAGATTTTGCCCTCGGATCTATGATAGAAGGTATACCCAATAGTTTCCTTCGGGTATCATATGAAGACGCATTTTTCCGCTTTGGGTTCAGGCTTGTCGGGCTGTAACTTCTTTACATAAGCTTCACAACCCCAAACTTTAAGTAACAACAATTTAGGTTTCTTCCCAAACCATAATTAATACGGTGTCGTTTCAATGGATTTAGATGGTGTCCTATTTAAAGTGAATGCGGATGTTTCTAATGCATAACCCCAAAACAATAGCGGTAAATCTGTAAGTGACATCATAAAATGAATCATATCTAAGAGAGTTCGATTACGATGTTCGGACACACCATTACGTTGTGGTGTTCCTGGCGGTGTCAATTGTGAAAGTATTCCGCATTTCTTCAAATGCTCACCAAACTCGTAACTTAGATATTCACCTCCATAATCAGATCGTAGAAATTTAATCTTCTTGTTACGTTGATTCTCTACCTCACTTTGAAATTCCTTAAACTTCTCGAAAGTTTCGGACTTGTGTTTCATGAAATATATATACCCATATCTACTCAAGTCATCCATGAAGGTAAGAACATAACGATAACCATCGCACGATGCTACACTCATTGGACCACACACATCGGTATGTATGCTTTCTAATAAGTCCGTAGCTCGCTCCATCATACCAGAAAATGGAGTCTTAGTCATTTTACCCATCAGACATGCTTCACATCTTTCAAGTGATTTGAAATCAAGTGATTCAAGAAGTCCATCGGAATGGAGTTTCTTCATACGCTTCACTCCAATGTGACTAAGACGACAGTGCCACATATAGGTCGAGTTATCGCTCAATTTCAAACGTTTAGCTTCAATGTTATTAATATGTGTATTTCTACAATCGAGATTCAATAAGAATATACCATCTATCAAAGGTGCATGTGCATAAAACATATTACTCATATAAATCGAACAACCATTATTCTCGGATTTAAACAAGTAACCGTCTCGCAATAAACATGATCCTGATATAATGTTCATGCTCAACGCAGGCACCAAATAACAATTATTTAAGTATAAAACTAATCCCGATGGTAGATGAAGAGGTAGTGTGCCGACCGCGATCACATCAACCTTTGATCCATTTCCAACGCGCATCGTCACATCGTTCTTTGCTAGTTTCCGTATATTCTGCAGCACCTGTTTCGAGTTACAAATATGAGCAACTGAACCAGTATCAAATACCCAGGCACTACTACGAGTACTAGTGAGATACACATCAATAACATGTATATCAGATATACCTTTCTTCTTGATGTTGTCGTTCTTCAAATCCGCCAAGTATTTGGGGCAATTCCGCTTCTAGTGAACTTCTCCCTTGCAGTAAAAGCACTCAGTATCAGGCTTAGTCCCAGCCTTGGTCTTCTTCGTAGGCGCGGTAACTTTCTTACCGCCCTTCTTGAAGTTTCCCTTTTTCTTAGACTTGCCTTGCTTCTTGAATTTGGTGGTCTTATTAACCAACAACACTTGGTGCTCTTTCTTGATCTCCACTTCTGCAGACTTTAACATGGAGAAGAGTTCGGGCAACGACTTGTCCATGTTTTGCATATTGTAGTTCATCACAAAGTTCTTGTAACTTGGTGGTACTGATTGGAGGACACGGTGAATTCCCAAAGCATTAGGAATCACTATACCCAAGCTTTGAAGCTTGCTTGCGTGCCCAGACATCTTAAGCACGTGCTCACTGACAGAGCTGCCCTCTTCCATCTTGTAGTTAAAGAACTTTTCATAATCCTCATAACTTTCAACTGCCGCGTGAGCCTCAAATATCATTTTGAGTTCATGGACAATATCACGTGGGTCATGGTTCTCAAACCTTTTCTGAAGCTCCGATTCCAAACCATACATGATAGCACACTGAACTGTGGAGTACTGATTCTTCCGAGCGAGGAAAACATTCTTTACCTCATCGGTAGCATCAGCTGCAGGTGGGTCACCAAATGCATCCAGCACATAGGTCAAATTACCAGCATTGAGGACAATCCTCAAATTGTGGAACCAATCCGCGAAGTTGCTTCCATTGTTTTTCAACTTTTCTTTCTCTAGGAACGCATTAAAATTGATGGTAGGGCCCGCCATTGATCTACAACATATTTGCAATAGTTTAGACTAAGTTTATGACAAATTGAGTTCTAATTAATAGTTAAATTAATCTAGGTGAACTCCCACTCAAAAAAATATCCCTCACATTGTTGTAGTGATCACACGAACCAAATCCACCACATCAAAACCGATCATCACGAGAGTTGATGTAGCTTCAATGGAGAAAAATCAACATGTTCATCATATCTACTATATGACTCAGGCTTTACCTTTCGGTGATCCGTGTTCCGAGACCATGTCTATACATGCTAGGCTCGTCAAGATCAAACCTTAGCTTCCGCATGAGCAAATCTGGCTTGCTCCCATTGTATACACTCGCAGAATCTAACACACCCGATCATCACGTGGTGCTTCGAAACAACGAGCTTTAGCAACGGTGCTTACTAAGGATGAACACTTTATAACTTGAAATTTTTGTGCTAGAGGGATCATCTTATAATGCTACCATCGCGAACTAAGCAATACAAGATGCATAAAAGGAGTAACATCACATGCAATTCATAATATATGATATGATATGGCCTTTCTTCTTGTGCTTCTGATCTCCATCTTCAAGCACAAACATGATCTCCATCATCACCGACATGGCATCAAGGTCAATGGCGCCGCTTCATGGTTATCATCCACCAGCATCAAATATTACAACTACTTTGAATAATAGACACGCAGGTCTTAACGGAATTAAAAGACAACCATATGGCTCCTGCCGGTTGCCGACTTACAATAAGGAACATTGCATACATCATATATAATCACAATCATGGCCATATCACATCACAACACACCCCTGCAAAACAAAGTTAGATGCCTCTAATTTTCTTTGCATGTTTTACGTGGTTTGGGGCTTTCAATAAGTGTCGTTCTAACTTACGAACAAGAACCACAACATTGATACTAGTGTTGTCAATCACCCGTTGTAAATTGAATCTTAACTATGTTGGGAGAAACAGGCACCCGCAAAGCCACTTATGCAATACAAGTTGCATGTCAAGCATGGAGCAAGTCTCATGAACGATGTCATGTAAGGTTAGCCCGGGCCGCTTCATCCCACCATCCCGCAAGATGCAAAGTACACAAGAAGCAATCGACAACAAAAGCATCAATGCCCACAATGACCATTGTGTTCTACTCGTGCAACAGATCTACATATAGACACGGCTCTGATACCACTATAGGGGTTCGTAGCATGGAAAACAAAAAATACTACCGCATGCACACAAACAAGCCAAGATATATCTACTAGATTGTAGCAATGAGTCGATTAGAGTACTCACCCTCGAAGATTCCAAAGCGGTTAACGAGAGCAGATTCTCGTAGGTGATGTAGTCGTACACTTACCGATCTCAAGATCGCGTAGAAGATCCTTCCGGCACTGCGTTCTGGCAGCGCTTCCGCAGTCAGTCATATGTTCGGTACTCGATGAAGACCTTCCTCTCCCTTGTTCTAGCAGGCAGCAGAGGTTATAGTTCTCCCCTCGCAATTCAGGCAGCACGACGGCGTGGTGTCGGAAGTAGAGGGAAGATCCCGTAGGGCTTCACCTAAACCGGTGCGAGTTATGGTGGATCTAGGGTTTCCAGCGATCTAGGTTTAGAAGGCCGGAAAGGAGGAGGTGGTGTCGGCAGCGACTAGGGCGACGGCGCGTGGCGGCTGACAAGAGGCGCTTGGCGGCAAGGCTGCAGGTGGGGAGGGCTGGTTGTGTGTTCTTTGGGGCAGCCCTCCCCCTCTATTTATGAGAGGGAGGAAGGCTTGGGAAAGGGGAGTTTGAATCCATACCCAAACCCAAGTTGGATAGAAGGAAAGACTCTTTCCTTCTTCCACTAGGAAAACAATGTTCCAGTTTGACTTTTCAAACCTCCCTTTTGACTTTCAGTTTAGAGCTTTATTTCTCTCTCGCAAATGCCCAACCAAAGTGACTTAGGACATGATCCAATCATTCCACTTACCCATGACACATTCATGGACCATTCCCCTTCCGGTCTGGTGAACCTTCTAGACCCTTCTAGAACCTCTCCGATGAAAACATCGAAATCATTCTCGAACTCCGGAATCGGACTTTCCTTATATGAATCTTATTCTCCAGACCATTCCGGATCTCCTCATGATATCCCGGATCCCATTTGAGACTCCGAACAACATTTGGTTTCCCTACTTACATTCCATATCTACTAAACAACATTGAATCCTTAAGTGTGTCTCCCTACGGTTCGTGAATTATGCGGATATGACCGAGACAGTTCTCAGATAAATAACCAATAGAGGAATCTGGAAATTCATATGTCTCCCACATATTTATACAATTACTTTGCGATCGAATGAACCACTTACATACGATACCAATTTCCCTTTGTCTCGCGATAGTTTACTTATCCGAGGTTTGATCGTCGGTATCTCTGCATACCTAGTTCAACCTCGTTACCGATAAGTACTCTTTTCTCGTTCCCGTGATATGTGATCCCTTGTGAGCCAGTCACATGCTTGCAAGCTAATTGGATGACATTCCACCAAGAGGGCCCAGAGTATATCTATCCGTCATATGGATGGACAAATCCCACTCTTGATCCATGTGCCTCAACACATACTTTCCGAACACTCAATGACACCTTTATAGCCACCCAGTTACGGTGTGGTGTTTAATGTCATCAAAGCATCCTTTCGGTGATGGTGATTAGCATGATCTCATGGTCGAAGGAATTAGGTTACTATGTATCAGAAAGCTTATAGCAAACAAACTATTGAAATGACTTGATCTTTATGCTACGCTTATCTATAGGAGTATGTCCATCATACCATTCTCCTATGGTGCGTTTGGTTCAGTGGCTATCTCCCAAGTGGTTGGGGGTAACCACTTTTCACGTGGTTGACCAGTGTTTGGTTTAGGGTGTAGCATGGTTAGAGGTAGCCAAATTTCTCTCAAAAGCTGGTTGAGCTGTACCACCCAATAACTGGTGGTTGATACCATCCACTCGTGGGCAGGCTGATAGAATCACCCGGGAAACAGTGCTTACCTTCCCTCCAAGGCAAAAAAAACGGCAAACCAGACCTACATATCGCCTTTTGCCTCGTCTTTTCCCCACCAAAACAGATAAGCGGCAGCGGCGGTAGATCGGGAGTCCACTGCGATAGATTGGGACTCCATCCAGGAAGATCGAGTACACAGACGAACGGAGGTGAGGAAAATCTGTGGTCTCCCCTAACCATTCTTGTTCGGCCTCTCTTTCTCGCTATGCGATGCTGCGCGTTGCACGCGCTCGATGATGTGCGGCGACGGCGCCACACTCTAGGCCTGTAGCAGCCGCGTAGACGCGTGTGGCGCAAGCGGCTGCGGCAGCTATGCATGATTCATTTTCCTATAGCACAGCGCGCTTGGTTCCGTCGCCTGAGGCAGAGCGCGCTTGAGTCCGTCTCGCTGCAGCTAGCTTTCTTTAGCTAGCTAGTATATTCTGATCGATTGCTTTTCCTTGTAGCACACAACACAACGTACATCTATGTACTGAAATTCCTCTCTCTCAGATCTAATATTTGATATATAATCTACATGGTCATAGATATTATCTTAAGATGGAAATCTGCTAGTACTGATAATGATATGGAAGTTATATATATTGTGTAATTTTGCGTTGTAGATGGACAACAAGACAAAGATTTTAATATTTACGGCAGTGGCACATATGTTTCTCTCCATGATGACACTGGTTGTTCATTAAAGAGCGACCATCACATATGCCCCAATTGATGACAGGGATAGAATGAGAAGAGAATATTTCGAACACAAAGTATGGAAGAATGACACAATATGTGTGAACATGCTTAGGCTATGAAAAGAACCATTCTTTTGATTTTGTCAACTCTTTAGGGGGCGGAAATTGTTGAAGGACACAATACATATGTCTATTGAGCAACAAGTAGCTATGTTTTTGCACATTGTGGGCCACAATGTTAGAAATAGGGTAATTGGTGGCAACTTTGGTAGATCCAGTGAAGTTGTTAGCCGTTATTTTAAGAGAGTCCTCCATGAAATTGGTGAGCTTCGTGATGATCTAATTAGGAACCCTTCAATGGAGATTGCATCCAAAATAGAAGGGAACCACCGGTGGGATCCATATTTTAAGGTATGCGATTGAGTGACGTGACTATTCCTTATGTAGGCACGAGTTTGTTTAGATCCTAATTTTTTTGTTTCATTTTCTACCACATAGGATTGTATTGGAGCTATTGATGGTACACATGTACGAGCTACTGTTACTCAGGACATGGAGCCTTCCTTTCGTGGTAGAAAGACCTATGCTTCACAAAATGTGATGGCGGCCGTTGATTTTGATCTTCGGTTCACATACGTGTTAGCTGGCTGGGAGGGGACAACACATGATGCTCTAGTTTTGCGTGATGCCTTATCACGTGAGAATGGTCTACGTGTCCCACAAGGTAGTACATAAACTATGTAGATCAAGTTTTGTCAATGAAACTATTTATTATATCTAAATAACCAAATGTTCCTCATATGTTAGGCAAGTTTTATCTAGTTGATGTTGGATATGGAGACAAACCTGGATTCGTGCCTCCTTTTCGTAATATGAGATACCATTTGAACGAGTGGGGAAATAATCCCGTGCAAAATGAGAAGGAGTTGTTCTACCTTAGGCATTCTTCTCTCTGTGTGACCGTAGAGTGTGCATTTGGCTCACTTAAGAGAAGATTCAAGATCCTTGGTGATGCCACTCCATTCTTTAGTTATGCTACTCAAGTAGACATTGTCGTAGCTTGTTGCACTATTCACAATTGGGTTCTAAATGATGGGATAGATGAATATATCATCCCCGAGGATGAATGGGTGCCAAATATTGTTGGAGATATGCCCTAGAGGCAATAATAAATGTAGTTATTATTATATCTTTGTGTTTATGATAAATGTTTATATTCATGCTATAACAGTATTAACCGGAAACATTAATACTTGTGTTAGTTGTAAACTAAAATAGAGTCCCTAGTAAAGCCTCTTTATAATACTAGCTTGTTGGTTAATAGATGATCGTGGTTTCCCGATCATGAACATTGAGATGTTGTTAACAACAAGATCATATCATTAGGAGAATGGTATGATGGACATACTCCTATAGATAAGCGTAGCATAAAGATCAAGTCATTTTAATAGTTCAATTGTTATAAGCTTTCTGATACATAGTAACCTAATTCCTTTGACCATGAGATCATGCTAATCACCATCACCAGAAGGATGCTTTGATGATGTCAAACACCATACCATAACTGGGTGGCTATAAAGATGGCATTGAGTGTTCGGAAAGTATGGGTTGAGGCACATGGATCAAGAGTGGGATTTGTCCATCCATATGACAGATAGATATACTCTAGGCCCTCTTGGTGGAATGTCATCCAATTATCTTGCAAGCATGTGACTGGCTCACAAGGGATCACATACCACGGGAATGAGAAAAGAGTACTTATCGGTAACGAGGTTGAACTAGGTATGCAGAGATACCGACGATCAAAACCTCGGATAAGTAAACTATCGTGAGACAAAGGGAAATTGGTATCGTATGTAAGTGGTTCATTCGATTGCAAAGTAATCGTAGAAATATATGGGAGACATATGAATTTCCAGATTCCTCTATTGGTTATTGATCGGAGAAGTGTCTCGGTCATGTCCGCATAATTCACGAACTGTAGGGAGACACACTTAAGGATTCGATGTTGTTTAGTAGATATGGAATGTTAATAGGGATACCGAATGTTGTTCAGAGTCTCGTATGGGATCCGGGATATCACGAGGAGATCCAGAATGGTCCGAAGAATAAGATTCATATAAGGAAAGTCCTATTTCAGAGTTCGGGAAAGTTTCCGATGATTTCATCGCAGAGGTTCTAGAAGGGTCTAGAAGGTTCACCGGTCCGAAAGGAGAATGGTCCATGAATGTGTCATGGGTAAGTGGAATGATTGGATCATGTCCAAGGTCACTTGGTGTTGGCATATGCAAGAGAGAAATAAAGCTCTAAATTGAAAGTCAAACTGGAACAATGGTTTCCTAGTGAGAGAAGAAACAAGTCCTTCTCTCAATCCAACTTGGGTTTGGGTTTGGATTCAACCCCACCCCTCCCAAGGCTGCCCCTCCCTCTCATAAATAGAGGGGGAGGGCTGCCGCAAACAACACAAGTTCCAAGCCCTCTCCACGAGCCGCCGCCATTGTCGCCGCTGTTGCCGCCGCCATTGCTACCGCCGCTACATTGCCGCCCTAGCCGCCACCGACACCTCCTCCTCCTCCCGGATCTCTAAACCCTAGTTTTCCGGGAAACCCTAATGCACCATAACTCACATCCGGCTTAGGTGAAGCCCTGCAGGATCTTCCCTCTACTTCCGACACCACGCCGTCGTGCTGCCGGAATCGCGAGGGAGAACTACAACCTCCGCTGCCTGCTGGAACAAGGGAGAGGAAGGTCTTCATCGAGTACCGAATGTGTGACCGACTGTGGAAGCGCTGCCGGAACGCAGCGTCGGAAGGATCGTCTACACGATCTTGAGATCGGCAAGTGTACGGCTACATCACCCACGAGAATCTGCTCTCGTTAACCGCTTTCGAATCTTCGAGGGTGAGTTCTTTTATCGACTCATTGCTACAATCTAGTAGATAGATCTTGGCTTGTTTGTGTGCATGTGGTAGAATTTTTTTGTTTTCCATTCTACAAACCCCTACAAATATTACTCATGCTTCAACGTCAAGTGGCCAAGCACATGAACATTGAAGGGAATATGCCCGAGAGGCAATAATAAAGTGGTTATTATTGTATTCCTTATTTATGATAAATGTTTATTTTACATGCTATAATTGTATTAATACGGAAACGTTAATACATGTGTGTTTAATAAACAAAAAGGAAGTTCCTAGTTATGCCTCTCTCATAAACTAGCTTGTTGATTAACAAGATGATTAAGGTTTCCTGATCATAGACATTGGATGTTGTTAATAACGAGGTCACAACATTAGTGTAATGATGTGATGAACATTCATCCGAAGTATAGCATTACGATCAAAGTCATTGAGTTTATATTGCTATAACAACTTACGAAGTGATCCTAATCCTTAGACCATGAGATCATGTCAATCACTAACACTGGAAGAGTTTCTTGATAACATCAAACGTCACACCGTAACAGGGTGATTATAAAGATGGATTCAGAACTAATAAAGTGTTATGTTGAGGCCCATGGATCGAGAGTGGAATTTGTTCATCCCGATGATGGATAGATATGCTCTGGGCCCTCTCGGTGATATCACATTGGTTAGCTTGCAAGCAAGTGATTTGATCACTAGAATGTTATATCACGGGAACGAGAAAAGAGTGCATGTCAGTAACGAGATCAAACTAGGTATGGAGATACCGATGATCGAATCTCGGACATGTAATATATCGTGAAACAAAGGGATTAAGATACTAGCGTAAAAGGTTCCGACGATCACAAGAAAGTCATCGTTGAATGTGTGGGAGTCGGTATGGGTCTCCAGATTCCGCTTCTGATTATTGATCTGAGAGGGGTCTCGATCATGTCCGCAATATTCGCAAACCGTAGGGTGACACACTTAAGAGACACCAACATCCATTTGGAGCAAAAGTTTCATGCCGGAAAGAATAACAAGCGCAGGAATTTATTTCACTAGATACCGAAACGGGTTTTCGGGTGAAATTGCAGAAAGTGTTTCTGCATGTGAAATGAAATACTAGCAAGGGGTTATATGTGAATGTTTGTCATTAAAGTAATTGAAAAAATTCTGAATAAATAAAAGGAGTTTTATTTAATGAGAGTTTGCATTAAATTTGGTGAAAATTTAATGGGAATTTGAGTGGGTTTTTGAGTGGAGGGAATTGAAAGGCATTTGAGTGAATGGAGTGTCCACCCACATGAATGTGGAAGAGGTGGGGGCAGCCCCATGGCTGGTCGCATGGCCCCTTGGGTGCCCCCCTCTCCCTATGAAAGGAGCCCCCTCCCTCTCTCTCACTCATGCCTCCTTGTGAAGGATCTCTCTCCCCCTCTAGAATTTATCCCCCATGGTCTCGGACTAGCGAGATACATGTTCCCGGTGGCTATTCGGCAAGAAAGAGTTATGCTTCCGCTGCATCGCTGGAGCGAGGAGGCGGAGGTTGCTCGGTGCCTCGAACGTGTGTGCGAGCACGGATGCGCTGCTGTTTTGCGGTGCTAGGACTTCCTCTCGATCTTGAGATCGGCAAGAGATCGTCTACATCAACCACGAGTTTGGACTCGTTAAGCTTTGTCGGTATTCAAGGGTATGTTCTCTACGGATATACATCCGCCCGTTGTTTGTATCTAGTAGATAGATCTTGGTACATAGTTGTTCCCATCGTAGGAAATTTTTTGTTTTCTATGCTGCGAACCCTACAGTGGTATCAGAGCCGGATCTATGCGTAGGTACTTTGCACGGGTAGTACACATATGAGTATGTGGGCGATGATGATCATTTTATTGCTTCTTAGTTGTACTTTGGATATTGGTGGCATGGTGGGATGAAGCGGCCCGGACAAACTTTACATGTCCTCGCACATGAGACCTGTTCCACGCTTGACATGCAACTAGTTTTGCATAAGTGGCTAGCGGGTGTCTGTCTCTCCTACTATAGTCAATATCTAATTTGCAACGAGTTGTCAACAATTTGGTTATCCTCGTTGTGGTTCATGTTAGTAGGTAAGAACGGTTCTATCTTCGAAAGCCCTAAGCCACGTAAAACTTGCAATGGATAAATTAGAGGCGTCTAGTTTAGATTGTTGCTGGGCTAGTGTTATGATATGGTGATGTTGTAAGTAGAAGTATGAGATGATACTCTTACAACACACATGACGTGTAAGTTCCATAGACCTTGGCCTTACACATATAGGTATGATAGTGATCATACCACGGTGCACATGATAGAGATCATATGCGGGAACCATATCATTCCACTAATAAACATGTGATGTTTGATAGCATCTTATATTGCTTGTTTTGTGTTTTATTAGCATAATAAGATGATCCCTTATTTAGATATCAAGATAAGAATGTGTTCTTTATTAAGTATGCACCGACAATGTTTCGTCGCTTCAAGACATCACGTGATGATCGGGTGTACTTGAATTCATGAGCATATCTCGGGTGTAAGACAGTTACACACGCGAATACTAAGGTTCTTACTTGGCGAGCCTAGCATGTACAGACATGGCCTCGGAACACGGACCGAAAGGTTAAGCATGAGTCATATGTTTTGATATGATGACCATATGGATGCTCGCCTTTGAAGCTACACCGACTCACGTGATGATCGGACTTGGTGTAGTGGATTTGGTTCATGTAATCACCAAAAAGACACTAGGGATGTCGTTTTTGAGTGGGAGTTCATTTCTAATTTGGATTAGCAGAACTCAATTTATCATAAATTAAATCAAAGTGAATTTGCATAATTTGTTGTAGTTATTGGCATTCGTTCACCACCTTATGCATAGTTGTAATTGAGATAATAGAACTATAGAATTCTGGATATTTACTTTACGAACTGGTATCGTATTATGTTGAGTGTCAATCAAAGTTTAAAGTCCTATTGCAAACTTTCAGCAAACTCTATTTACTCCATGAAATTTAATAGTTGGTATTAAATCGAGAGTAACAATTCCAGTGTTAGTATCTTAAGTATCATGTTTGCCTCCATGATTCTTGATTAAAATATCGAGATTATCTAGGAGCTGAAATAATTGTTTCAGAAACCATCATGTGTGGCAGATATAATGATATCTGAAACAATGTTTTGGTTGAAATATGATAGAGTATAATATATGTTCTCATATTGGATGAGAATTTACGAAGGTTGGAGATGCTAGACATCCTAATCATCCAAAAGGGTTTTGGAAAGTAATGTTATACTCACGATCACCTTTATAAGCTATAGTAGCTTGATCATGAAAGTCGTCATGATAAGGATGAATAGAAGATGTATGTAAAGTGTTTACTACACTAAAAGATTACTAAAGAATGGATTTTGAAAGAATACCGATCATTTTGATGATGGTGATCTACTTCAAAGTGCAGGTCCAAAGGTATTATTATTTGAATATACACGCTTTGGACTATGTGTCATGTATATGGCGCCACTTTTGATGTTGATAGATTATTTTAAAAATAAAAGGAAATGCTGAAAGAGAATCTATAAAATATATTTGGCAGAAAAGAAAAGATTGGAAATATCCAATTTAGGTATATAGATGATATACATGTTATGGTTGTATTCTTTGCTTGTTAAACAATGTGGTTCTTGGGTATTGGATACCGAATTGGTTGGTATGAAATGTCATACAGAACGACACAATTCATGAACTACAATGTCCTAAGTAACTAGCAAGAGAATATGTGATGATGTTCATCGAAAACAAACAAACCGTTGTTTGTATTTCTCGTTGACATCAAAGCTTGACTTCAAGATTTGTTTTAATAATTGTTATTTAAATCGAGTATTATGAGAACAAAGGTTGTTCAAATAATTACCGTATTCCATATAAGATGGATGATTTACAAATCTAGTTGTAGAAATCACATCCATAAAACCTAATGCTAAAATGTTGCAAGACAAATGATTGAAAGATCACTAACGAAGTGACATCGCCGTTTAAATTATATCGGAAAGAAAACATGAAGAATCTCCATATTCATGGATTTTGGAGTCTTTGATTTGATCAAGTGACGCTTGTGAGACTTTCCACGTGATAATTAAAACTTCGTTCAAAGGCCAAAGAAGAACGAACGACTAAATTATTGGAATTTATACATATCGATGTATGTAGTCCATTATGTGTAGTCATAAGCGATGGGTTTCAACTTCATATAATTTCTCCGGAAAGTTGAGTGAATATTCACTTAATGATAAAGAAGTATGAAATATTTGAAAATGTTTCAAAGACTTTCAAGATGAAGTGAAAAATCATTGTGACAAGAAAATAAATGGTTTATGATTTTATCATAAGGGATTTATTTGAGTTACAAGTGTAACAAGAAAATAAATGAATTATGATTTTATCATAAAGGGATTTATTTGAGTTGCAAGTTTAGCAAAACACCTAGATTTACATCTCCCGAAACACCATAGGAGTATGGAGTGTTTGAGATTTGTAATGAAACCTTGTTTGACATGGTTGGATCAAAGGTGTTATTTATAAAACTGCCATTATGTTTTAAAAGATTAAAAGCTTTAGAGACTACCACTTTTTCACTGAAAAGAGCTCCATCTTGATCCGTTGAAATGACACCATGGAAGTTATGGTTTGGGGTAAAACCCAAGTTGTCATTTCTTAAATTTTGGTATGCTAAACATAAGTAAGATGTTTACAACCGAAGTCGGATGAGCATGTCTTTGTAGGTTATTTCGAATAACAATTGGTTATTCCTCCATAACACCAAGGACAAAAGGGTTTGTCGCTTGAAATGTGAAGTTTCTTGAAAAAGGAATTTTTCGCAAAAGTTAAGTGGGAGGACAATAGAACTTTGATAAGGTTAACGAACCTTAGCTAAATGTGCTGAGTTGTGCAACGCCGAAAAACGTTCCGGAGGCTGCCATAACACTCATAGCTTATGTGCCTCAAAGGTTGTGGTCACAGATATCTAAGTTCCTATTGAACTAAGTAGGTCGGATAAACAAATCAAAAGCTGAGATTTGAGAGTAAATCATTATTGTTTGACAATGATGAACCGAATACAAACAAAGAAGCGATGATGGGCCCTGACTCCGTCAAATGGCTTGAAGCCATAAAATCCGTGATAGTTCCATACACGAGAAATCAAGTTTTGAACTTGGAAGACCCTCCGGAAAGGTGTAAAAACCTATCGGTCGTATTTGGATCTATAAAGAAATAGACATGGATGTTTCACATCTATGAAATAGTCGACATGTCGTAAAGTATTTTATGACAATGTTCAAGGATTTGACTATGACAAGATTTGATCTTTCATAGCGATATTTAGTCTGGACGGATTAAAGTAGCAACCACTACATATAATTTGGTATATGGTAGATGAATAAACAAAACAAAATTATTCTAATAGAATGGTTACCTAGGACGTGTACATGACACGATTCAAAGGGTTTTGTTAAATTCAAAGGATGCTAAAAGGGCATGCAAACTTCAATGGTTGAAGTAAGCATCACGGAGTTGGAATCTTCACCGTGATGAAAAAGGAGTTTCCATCTGGAGACGATGAAGATGCTTGCATTTGCAAGAAATTAAGTGGGAGCGCTAAGACATATTTCTAATACATTATGTGGAGGACATCTTGTTGATTAGAAATGATGTATCTTTTATTGACAAAGGTTAAGAATTTCATTTCGATGAAAAACTTAGGCAAAACCCGAATATTTAGCATGAATGTCTATAGTGGATAGACTGTGATGCTGATATGGTTGTGCCAAACGTATATATATATATATATGAGATATTGAAGGAGTTCAATATAGAAACGACAAGAAACGGTTCTTGTCGCATGGAAAGGAATTGAATCAAGATTCAAGTGTATCGACACTTGATAAGTGAAACCAGATTCAAGTGCTTTGACACTTGATGAGTAAAATCACAAGGATGTTTTGATCAATCATACCATGATATGTACACATCCAGATATGTCCTATGCTCTAAATGTTATGAGCATATACTAGAATGAATCATAAAATGATCATTGGACAATAGTAAGGAAATTCTTATGATCTTTTGAAAGAACTAAGAATATATTTGTGTAGAGGTGACAAACAATTACAAATAGTTCATTGTAAAGCGTTACATTGATACTAGTTTTGTCACAAGATACAAATTAAGTTGATCTCAATTTAAACTATGGGTGGCACAATGTAATGGAAAGGAGATTCCATGATGGATTTGGATGAAATCCATAGTTAAGACATTGTGACGAATACTACAACAAAAAGGCTAAGTATATGACTGCTATAGTAGCAGCAAAGGAGGGAATTTGTGTCAAGTAGTTTGTTATCAAACTAAGGTGTGGTTCGCAACGGGCTAACACTAAAAGATATATTGTATGACAATAGTATCGACGTGATTTAACCCCAAGGAACTAAAGGTCTCACCAAAAGACCAAATTTATACAATGCCATCTCATTAGAGAATGAGTTGTAGGGTTCGCAGCATAGAAAACAAAAATTTTCCTACGATGGGAACTACATACCAAGATCTATCTACTAGATACAAACAACAGGCGAATGTATATCCGTAGAGAACATACCCTTGAAGACCGACAAAGCTTAACGAGTTCAACTCGTGGTTGATGTAGACGATCTCTTGCCGATCTCAAGATCGAGAGGAAGTCCTAGCGCCGCAAATCAGCGCATCCGTGCTCACACACGTTCGAGGCACCGAGCAACCTCCGCCTCCTCGCTCTAGCGATGCAGCGAAGCACAACTCTTTCTTGCCGAATAGCCACGGGAACATGTATCTCGCTAGTCCGAGACCATGGGGATAAATTCTAGAGGAGAGAGATCCTTCATGAGGAGGTGTGAGAGACAAGTGAGGAGGGGGCTCCTTTTATAGGAGGAGGGGGAACCCCAAGGGGGTGGCCGGCGCATGGGGCTGCCCCCTTGCCCTCCCCTCTTCATGTGGGTGGACACTCCACTCACAAATCTCCTTTAAATTCCCTCCACTCAAAAGTCCACTCAAATTCCCATTAAATTTCCACCAAATTTAATGCAAACTCTCATTAAATAAAACTCTTTTATTTTATTCAGAATTTTGTCAATTACTTTAATGACAAACATTCACAAATAAGCCCTTGCTAGAATTCCATTTCACATGCATAACCACTTTATGCAGTTTCACCCGAAAACCTGTTTCGGTATCTAGTGAAATAAATTCCTGCGCTTGTTTATTCTTTCGGCATGAAACATTTGCTCCAACTGGATGCCAGTGTCCCTTAAGTGTGTCACCCTACGGTTCGTGAATAATGCGGACATGATCGACACCCCTCTCGGATCAATAATCAGAAGCGGGATCTGGAGACCCATACCGACTCCCACACATTCAACGATGACTTTCTTGTGATCGTCAGAACCTTTTACGCTAGTATCTTAATCCCTTTGTTTCACGATATATTACATGTCCGAGATTCGATCATCGGTATCTCCATACCTAGTTTGATCTCGTTACCGACATGCACTCTTTTCTCGTTCCCGTGATATAACATTCTAGTGATCAAATCACTTGCTTGCAAACTAATCAATGTGATATCACCGAGAGGGCCCAGAGTATATCTATCCGTCATCGGGATGAACAAATTCTACTCTCGATCCATGAGCCTCAACATAACACTTTATTAGTTCTGAATCCATCTTTATAATCACCCTGTTACGGTGTGACGTTTGATGTTATCAACAAACTCTTCCGGTGTTAGTGATTGACATGATCTCATGGTCCAAGGATTAGGATCACTTCGTAAGTAGTTATAGCAATATAAACTCAATGACTTTGATCGTAATGCTATACTTCGGATGAATGTTCATCACATCATTACACTAATGTTGTGATCCCGTTATTAACAACATCCAATGTCCATGATCAGGAAACCTTGATCATCTTGTTAATCAACGAGCTAGTTTATGAGAGAGGCATAACTAGGAACTTTCTCTTTGTTTATTAAACACACATGAATTAACGTTTCCGTATTAATACAATTATAGCATGCAAAATAAACATCTATCATATACTTGGAATACACATAATAAACACTTTATTATTGCCTCTCAGGGCATATTCCCTTCAGTCTCCCACTTGCACTAGAGACAATAATCTAGTTACATAGTGATAAATCTAACACCCATTGAGTTCTGGTGTTGATCATGTTTTGCTCTAGGGAGAGTTTTAGTCAATGGATCTGCTACATTGAGATCTGTATGTACTTTACAAATCTTTATATCTCCATCCTTGACATGCTCGCGGATGGAGTGAAACCGGCGCTTAATATGCTTGGAATGCTTGTGAGACCTTGGCTCTTTGGCATTGGCAATGGCACCATTGTTGTCACAATAGATCACCATTGGGTCCAACGCGTTTGCCACCACTCCTAGTTTGGATATGAACTCCTTCATCCAAACTGCTTCTGAGCCGCTCAGCAACAACATATTCGGCCTCCGTTGTTGATCCCGCTACCACAGGTTGTTTGGAGCTCCTCCAACTAACCGCTCCGCCATTCATGAGAAATACGTATCCGGATTGAGACTTAGAGTCATCCGGATCGGTGTCAAAGCTAGCGTCGACATAACACTTAGTGACGAGCTCTTCTTCACCTCCGTATACAAGAAACATATCCTTAGTTCTTCGTAAGTACTTAAGGATATTCTTGACCGCTATCCAGTGTTCCGAACCTGGATCCGATTGGTACCTACTAGTCAAACTAATAGCATGTGCCACATCCGGTCTTGTACATAGCATGGCGTACATTATAGAGCCTATGGCTGAAGCATAGGGGACTTTGTCCATTATCTCTCTTTCTTCCGCCGAAGCCGGACTTTGAGTCTTACTCAATGTCTTGCCTTGCAACATAGGTAAGAACCCCTTCTTACTTCCGTCCATTTTAAACTTCTTTAAAATCTTATCAAGGTATGTACTTTGCGATAGCCCTATTAGGCGCCTAGATCTATCTCTATAGATCTTTATGCCTAATATGTATGACGCTTCACCTAGGTCCTTCATTGAAAATTTGCTGTTTAGATAACTTTTAACACTGTTTAAAAGATCTATATCATTTCCGATCAATAATATGTCATCCACATATAATATCAGAAATGCCACATTGCTCCCACTCACTTTCTTGTAAATACAAGCTTCTCCATAAGTTTGGACAAATCCAAACTCTTTGATCACCTCATCAAAGCGGAGATTCCAACTTCGTGATGCTTGCTTCAATCCATAGATGGATCGCTGAAGCTTGCACACCTTGTTAGCATCCTTAGGATCGACAAAACCCTTTGGTTGTATCATATACAACTCTTCTTCAATATTACCATTGAGAAACGTGGTTTTGACATCCATCTGCCATATCTCATAATCGAAATATGCAGCAATTGCTAACATAATCCTAACTGACTTTAGCATTGCTACGGGAGAGAATGTCTCATCGTAGTCAACTCCTTGAATTTGTCAAAACCCCTTTGTGACAAGTCGAGCTTTATAGACGGTCACATTACCATCAGCATCAGTTTTCCTTTTGAAAATCCATTTGTTCTCCACGGCCTTTCGGTCATGAGGTAATTCCACCAAGTTCCAAACTTGATTTTCATACATGGATTCCATCTCGGATTTCACGGCTTCTAACCATTTGTTGGAATCCGGACTCATCATCGCTTCTTCATACGTCACAGGGTCATCATTTTCATCAACCATGAAATTCATGACAGGATTTCCGTACAGCTCGGGAGCTGCACGCATCTTGTTTGACCTGCGAGGTTCGGTAGTACTCTCTTTCGGAGTTTCATGATCATTATCATTAGTTCCCTCTTCAACAGGTGGAGCCAACTCCGGAACAACTTCCGGCGCTGCGCTACTCGCCATACTTTGAAGAGAAGGTTCCACAACCTCTTCGAGTTCTACCTTCCGACTACTCACACCTTTCGCGAGAAACTCTTTCTCTAGAAAGGATCCATTCTTGGCAACAAAAACCTTGCCCTCGGATCTGTGATAGAACGAATATCCAATAGTTTCCTTAGGGTATCCTATGAAGACGCATTTTTCCGCTTTGGGTTCGAGTTTATCCGGTTGAAGTTTCTTCACATAAACATCGCATCCCCATACTTTAAGAAATGATAGCTTAGGTTTGTTTCCAAACCACAATTCATACGGTGTCTTTTCAACGGATTTAGATGGTGCCCGATTTAAAGTGAATGCAGCAGTTTCTAGTGCATAACCCCAAAATGACAACGGCAAGTCCGTCAGAGACATCATAGATCGAACCATATCTAATAAAGTACAATTACGACGTTCCAACACACCATTTCGCTGTGGTGTTCCGGCAGGTGTGAGTTGTGAAACAATTCCACACTCTTTCATGTGAGTGCTAAACTCGTAACTTAGATACTCACCTCCATGGTTGGACCGTAGAAATTTGATCTTTCTATTACGGTGATTTTCCACTTCATTCTGAAATTCCTTGAACTTTTCAAAGGTTTCAGACTTGTGTTTCATCAAGTAGATATAACCGTATCTACTCAAATCATCCGTGAAAGTAACAAAATAACGATATCCACCTCGCGCCGACACACTCATTGGACCACATACATCAGAATGTATGAT